>VWZW01006255.1:1531269-1967063 GCA_013397115.1 Edolisoma coerulescens
AGTCACTGCAATATTTAACCCTTGATCTCAGCAGCTTCTGCATCTGAAAGCAGGCGCCAGTGTGGGATAGCAATCTCTGCTCTTTCAAGTGGAAGGGGACCTCAGCTTTCCCTAAGCCACACAAAGGCCACAGACCACAATTGGGTGGTATCTGAGGGTTATCCTGGGAAAGGCTCACAATTCGAGGGGGCTGAGAGGAAATTTAAGCAGCCACATTCCAGAATAGTGCACGTGTAACATGCACTTCATCATTTCGTGTTTAAGAGGTGCCACAGATTGCAGAGAAAGTTATTAAATTATTTTAGGGAGCTTAAAAATACTTTTGATTTGATTTTTTCCATCTCTCCCCATCTGTAAGGCAGGTGTCCAGCACTACAAGCCAACTGAGGGAAAGAAACGTTACTCTCCATAAAATGTTATGAATAGACTATGATTCTACAAAACAAAGTTCTGTGTATAAAGCAACATAAAGATGTGATATCTCAGGTTCTTTCAGAGGTAGAAGCATTGCTACTGTCATTTCTTTGTATTACCATCATGGCTCAGACCCCTAGGCATGGTCCAGGGCTTTGCTGTGCTGGGTTTAGCCAACGTAAACAAACTCTGGAAAGTGTGGACTATTGTGTGCCCCTTTTGTGGAATTTCTAAGCCCTTGTAACCTGTTCCTACCACAGGGAATAGTGCTGGGTTTAAACAGCTCTGGAAGGAGAGATACATTTCTGTGTTTACAAGCTGTAGAAAGAGAATTTTTTCTGACAAGCTATGAGGGCTGCACTAAATAGCTGTGGAGTAAGTGCAGATGAAGTGGGACATGAAATTACAACTTGTTACTGAATTGCACAGGTGTATCTCTAACCAGGTATGTGTGTACATCTCTTTCTTTCTATATATTGCTAGCGTTACAAGGTTTTCTGTTTGCTTTCAAGCGGTAGTGGAGATATTTCTGCATTTGAACATTAAATATTTTTGAGCTGTATTAGTATTAAAGCATTGGTATATTGCCTACTGACTAAAAGTATTTTATTTTTATGAAAATTTTTTCTTACATGGGCAATATCTTAGTCTTTAATGAAAGGAAATTCTGTGATTCGAGGTTTTTTTATTGGTCTCAAATGCTCTGCATACACTTGGGACATGATTGGGTCTGTAATCTTTATTTGAAACAGGGTCTGTGTACACCTGGAAAGCATGCAGGATGTCAGCTTTCTGTGGCCTAATTAAGTGTACTGTGGTGCAAGACTTGGCAAGGAAAAAACATTTGCAGGAAGGTTGTACTGTGAGAATGCTTCATACTCTGCATGAAGAAGCAAAACTTGGCCTGTATCACTGGGATTTGCTGTTCTGAAGACTTGATTATTGAGATGCTAATAAATGAGAATTAATTGTAGTCTGACAGTCAGAGATGGTACTTTTAAGTCTACAGGTTGATGAATTTTATACCAGTGAAAGAAAAGGTCAGCTTGCAAGAGATGGGTAATAAATGTTTTGTACCACTCCATTGAGTTCCAGGTATCTGAATTCTCTCTGTACACTGAAAGATATCTGCACATTTAAGCAAAGAATTAACTGTTAAATGTGGGTATAAACACTGGAGCTGAAGAAAAACATTTCTAGTTACTTCAATCCTACTGCAAAAACAAGCAAAAGATTTTTAAAATACCGGCTGTCCATTGTGCTGCATTGAGATCATGTGAGCAAATTTAATATGGTTCCTGCCTTTGCCTACAAGGTGGGAAGCAAATTCTTATTGTTACCTTTATTTGGCTTTTCATCCTCTGTATTCAGCTATATAAACAGCAATTACAAATGCAGAGAGGGTTGAGGCTTCTTGCCCTTTAGGCAGCAGAAGTACTCACTTGGTCAGTGCTTCTCTCCCCCCAAAGCAGAGATTTGTTTTGTTGTGGTGACTTTTTGTGGCACTCAGCCCTGGTACCTGGGCTCCTCCTGCCCCAGAGCAGAAGCACAGTGGGCAGCCCTTCCCCACTCGGGATGTGATGTTTTGGAAAGCTTGTTCGACTTCATGTTGGGCAGAGAAGGTTCAGCTTTTCTTTGCTGGTGGAGGATCACGTTACAGCATCTGCTCCTGCCTCACTCAGGATCTGTTGCTTTCCTCTCTTTCTGTTGCTGCAGGGGCATCTAAATTGTGGCTTATGCTGCTCCTGTCATCTTAAAAAACCCCTGTGGATTACTCAGAGACAGAAAAATCACTTCATGGATGTTTATAATGTGTACACTGCTTATTTTGCTCTGAGAAATGTTAGTCACTCACCTGTGGTCTTGTCTGGCTACTGCTATCCTGAGTTTCATCCCATCAGTGACTCTGTCTGCTTTACAGGAGGATCACTCAATTAGCAGAATCCGTAGCGATCCCTTCTCCCATGTGCACTTGTTTGGGGATGCAAAACAAACAGAAGGGAACTCAGGAAGTTTCTGCTGTCTGGATAAGCTGGGGACAAACTCAGAGTGAAGGAACAAACAATCTGTAAAGCTCACGGGCAAGGAGGTGGCTTTGCTTGTGCTGTGCGGTGGAATGACCTGTTGTGTTGGTTGGGGGTGGCAACGTCCCCAGGATCCAGGACAATTGTTCACTGTCCATTCCAAAGAGCTGCCCTCAGCAGTGCTGTCCTGAAACTGGGCATGCATGTCCATAAACCCCCAGATATTCAGCTCTGGGGAGCTTTCCTCTCCTTACTGTGGCCCAGAATGAACTAGCAGTCTTCCTCATGTGTTGCCTCTGACTTTTATTGGTAATTATTTAATTAAACTCTTATTTTTGGGTCTCTTGCTGTCAGTGTGGCCAGTCTCATAGTGGCATCTTCTGTGACACTAAACCATTCGAAGGCTCACATACTTAAAATAAATGTTTCAATGTTGCTCCAACACTGTTTTTACAATCAAAACTACATTGGAATTAAACGGAGAACAGTTGATATTATCAATTTCTAAAAAAATATCTAGTGACGATCCAAATCTATTTTTCACCATTTTCATTAAGCACTAGAAATTAAAGCAGTTTCAATTTCCATTGTAAAAGCTTATTAGAATTTCTCCTAATTTTGAGAAAAGCAAAGCAATGCATGTGTGAAAATGATTAAAGCAGCAGTGATATATTTCAAAAATTTTTAAAACCACTGTTGAGGAGACAAAGAGCTACTCTTGTGGTCACTTGTAGGTCTTGATCTTCTGTTCACTGGAGTCAAGAGGAGTGTTTCCACTGATTGTAATAGTGCTACAGTGGATAAATATGGCTGGTTATGGGAGAAGAGTTGAAATTCAGAGAGGGAAGTTTCAACTGACGTTGTTTCAGGAAATTCCCTTTTAATCAGTGCAACTTTTTTTTTTTTTCCAGCCATCTTTTCACAGCTTATGCATGATGAGAAACACTTCTGTAAATGAGATTAGGGAACACAGCAGCTTTGAGTGGATTCAAGGCTCACATACAAAAAACAACCTCCCTTTACAATATGAACAATTTTAGACTTGAAACACTGGTGTGTTTCTACATTCAAGAGTAGGTTATGATTTATCTCCCCACTCGTCTTCAGTTTGTCACACATACAGCGATCCTAAGAGATGCAAAACTATTTTTATGTAAAGGGTGTCTAAAGATTTTACTTTATTCATCCTTAATGTTATATGCTTCAGTGCAATATATTGGTGTCTAAATATTTGGCTTTCGTCATCTTTACTGCTGTATGATTCACAGCAATAAATTGTTGCCTGAACACATACTTATGTACATAATTGAATCAGGTCCACTCTGTGGCTTGGCTTTTGAAGTAGTGCCAGTGTTTTCCATGGGACCGTGTGGAAGGCCAGGCATTACGTGATATGAACAACACCAGGGAAAGAATTAGTGTACATAACTGTATCAAAGGGGTAAATTCACATTTTAAAATAAACGTGAACACACTTCATTTAATCTAGAAGGTTATTAAAAGTATGTTTTGCAATTTTGTCTTTAGCTTTTTTAAACTCTGAAATGCCTCAGATCGGTGTTAATGCATTAGTACCATGTAGCTCCTGGAACCTCATATGAGCGATGGGCAGTATTTTCCTGCTCTGCAAAGCCGCCAGTACTGAACCTGCAAACATTTAGACACCTGCTTTTCTTGTAGATCTTTATTGGAAGTGCTCATTCACCTAAGGCATGTAAATTACATCAGGGTCTTATCTACAAGCTTGGGGCCTCAGTTGTTTGTATTGCTCTATTTAGAAGAGTGACATTAAGTATACTTGAGATATAATTTTACCAGAATGTATTGCACAGCTGTATTAACTCCTAGGTGAGATTTAGGTTGTGACCTCCCAGCAGGCCTAGGCATGTTACCTGTAATCTTTCACATGCACACAGTCTGTCATAGACAGAACTCCCCTTTTCAGATCAGTCATATTTTAGGACTCACAATTGATATATCAGTCACAGCATAAAATGCTATCCTTCCTGTAGACCAACTGTTTACCAGAGTATAACACAAACTCTCCTCCTGTGTCTCATTTCATCACACTGCTCCATGTAGCGATGTTTCAATGTGAAATGAAGTTTTTTCATGCTGTGCTTCTGAGTAGAAAAAAGACAGAAGTACATGTATGATAAATGGCAAAGGTTCCAAGAGAAACCTTGCAAAACAATACAATTTGGAAGCATTACATTTGCTTAAATAATTTAGTACATAAATGGATCTGTTAAAGTTTTATAACCAAATACTGTTTATGTGGCTTTGGGCATAAAATCGGTCATATTTCTACTGAATCACTTAATCTTGTATCTTATTTAGAAATTAGGTAGTATAACTAACCTGAGAGATATCATAGTAAAGTATGTTTGAAATCAGTAGCATTAGAGAAGTGTACTTTTCTCTTAATTAACTTCATACACTTAAGTTTCCCATTAAAAAATAAGTGTTTTAAATTTCTCTGAGGTTGAGTTTATTTTCTGCTGGTTTTACAGCAGAAGAAACTGCACAGTGTAAGCAGATAAGCTCTTTGATCTAATACACTAAGAGTGATATTTTGATCTGGTATTTGCATACTAAAATATGAACTGAATTCCGTGGGATATTTGTGTTTGGAGCTTATTCAAAGGTAGTTTTAAAAATTATCAACAATTCCTCTTGCTGTCCTTAGGACTGGTGCATTCTGAAAATCAGGACTAATACTGTTTGATCTCAGAAGAGAGATCGTTTGCTGGGATACCCAAAATTAGGCACCATTTAAAAGTATGAGTACGTCTGTTGTTAATTCCCCCTGGAATGCTGAAATAATGGAGAGTTCGACATTTGCTAGCAAACCAAAGCCAAGCCTCTGTCAAGAGTCTTTAATGAAAAATTATGTCCAGGGCCAAATATGAGCTGGGAAGCTTAACTCCACTTTCAAAGAATGTATAAGTGCATTTTGTGTCTTCAGAAATGTCCCCATGTCTAGACTGTATAAGCATTAAGTGCAGGTATATAAATCATTAAAACAGGCACATACCCAAGCATTTCCAAGGTGAAGAACAGACTGACAGAAAAAAAAACCCTGTTGATAGTGAGGCTCTACAGGGATTTTTATTTTTTATTTTTTTTTCTTATCAGGCTTGCTTTTCCTGTGAGGCATTTTTTAGCCTGTTGAAACTTTCATAATAATAAATGCTGATTCCGCCATTCCTGTTTGAGTATGAGAATTGTGGTCCCCTACTCCTCTAACAGAACCCTCTTCCTAGAAATGTATCCTGCCCCACTATCCTTCCACTCAGAATTTGGGATTTATGACAATATTTACCTTGCAGGTATTGTCAACAGCTGACCAACAGGCAAAACAATTTTTTTCAGCCATGAAGCTCTGTAGCTGCAAGTTCTTGTGTGGAATATCTCCTTTTTTTGTCTCTGAGTGAGCTATTTTATGGTGGGAAGTCTTTTGATAGGAATGTGTTTTAAAGCTCTCATGTAACAACAGAGGGGTTCTAAATTCTTAACTGGGAATTTTTTATAGCTCTCAGTTAAGCTTTTAAAACAAAAAGCACAGGATATTGCACTAAATGCTGGAGGAACTCAATGCTGTCATGAATTTTCTTAATTAAAAATCTTTTAATGTTTGCCTTTTTTTTTAAAAGCAGTAATTCATGGTAGCTAAGTAACAGTAGTGAAATACAATCTTTTGACATCAAAGCTGTGAAATAGCTGTGAAATACAAAAAATCCTTAGTATAAAATATCTGCTTTTTTGGGAGATGGTTTATAGCTTTTCCATGGTAATAGTCAGTTCAGCTTAGTATTATGGAAAGATCCGACAAATACATAACTGTTTTTGATAATTATTTAAACAATACATACTTCTACATAGAAAAAAAAAATTAAGGGCTGAAATTTCAGTAAGGAAAAGAAAGGTTTTTTCACATTGGGGACCTCATTTCTCATATAATTTTTGTTTAGTGTCATGGAAAGGAAACCAATGGAAAATATTCTGAAATCTGCAGAAGCTGTATGTACAACCCTCCATTTTGGTGATACAAAATCAAAGGAAATTGTCTAATATCTAATTTCTTGTGATGAAGCATTTATACAGAACTGCGAGTACAGCCCTAAAAATTGCATTGAGATGGCATTTACATCTAAAGCTTCTATTGCAGAGGTTGATTTATTAAATAACCATTTTTTCTAACACCAGGTGATAAACTGATGTATTAGCAATGTAATTTAATATTTATGGTATTTACCAAAGATGAGAATTGTTGACATTTTATTAACTAGGCCTTAATATTAAGTAAATGACTTGTGGACCCCATGTGAGAACATTTGGAGTAGTGCATGAGCTGTCACATATAGAAGAAAAAAAGACAATGCAAAACATGACTATTTTGCTCACTAGAAAGCCCGAGAATCATGAATTGCCATTTCTACTCAGAATTCAGTATTTCAAAAATTCTTCCTGTGTAGGAACAAGACAACCATGCCAAAAGAGGAGTGGAAGTTCAACAGAATTAAAACATTACATTATTAATCATGCTGTTCAGAGGCCAGGCAGGAAATATCAGTGTCTTAAAACTTGAAATGGATTTTTAAAAACTGTGCGTACAACCTGATATAACATATACACAATCCAATAGATGTACACTGGTTTGTACTCCCGTCCTTTTCTTTTTTCCAGATTTTTTACAGAACTGTTGGACTCAGAAAAAAAATGTTCCATAATTAGACTTTCAGATATTGCACTCTTTGCCTAATATTTTTTTAATTCCAGATGTTCTTCCATCTGGATGATATTTGAAATCCAAAGATGTGCCCACCAGTACATATGTGACTACAAATGAGTAATGTTTACTTGGCATGATATTTTTATTTATTCATCATCAGCAACTTCCTACATGCCCATCATAAACTGAAAATAAGACTGGATTAGCATGCAACCTGTTTTAATTTCTTTTATTCTATCAAAGAAAATCCAGATCTAGGCAGAAAACATACTGTGACAGCATCTACTAAAGTGCAAAGATTCTGTTATTTGATTTTGATATATGCTTTGAGCCATCAGAATTTTGTGTGTTAAAGGTCTCCAAAAATTGTCAGGGTACATTGAATGACGCAGAAACCTGAGCTGAAACACCAGATCACTAATGTAAGTTGGCTAAGATTAGAGACAAAGATGATGTGGCTGAAAAGCAGAGGAAGCACTGAGTTGAAAGAGCAAAAATTGTATGATGGTCCTCACTTTACTGGAGTGTGTCCTTCTGAGTGTTAGATTTACAGCCTGGTCTTCTTGGATCCTCATCTGCTTTTATTTACTGTGATAACCCCAAGCAAACCCCAAGAACATTATATTAACCTGCTCCTGGCAAAAGGTTTCTCTCAACTGCCACTCTTGCCATGTGCATTTGTGATGTTGTCACCGAGACTGAAGGTTATCGTGGGCTGTGTGTTTGAAGGTTTATTTTGAAGAGTTCAGAGGAAAGTGCAGAATGCACTCACCTTCTGAGACTGGTCTGTCCTGCAGAGCATAAATTTCATACATGCTTTCTGTGCCCCTCATTCAACTCAGCTTGAAGGAAGCTTTCCCTCCATTCTCTCTAGAGTAAACTGATTTGGAATAAGTCACTCACATAGATCAGGTCCTCTTCACATATTAATCAATTGCAATTAGCCATCATGTAAAAACAGGTTCTTCAGTTAACAGAGTGGGACTAGACTAGCAGGTTTCAGTGGAGTGTCTTCCTAAGAAACAGCACTTTCTAAGGAAGTGTCAATTGGTGGGATAATCCCACTGTAAACCGTGCCAAGGATCTGGTGAAAACCACTATTGGCACAAAATATCCATTGGAGTCTTTAGCACACAGTTGAGCTGGCCTGAATTTCTTTTATATTGTGAAGGAGATAAAGTGGGTTCAGTCATGACTGTCAGTAAGAGGGGAGTTTTTTGCATGGACAGGAAAAGTGGTGTGTCTAAATATCCTACACCAAAGGCTGCTTAGGGCAAGTCCTTCTGGTACTTGAGCATTTCAGGGAAACTTTGATTCTCTTTAGGTTCATGGGAGCTTGCTATTGCCTTCAGCAGAATCCAGACTTATCCCTAGGCATTAAACACTCCACAGCATTTTAGTCAGTTTAAAGGCAATGCACACATGCCTCTGGGTCAGACATGAAGTAATTTACACTGAATTAAACCACAAACTACGAATATTCACTAAATATAAGTAGATGAAGCCTACATAATGCATTGCAATATTATATATATGCAGAAGAAAAATTATAGCCCAGACTAACAGGATCACCAGAAAGAAGTTCTAATTGACAAAATAAAGAAGATTATAAATTATTCCTTTTAGCTTGAAATTTCACTAGAAATATGTCACCAGTAACAGCAAAAATGTGGTACAGAGATTACAGTCTCTAACAACTTCATAAAACATTATATTAAATCAGAGAAGAGAACACAATAAAAACATTAAGCAATTCATTCTAAAATTCTTGAAAGGGTCAACACCAGGCTTAAAATCCCCAAGTCTCTACAAGATCAAAGAAAATGGCAAGGGTCTTACTGAGAGTTGATCTCTTTCTGAGGTGGTAGGGGTAGAATGAAACTTTGATGTTTTGTATACTTAAAGACATAGATTAAAATATTTTAATGAAGGTAAAAATTAACTATGAAGTGGTCAACCTTAATAAAAATAGTGCAGTGTATATTTCTGTGCTTTGCTTGCTTACCAATGCATGATTGTTTTCAATTGGAGCTGAGTATCCAAAGATCTGAAGTGAATGAACACACAATTATCTTCTTTTATTTTAATTTGGTCTTGTTGATCCTTTAGGCTCTTTTAAAATCACAATGACATAGATTAAAAAAAAAAAATCTAAGGTCTTGACCTTTTATGCATCTATGAAATAAATGTAGAGTTCATAGCTGGGAACATGATCATTTTGGTTGATATAAATTGAAGCTGACAAGGGGACAGGCTCTGAGGGAGCAAAACCCACTCTTCTGTGAAAACCAAGACCAATAAGAATATTTCTGTATTAAAAATGACATGTTTTTATAAATATCAATATCAATTGACCGTGGCCCTCAAACCATACAAACCAAACCTGAGTAAATGGTATAAAAACTGTAAGACTAATTAGTTCATTACCTTTGCAAATTAACAAAAATGTAATAATTCTTACGCATAAAGTTAAGCGCCTCATTTTAGAACCCTAGAGTGGATGCTGAGCAGTAGCACTGGTTGTTCACATGGAATAGTACATGGTCATTAAAAACCATAGCCTGAATCTTCAGAAATCAAAAAGGTTAAAAATTACTCAGAGGCAACTCAAATCAGTAAAGCAATACACAAGGTGAGAAAAAAGGATTTACTTTTGCTTTTCAAAGAATCTAACTTCCTTCTCTTAAAATCCTTCTTGCAACAAAATGAGCAGATCTGCTAATGACTGATCAGATGGGGAGCCTTTCCAGTGCAGCATGCGAGACCTATGTTTGCAACTCATTCCGAAGGTTCATTTTCTCTCAGAGATTGAAGTCAAATCCATTCAATCTGGGGGTTGCCTTGCTCCAGGCCCTTACTCTGTTCTGGGTCCTCTTGGCCGCCCCTGTGTGGAGCCAGACATCTCCCCAAGGGTGCCCTCTCCGTGCATGGATGCACGGGTCTGTAAACTCTTTGGGGCAGGAGCTCAAGGAGCTTTTGCTTGTACAGTGGTTTCCATACCCAGCAGTAACAGCCATATCCTCATAAAATGCTGCGCCGGAGATGGTCAAGGAAATAGTCGCAGCATGACAGAGAGAGATTACAACTTCATTTTCGGTCCCATCCAAAATTAACATGAAATGATATTGCCAAGCAAAACAGCCTCAGCACTTAATTTGGGGCATTAGTGATGCCATTATAAAATATGAGCTGCTGATTCTCACCCTGCCTCAGAAGCTTTTTATGCTTCCCAGATCAGCTTGCTTGGTGAATTAATCAGATGAAAAAGGCTCAGTTCGCCTGCACGAGAAACTGAAAGGATTGTCTGATGGCTTATGAAGCTATGTTATTTGTTTCATGGTGTGGAGACACTGAAAGAGAATTTTTATTAAAAAAAGAGGTCTTGGAACATAGTCCTGCATGTGGTCAGCTCAGTGGGGTATTATTTGAAGCAGAATGTGAACAAGCAGAATTGAAATGGAGGGATCTTTGAAGAGTAATGAAAAAGGGGATTCAGTTGCCAATAAAACAACTGTTTGGGATACTGAAGGGAGATTCCTCAATCATTTAAAATCATCCTGCTCAAGAAATTTATTGTATTTTTTTTCTTTGGGAACGAGGGGAATAAAAGGTAGATGAACTCTTCAACAACCTCAAGCAAATTTCACAACTTCCTGGAGAATTTGTATGTGGTCATAATTTTCTCACAGCAACTGTCTTCAGGAACAATTTTTTCCTTCTTTGACTGTTTGGCAATCCTGGTTTCAAGGCTGCTGCAGGCCTTTACTGTCTTTGGTTTCCAGGGAAGGGATAGGGATGTTATGGCACAATGCCTAAAGTAATGAATGTTGCTCAAAACATATGCCTTAAACTACACAAATTACAAAAGATAACCCTTGCCCTTCTTGACTTGAGAGTAGGAGAGAAGGCCCTGCAAGGTATTTAAACTAGAGGGGATACAACTTTTCTCCTCAAAATCTGTGTAGTTTTGAGATTAAGGTCTCAGCACCTTGAGACGCCTCCTGTTCGCTCATGTGGGCTCTGTTTGCTTCTTATTATCTCTTTTTTCTCTGTCTTTTGAGAGAGGGAGTTCAACACCCTCACATCATACCTGGGTTAAGTACTTAAACTAAACTGTCACACTGATTAATGGCAATACTTAGTGGACAGAAAAATTGTCTTGTTACTTGTACAAATATACGTGTAAAATATTTCAATTTCTACCCGTGTTTTCTATATACACATTAATTTTTTATATATATATATATATATGTAAATTTACATTTAAGAGATATAAATTTAAATTCTGGACATTATTTGGAAATAAATATGGTCATGTAAAAATGAAATTATTTTGGTATGTAGGAAAGACAGTTTTCTTGACTTCTCAGAATTTTTCTTATACTGGGTTGGTAAAAAAGCTGAAATTACAATTCTTATTGAACAATCAAGCAAAAAAGTAGAATGCACAAGTTTCTGCAGATGTTTTGGAAATATTTTATTTTGGTTTCGACTTTCTTCTGTCTATTTCTTTCTAAAGTTTTAAAATGCAAAATTGCTTGGACTTTGTTTCTTTTCTCCTCCTATTTTGCCTAATTTCCTAATTTGAAATATCAAAAAAGAACTTTTTTGGCATCTATGACAAAATGGTTTGGGATAAAAGATATATGCTCTTGTTTCACAAACAGTTTTGGCTACTAAAAATAACAGTTCTCCGGAAAAAAAACCCCAGCAGATCCCCCTCCAGCCCCAGCAAGGGTATTTTGAGGCATCTCCAATTAGGCCATTGGAAATTTTCACAGAATTGCCTTCAAATCACCAAAACAACAGATCACCGAGAAGCTGTGGAATTGTACCTGAGTCTGTCCTTCACTTAGTTGATACTCAAAGAAATGGAAGGGCTCCCTTGTCAGTCTACCCTGATAATTATTTTTAATGCATGAAGAGAGAGGAGAATTGAAGTTTGGATGACAGGTTACTGCATCAGTCCTGACCTGTCATCTTTCTTCTAGACATCTTTGAGGGCTTTAGCTTTATTTCTTTTCTGGATTATGGCAATATGATACCTCTGCAAGTCAGGCTCCTCTGGAGATGCGTGGTCAGTAATTAACAATGCATAACAATGCACAGTAATTTACTGTGAGACAAAGTTAAGAAGAGCACCTCATTCAATTAAAACTTGGCAAGGCAATGCAATTATCCACTCTGGAACTTTGCCAGGATGCAGTAGTCTGTACCTTATCACCTGAAAAAAAGTGATATGGGATGTATAATCAGTATAAACGTCTATAAACTCTTGGGTTTTAATTAATTTTTTGAAGCCAAATTTGGAAGGTAGTGAAGCCACACAGCTCACAGTGCTCTAATTAAAACCAATTTCTTTTTCCTAGCTTCACCAATAATTTCAGAGAGTGTTGCCCTTAGATAAATTTAATTCAAACCCACTGTCCAAAAGTTAATCCAAATCTGCTGTCTGCTTGTCTAATTGCACACCTATTGACCCAGGTGTAACACCCGATGTGCCTTGGTATGAGGCTATTTCCATGAGCAGTACAGGTTTCGCCAGGACATCATATTGCTTCATTTTATACTCATGTGCTCCTCTGTCTGATCAGGAAAAATCCCATTGCAACGAGCAGGAATTCACCTGAGTAAAGACCCTAGTCTTTCTGGGATCCCTGATAAAAACTGATCACCCAAGTGATACACTCAGTCCGTATTTGCAAATGATTTCTGCCTTCCCCCCACTTTTGGGAAATTCATTTGGGAACATTGATTGTCAAGAATTTTAACTTTTCTACCTGCTGCTGCTGCCTGTGAATTACCCTTCAACTTTGTTTAGTGTTGAGAGAGTAACAACTTTATGCAGCTTCCTTAGGGATTGAAGTCCACCTATATTTTACCTGAAGCAACAGTTGAGTTTCACATGTCTACTTTTTCCTTTCCAAAAGTTTTGTTGGGTAAAATTTCAAAGCAGGGATCAATCTGTGCATAACTCTTATGATTTCTTGATGAAACATATGTTCTGCTCTCGGCCTCAGTACTTTGAAACACGTGATCACAAAAAAGAGAAAACCTTACTTTAAATAAATGTTTATTAACATGGCCTGGTGCAACACAAATCTACCCAGGGAAGGGAAATATGCATCTAATGCTTGTGATTTGTTTCTGCAGGTTGAAAGCTAGAATTCCTGGTATCTAGCAATTGTCCAGAATAAAAACTCTTTAGCAAAAGTGTGCAAAACTAAATAACTATGAAATTTAAATTTTAAGCTAACAAATGGAAGTTCCAGTGTAAGATCAAAAGTGGTGTCCTTAGGTTGGCCTGCCTGATATCTCACAAGAGTATATGTTTGGAGAATGGGGTTAGAGGGTGAAGAAACAATTAAGGGAGCAGAGACAGAAGAGGAAGCTGAAATACGTTCATGAGAGATTTTAGTGTAAGTGCAACCATGAGAAAACTCGACTCAAAGGATGGTCAGATAGCTGCTGAGTTTATGTAGGTCTAAAGTACAATTTGCTTCATCCATCTGAATATGGGCTTTAATCCTTCCCTCTGTAGGATCCTAACTGGCTAGTGAGAGGATTTTTGAGGCCAGGATGTGATCTCAGATATTTCTTACTGGCAGCAGTGAGGGTCAGAACCTGTGTAGAGCATCCCAGAAAAACATGTTATTTCAAAGGACCTAATGCTGTTAGAGCCTTTAGCTAGTAGCCAAAAGAGAAATGAGTGCCACTTCCAGAAATTATTCACTTCCTTTTGTATGGGTCTTCCAATGGCCAGTGGTGCTCTCAGGGTCTAGAAGGACCAACAGTGAGCTGCCCATTTCTCATCCGTAGAGGATAAGACCTACAGTAGCAGTAACTCTACTCAGAAGACTTTTATTGCCTTCTCTGGTTCAGTATAGACAGAAAAGGAGTATCTAGGTTATAGATGACAGAATTATGTGGAAATCAATGGAATTGTAGTAACTATGGCAAATTGTACACTGTAGTCCTAAACTTGCAGAACATATGTTGTCATAAGAGAGGAAATGGCAGTTATTAATAATAATGCAAGGGCATAACAGCCCCAAATTCTTGGAAAGTATAAATTAGTAGTTCATTTATATTGCTTTATACTAGCTAAATATACCAGCACTGTATAACAAGCATGGATGAAGGATCTGCATTTTTTAAACTGACTCAAGAAAAGAATAAAAGACCAAAATTTCCCTCTAAGAAACTACAAAGAAAAAAT
This sequence comes from Edolisoma coerulescens, assembly GCA_013397115.1. Lineage (NCBI taxonomy): Eukaryota > Metazoa > Chordata > Aves > Passeriformes > Campephagidae > Edolisoma > Edolisoma coerulescens. Next base: position 1,545,662 of record VWZW01006255.1, read on the forward strand.
TATCTATGACCTTCCAGAGGATGCTGGGTAACTTGATCAATGAGAGAATAAGAAGAAATGGGTTATGACCTCAGCAAAGGAAATGAGCCCTGATGGAAGCTTTTACTAATGCTCACTAATACTCTGGGAGTTCGAGAAACCTGATATCAAAACAGATGAAAGTTTTGATGCTATGGAAAGATACAGTGAACATTTTATGCCACAGAAGAAGCAGAAAACCAATTTTCGCAGGCAGAGTTGATGATTCCACACAGTTCTATTTTGCATTTATGTCCAGATCTGCCTTTGAGTCAGATCTTAACTTATCATATCACCTTAAATCCCTAGGGAAAATGTACCTTATTTATCTCAATATTTCTTGGAGACCTTCTATTCTGTGAAGATAGTTGTTTATCAGTAGCCAAATAGGGTGCTGGAAAAAAAAAAAAAGGAGCTAGATAATGGAGAATTGTATCAAATAAGTGTATTACACACACGGTTTCTACCAAAATTTTCTGAAATCTTGAAAAAATCCTGCACATAATTCATAACAGCTTTGTCTTGTAAACTGGCACTTCCTCTGCAGGTGACAGTTAGTTTCATTAATCTTGGCAGTATTAAGGGCCAATATTTTAAAACAAATTAATGTTCTGGAGCACTTTCTTCCACAAGTTTTACATAAACAGACTTTCCTTTTAGTAGGATTCCTTTTTCCATTCTTTAGTTTCAATAAACTATTTTAAAGAAGGGAGAGGAGGAGAAGCCTCATCTTAACTTTCCCATGGCTTCTACAAGCTAACCATCTTTCTTTCAAATAAAGAGGTATGAAAGGCAAGTCATTAAAACCTTTTTCCTTTGTTTTCCTCTGAACTAAGTAAATTAGGAGAAGAATGGTGAGAAATTGAAATAATTGCTTTAAAGATTTGAAATTTCATTTGTTTCCTTTCCCAAGAACTTATACACTTCCATTTAAATGCAGTGTCCAGACTATGCCTGCCTTATAGTTTGCAATAACACGTAAAACTCTTTGTTTGACATCTTGATCACAAACAGTGGCTACCTGTGCACAAGGTAGCAATCAGTTTGAAACCCAGTGACAAAGCAGTGCCATCACATTTTGTGATCAGGGGCATTAAAAAGCCAGCATTTCATTTATTTTCTTCCTATGTGGCTTTTGTTAGATAAAATTACTGATTCAACTAGAGCCTGTATAGTTAAGAGCCAAATAGTGGAGTTAACTCACAGGAGGCGTAGGTCATGCTGAGGGTGAATGGACAGATAGGAGATAATCTGAGCTTCAGGAACAGTAAATAATTCCCTTTTCACACTACCTATGGTGACCCAGGACAGGTCTAGCAGCTGATGATGTAAGTTTCTCCCAAAAGGAAATTTTTCCGTGCACAGTTGAAGTTGAGAGGCTCTGGCCATGCTTTAAGCCTGTAAAATGAAATGGAAGATCTCATCCATAAAGGGGAGGGGCCTGCACAGAGTTGATTCTCTCACTCTTACAGCTGCAAAGTGGAACCACATTAGCTCTGCTGTCTGGGCCTTCGACTCCTATAAAGACTTGTATGTCAGGATTTGTTGCACAGTGTGAAAACCAAACATTAAACCAGCATACTTGTTTGTCACTGAGCTGATATTAATTAAACTTGTTCAATTTACAGTAATAAAATAAAATAAATTTTTCCAAGTGCCAGAGTTTTAAACACAGTCTACCATCTGAAAAACATCTTGTTTGTTTTGGACTCACACATCCCCACCACAGAGCTGGAATTTTGCTAACAGCTCCTGATATGTGAGCCAGAAGGGGGTGAAACTCACTCTGCCTTTACTGCTTTGCCTTTCTCTAGTGCTAGCAAATTATTAAGGACATAAAGGTACGTGTGTCAGCAAGTCAAGCGACTTTAAACCCTCACCTGGGGCTGATGAACAAAAAAATGCCGTATTTCACAGTCCTCTTCCTGATCAGAATCATGGTTTCAGGCGAAGTTTGTATTTTGGGTAACATTTAATATCTTGGTAGTTGCCAACTGCAATGGGGTGAAACATTGTATACCAACTGTCAGCCTCATGCGAACATTTAAAAAACAGATGCTAAATCTTTGAAGTCATTGTTAAGTTTAATGGCTTCAGAAAATCATTACTCAAATCCATTCCCTAAGGTCTTTTTGTCAAGTTCCAGAGGACCTAAACTTAAAACAAAACCAAACAGCCCTCCAAGAATTTATCTGGCAATTAAGCAGATTTTTGCTGAAGTTTTTCTGTGGAATTAGAATCTGATGATTCCTAGAAACTGAATTGCTAAACCCTATCAGGCTATTCTGAACACTCATGGAATGGTCTCCAGGTTGCCTGCTGGTCACACATACTGCATAAAAATGCTAGTTGCCATGTTTTGCATTTTGTGGGCATTTCCTCTAGACTATAGCAAAAGCACAATGTGGTAACATGTAGCTAAAAACTATGTTGTGGCCCGAGTCTGGCTAACGCTGAAGCTGCAGTGCCAGCAGAACCAAAAAAAAAAAAAAAAAAGAAAAGGTAGTCTGAAATGATTGATCAGTGGCTACTAATGGCATTTTCATCAATATCCAGCTGATTTTCCTGTCGCTCTTTCTTACATATTTATACTATTCACAGTCTGGCAAAAATTTACGAAAAAGTATCCAAGTGATAGTTTCACAGCAGGTGCTGGATCAAACAGGTCTTGTTCTGTGCCCCCTTGGGAGGCCTACATGGATCACAGGAATCCCGATATTGCCCTTCAGATGACCTGTGGTAAAACTGCGGAAGATATGCTCAGTTTCTTCCAATGAATAAACAAAGTGTACATGAAATATTTGTATAAGTATGAATAGGGGGTTTATTTTTCTATATATACTGCTTGCCTGTGTAGTTGATTGAAAATGGCATGAAGTAAATCTTGCCTAATAGATACTTATACAAGAATTTTATTTAAATGTCCAGCAGTGTAAATGTCAACATTTGTACTTTGATCGTTCTATGAATATACTGGTTTCAACTGGGTAGTGAGGGAAGAAAATTGCAAGAGTGAACGTGGGCTTTACAAGGAAAAATATATAGCAGGCTTATAAAATACAGTTTGAGAAAGTCTTACTAAGCTTCGAAGGCCAAGACTGAAAAGTATTCTGTAGATTTTGGATCTCATCCACTGCTCTTAGCTTCAAGCTGCAAGTTAGAAACTAAGAGAAGCTTTTTGTAACGTATTCATGTCATGTTTAGGCAATGCCAAATTATTTCTCACGAGAGCTGAGATTTATTGCAGCTGGATTATGATCTTTTGATTGTGCAAACAATGAGATTGAGGTGGCTGTCCTTTCCAGAGTCATTAAAATCTTTGTCATGAATTACAAGAATCAGAAATCTGGAGGTGGACTGAGGAGAAACACAGATGAATATTCAACATGCAGCAGACTGCATTGAGCAAACTGGAGTGCAGTTCACAGAAGAGAAGTTAACTGTCTGAGCAGAATTCCTGAGCCTTGCGAGAAACAGTGTTGGAAAATTCTAAAACACATCATTAATTTATTTTCATGACAAAAAAAAGGTAAAAAAATGTTAGAAATACTGCTGCAGTGAGACATTTTTATTAAAATGCTAAGTATGCTGCCACACATGCACTTCTGCAGTATCTTTTGTTTGCTCCAAATCAAAGTGTGGCCATTCCAGTTTTGAGTAAAGGTGGTGCAAGGTACCATATGAAACCCCGATTTTCCTCCCCCAAACCTAGCACCATTTCTGGCACAGTCTGAGGGGCCCACAGGTACTGTAAAACGATTGCACCATATTTCCAACAGCACAGAACAAGTTTTCACTCAGAAATGCAACAAAATTAATCAGACTCCGTTAATTTATCCTGATTACGCTTAGACACCTCATCTAGGTAATTAAATCAGTCTCCTTTGCTCTGCAGTTAGACTTGCCCTGTGGAGCTCTGTACCCCCTTACATCAGCTATGAAGTGAGGAGCTGCAGGTGTTCTCCTAACTGAGGTGTGGTGAGCCTAAGTCAGGGCCAGCAGAAACATGAGGACTGGACTGATTTACAACCAAAACCAACTGAAGTGTTTCAGACAAACACAAAATTCCTGGAGCTCTTTCTCCTACCCCAAATCCCATTTGCTTTGCAGGGCTCTTGCAGTGCCTGGAAAAGGGCAGATAGATATCTGTTAAACCAAACTTGCCTTTATTTCATATGAAGACATATTTCTGTTTGTTTATATTTTTAAAATGATGATTTAAGAAACTTAAAAAAGAAAAAACCCAAATCCTCCAAAAATCTTAGTGTCACCTTTTCCAAGCAAAGGCAAGGTAGAGCTGAGCCTGCATGCTGACACTGGAGTTAGCTGAGCTAGCTGCACAATTCCCTATGTTACGTGAGTAGTTCATACACAACATATGATGCTGATCTGAAACCAGGCTTGGTGTGCTGCCTGTTAGCTGTATTATTTCCACATGGAAAAGTATAATAATTTTTTTTCTGTCATATCCAGAAAATTTCTCTTTCCTTTCAGGCACAATATATTTTCTTCTCCCCTCCCCCCTCGGGTTTTATTTATCAAGCACATTTTTAATAAATGGGGCATAAGAAGGGAAAAACCAGTCTTTCTCATAGTCCAGTTTTCTGTGAGTGTAAAACAGATAGACACAAATGAAACAATCAGAAAGAAATAGCTCATTTTTATTTAATGAATTAAATTTCTTTTCCTGACAACTGATTGTGATTGTGATGGGTGTGTTAATTATTCAGATTTATTAGTTTTACTGAGATTCGGCACTGGATTTTCTTGGCTGTTCTCCACAGAACACATCTGACTTAGTGTCTGCCTTTGCACTTTTGAGACCCAGGGTTGCTGTTACTAGGTAAATTGAGACCTTTTAAGGATGCTCAAACTTAAATCAGTATTAATCCTAGTACTAAGCAGAGATTAGAAATGTAGCCCGATTGCCTTGACTATTTAAAACAAAATAAGGCAATTCCCAAGACGAACACCTTCACTCTGTCAAAGTTTTCTTGACAGTAAACAACAACTTAAGAAATTATTCCCTGTCTTGTCATGGAGAAAAATAATATTTCTTTTGAACCTACCATTTTCTGATCGTCTTGTCTGTAGAGAATGTCCACATCCATATTTCTTGTTTTCTAGGACAGACAATCTTAAACCAGCTGCTCTTCCCCTGATGATCACTGTTTCAGTGGCGCTGCTCTCCCTGGGCTACTTCTGTTGATGAAGAGCCAGAGTGTGAGGATGATACGCAACAGGACAAAGAATTGTTCTGCAGAATCTGGCTAATTAATCTGGCCAATGCCAAGCCTAAAAGTAAAAGTAGCAGGATTGGGATTCAAAAAGAGCAATTCTACTGAAACTCTATTCTAAGTTCTCCAACTTTACATATGGAGAAAAGTTAATAAATGGTAATAAAAGAGATGAAATTACTTGCTTTAATTTCCTCACGTAACTGAACAATGTTTCCTTTAGGCAGTAGTTATTGTATTGAATCCACAAAGTTATTTTCAGAGCATTGGACGCAAATGCCAACAACGAAATAATAAAACTGAACACTGTGAACACCTTGCTAACCATCTGCAAACCAATTTTCAAAGAGAAAATCACATCAGTAGAATATTTGACCCATACAGGATCTTGCAGATGTTTTCCTATAGCCTTTGGGATCTACCTCATTTCAAGGTCTATATAGTAGAAACAAATTGTGCATTTACACAGTGAAAGTCTAACTGAATTCCCATAAGAACCATCAAAGGCTTTTATGTTTGACCAGGCGCTGTGTTCTGCTACTTTGGCAAAGAGGTATTAACAATGACTTGTTAATAGTAGTGGAGCCATACCTTCTCCATATGGGTTCCAACACTTAGAGATGTATCATCTGTCCATATTTAAAAGCTCCACCTTAAAAAGATGATAAATGAGACCAACTTGACCTGGCCTTAGACCAAGCCATGGATTAAATAATTTCTTTCAGCTTGATTGGGGTTTTATTGAGGAAACCTGCTAAGTAAAAGCTATTCAGTCACAGTGCTTAAGTATCAAAAGAGTGCATGGAATTTGAAAAACACTGCCAATGTGTCACCCAGACTCTGAGTTACCAAGAGGACAGAGACCAGCTGCACAGGACCCAAACAACGGTGAACCTTTTCTGGATTCCCTGTTTCCTGCAGTGAGTGCATCTCTGAAACATGCAAACTCTTAACATTGTGTGTTCCTTTTCTAGAGCAAAGATGTCAGAGTCTTTGTGTGTGTGTATTTTTGTATATGCAAGCAGAGAGGGGATTTTGTCATAAATTTGTGACTCTACCCCACTTTAATGCTAAACATCAGCAGCCTTTAAGGAAGAGTAGATAAGTGAAAGACACCAAGTGTAGTTTTTAAGGTGAAAAATCCAACAGGCAGAGAAAATGCAGTTTTGATCTTTCATTTATTAATTACTGTTCTATTATTCTCTCTTTTAAGATGCTCTAAGTTAGTTGGGAGATTTACATTGTAGGCTTGTGGTAACCTATTTTTAGAATGTTCTACACCACTTTGGGTTAGTGCTGCAGAGTCTGTGCCTGCCTCTGACAATGGGTTGAAAGGAGAGTTTAAAACCCCTAAACACCAGTGATGAATATTAATGTGCTAATGTGACTGCAGAGATGTTTTCATTCAGTTTTTGGCTCTGTCTTGGCATGTGAGGGTTTATCACACGTACAACGTGTCTTTTTCTTTTTAATTGCCAGGAGGTTTTTGTCTCAATGATATCTTCTCCTGCCTAATGAGTTTATTCTTTCACACATTATTATTACACATGATCAGTGCAAACAATCTGTATTGCTATTTTAATAAAAATAACAACAAAAGAAAGAGCAAAGTCAGGGCTTGGAAAGCACACAGCATGTCACTCCAGTCTAATCTGATGCTCAGCATTGCCATAGCAACAACACCAGAGGAGAGCGAGGGGTGGCTGGAGCCTCCTCCTCCTGTTGATCACAACCAATGGGTTCCTAATGCAGAACCAGCACTTACAGGGTGTGATTTCCACCACTTTTTCAGAAAAAATAAGACCCCAGACCTTACCCCTCTTTAATGTTTTGAAGTTCTGTGTAAGTGGAGTCAGCACAAAACTGTTCATCGGAACAGAATTTTTTTAGAAAGTATTTTTCATTGTTCAGATTTGTACCTTTTAATGATTTATTAGAGAAACTGTAATTTTAATGATCTATGTTAATGATTTCACTAGCAAAAGGCCTATTCAAAACATAGAAACAAACCCAGGCAAAAATCTATGGGAAGGGAGCAAGAAAGGTTTTGCCATGAAGAGACTATGATCATTCTCAGTATTCAAAGTGGAAATTACTTGAAAGTTTAAAAATATTTTTCCGATAAACTGCAATTAGAATCTAAACTTCCTTTAATAATTTTTCCCAGAATTTCATTTTTTTATTATAAGTCCATTAATTAGGAGAATTAAAATTTATCCTAGCCTAAATTTCTGCCCTACCTTTGAAGTTCTGGAGTATTTTGCCACTTGTCATTATTACTTGCATTCTCATTAATGTACCACTATTAATAAAAGATATTTTCAAATCCACAAAAAATTTAGAGGTGAATACTATCAAGAAAAAATCCCGACTACTTGCTGCTGAGTGGAAACCATTTCCAGTGATCTGAAGACAAGAAAGTGACTGGGAGAAATTTGCATCGATCTGTAAAGTGGAAATCATGTTTCACCAACCTGACAGCCTTCTATGGTGAAATGATTGGTTTGGTTGATGAAGGGACAGGATTCAATCCTGTGTGACTGGAATTCAGCAAGGCTTTTGCCACTGCTTGCCACACTGCCCTCACAGGCACACTGATGTCGTATGGCTAGGAAATTCGACAGTGAGGTGGACGGAAAAATCAGGAGCTCAGCAGCACCACAATGCCAAGCTGAAGGCCAATCTTAACCCCAACCCCTAACCCTAACCCAACCCAAACCCTAACCCCTCTGGTCAGTACTGAGGTGGACAGTGTTCAACATTAGTGATCTGGATGATGGGACAGTGCACCTTCAGCAGGTTTGAGGATGACCCAAATCTTGGGCTGGTTGATAAACCAGATGGCTGTGCTGCTATTTCCCAGAGCATCAAAAGACTGGAGAAATGGGCTGACAGGAATCTCATGGAGTTCAACAAAGAAAAATCCAAAGTTCTGCCCCTGGGAAGGAATAACTGCAGCACAGTCAAGCAGCTGGAAAGAGAAGATCGTAGAGGTCCTGGTGGGCACCAAACTGGACATCAGTCAATAATGCATTAGGAAGGGTGTTGCCAGGGGAGGGAAGGAGGCGATTCTTCCTCTCTAATTAGTACTGGTAAGGCCACATCTTGGCTGCTGTCTCCATCTGTGGGCTCCCCTGTTCAGGGTAGTGTCAGGAAGTGAAAAGCTACGCAATCTTGAAAAGGATAGTATTGTGTCAAAATGACTTAAATTGTTTAATTTTGGGCAATGCAAACAAGGTTACTTGAAAAGGAAGATGAATAATGGATGCTCATTTGTGCAGGCCATTGAAAATATCTTCCCACAACAGTTTTCATTCCAAAATCCAAAGATTTAGATGTCCACTTCATGCCACTTAAATGTCACCACTTAAAGTAATCACAGCAAAGATTCTATCAAATGTCCTCAAACTCTGGAGCATCATTTAGCCCTGCTGTGCTATGAATATTACCTGGCAATGAAAAGATAGAACTTGTGACCTAAAGATTGACCCATCTGCTGTTTATTTAGCCTTGGAAAAAAAGTAATTCTATATCAGAAAAGCAAAACGAAAAACAGAAAGAAAATTGCAGTTTGAAACCGTACCACTGATAGGGTGATTTCATTTTGTAAGTATATTTGGCTTGGTTATGATCAGAGACTCAGCTTCATGTTTGTAAACTAATATTGAAATATAACCGAAGGTGTAAGAAAATATAGTTTCTTTACTGTTTAGTGAATCCCATCTGTACCTTTGTGAGCTGAAAATGTGTAAGGCTGATTGTGAATAACAGCAAAAAAGATCTGTAAGATATTAAATTTATGGTGATCGCCTTCTGTCTGCATAATGGAATTTTCTGAAGATGCTTGGCAAGTGAAGGATTTCAGAGCTGTTAAATTCCGCATATATCAGCTGGAGTCTATGGTTGACAAGCCATGTTCCATCCTTACGTAATGGCGTCCAGAAGTGAAACATTCCATGCTGATCTGCATTCTGTTAGGGAAGGTCAACCAAGGCAAAGCCAGTTCCCAGATTCCTGGACAGGAAAAACTGAGGGAAGGTCTCTTTGCCTCTCTATAGCTAAGTCTTCAGAAATTCTATTGTGTTTGTCGTCCTGGCCCAAACCACTTTTGGTTTAACAAACTTGGTCTCCTGCTTGCTTCAATTATGAAAAACACCTTTGAATCTCCTACAAAGTGAAGTACTATTTTTAAAGATTTTGGAATTTGCGTGTATAAGGATTTTCAAGGCTTTATCTTTCTTCCCTCTCTTGTAATGGGACACATAGTCCTTGATATGAAGAAATCCCTAGGACACCCAGGTTTTCATGATGTCTGGCAAACCTCCAAAGTATTTCAGCTTCTTTACAACAAGCTTTCTGATGAAATCCATCTTTTTGGATGTAGAAAGCATTTTATGTGGCAAAAATCTGCTCTTCCCTCCAAGACAGGAAATACAGAAATATACTCTTCCCTCCAAGATAGATTAGTTCCACAGTTATGACTTCCAGTTTTATTATTAATAGGGCATGATGTTGATCATCTTCTTGTCTCTTATTTAAACAAGATGGCCATACAGTTCTTTCTAGTACAACTTTGTGCTCTTTTTATTACGTAGAATCTGTTTCCTGAATGCTTATTTCTTTAAATACCCAAGCACTGCATTAGATTTCAAGCTGCCATCTAATATCATTCCTTGGGAGAATTCTTGTAAGGGTTCTTTCCCATTATATCACCTGAAGGAAATAACAGAAAGGACTGAAAAAAACCCATCCCTCCAAATGACCACATATCTGGGAACACAAACATCTTTAAATGATGTTTGGAAATTGAATTAATTTAATTTTTCTCTAGAATTAGAAGGGATCCATTTTGCCTGTAAGGCACAACCCAGTGAAACTTGAAGTTCAAAATACAATGCCACAGCAGGAACAAATGACAGTGTGTCTGGATTTGGAGGAGTGCAGATGAAAGCTATCATTTCTACCATTTGAGCAAGGATGTGGAGTCTGTAGAGTTTTGGACTCTAATGATCCAGATGATTGTCTGGATTCTGTTTCAAAACAGTCCGGAAATGTACAGAAAAAGGTCTCAAACTGCAAACTCCCAGTGTTGGATATTACTGCAGAACTGATACTTCCCTGGATTTGTGATGTGTGTGAGATGACAGTGAAGAATACAGAGATATATTCTTCCTTGTCATCTATACTTATCTATATTAGATCGATCTCACTGTGCTCCCATTTTATCTCAGTGGTTATAATAGTAAGTAGTTATAGACTTTATTAAGCAACTTCAAGTAGTGTAAGGTTTTCTATTAAAATTTAATCTACGAGGCACTATTCCAATAATTTCTTTTCTGGTGTAATCAAAGCGCTTCTCCTCTCCTTGTAAATTCTGACATGCTACATTTAGCATATCAGCATCTCTGAGCCTCAGGTGACATGTATGTGGATAAACTACATGGGTTACTCTTGTACTTGACACAGTGCACAGATTAGAGTCTGCTCTTGAGTTGCCACTTACACAGGATTATCAGTCAGTTCGGACTCACAGTATCCTGTTTCTGAAGGTCAAATCTGTTTTTTCTTTGTGATATGTCAGAAAGATTTAATAGCATCTGTGTCCAAAGGGGAGTTTCTTGCAAAAACAGGCCTGAATTGACTTCTAATTGTTTCTGTCTGAGATTCAAATAATTTCTCAACTTCTCTTAGGAAGCATACGGTTCCAGTGTGGGGTAATTGTTTTCCATCTGGACGGTGTCTGGTGGTGGTATTTGCTGTAGCTATAAGTAAATAAATGAAAGAGTCAAATAAATGAAGACATCTGTAAATAATTTATTTGCTGATTGATGGCTGGTAAATAAACTTTTGCTTCTTTCCTTGGTTCGATTCACAATCAAAATTGTGGAGTGAGATATATACCAGCTTACTAGAAGTTTGAAGTTCAAAGGTAGGCTATGAGAAAACCTCTAGAGATACCCAGAAACACCAAAGAAGTGGCAGACAAATTCCAGTTAATGCTGCCTCTGACCTCAGCAAGCCCCTCGCTGAAACACTTTAAAGCATGCTAAAGCCTTTCTTGAAATCCTGCCCTGGTTGTCTACCTGCCCTCTGTTTTGATCAGCTCTCTGTAGCCAGTCTTTCAAGGAGAAGAGTGATATGGCGAGCCAGAAGTTCACTTTAAAAACTGATGATTCTGTCAAGGACGTAGGGGAGTAAATAACACAGAGAAGGAAGAGGGAACGAAAAATGAATGTTGTTCTGGCTCTGTGGAGACTTGCCAGACTCAACTCAGCATTTGCACTTTTTCAAGGTGATATTTTTCCTTTCCCTACTTTCTCCATGTGAACCCTCAGTAATGCAAAAATTATCACACGAACATTCTTATTAGTCTTATTGATATATGCTTTCATACTAAGTGGAATGTTTCTGTTCATGAATATGTTGATCTATTTATTGCTAAGGTTCATTAGAAGAGGGCGGCACTGTCAGAACTGTGTGAATGGGCAGCCTTGTATCCGAATACTTCAAACCCATCTTTGGAACACTTGTACTGAAGTAGCAAAAATGCCTGTGAAATATGACTTTTTAGCTTGAGCATTTGTGCACCTACTGGACTGAATTTCGAACAGGACTCATTCAGATGTCAGACTCCTGCAATTAAAAACTGTGCTTGGCTAGCTAGTAAGTTCGTTATTACACACTTTATGGTGTGATCTGCAAATTAGCTACTCAAAGTCCACAGTTCAAAGGATTTGCAGGCCTAGAATTATTCACTGAACAAGATTGTGAATAATTTCAAATAATGAATAAATTCAATATACTTTTTGTTCTGTCCATGCATAGCCTCTGAAGAGGGAGAGAATAAAAAGGGGAAATCAATCAGATAAATTATTCATCGAGAATTATTTGTTCAGCTCTAATGCTTATGTACTTAGACAATATTTTCATTGGAACAGACTCTGAAGAGCTCTTCAGTCTGCATATATCTCAGCTGCAATTCATCTGTAAAAGGTATTGAGGTTCTTGTTAAATGCAGATGCCTAGACCTAGCTGTAGACAGTAGCATTTGTCTGATTTCATCTCCAAGTTCTTGCCTAAGTTCAGGTACTTCAAGAATTATTTAACAGGAATCATTTTTGTGAAAGTAGTTCTTTATCATTGTCTGTGTCTGCATTTGGAAATAGTTTTAAGTGATCATCCCAGTTCTGCTTGCTGCTCTTCATGTCTGACTTAGCTCTTTCCAGTACAGTGTGGCAACTTAGATGTTTTCTTTCAGGAATTAAACCTTTTCATTCTGTAATTAAAGAAGAACATCAACATAAAATCTACTCCTATTGTAAAGAACTACCTTTCTGTACTAATTGCTATTATTTTGAAGGAAGTTAGGATCAAGGAATTCAGTGAGAGGTGCAGCTCAATTAATATGCTAAGCACCAAACACAGTTCCCCTAAAATATGTATTGTTAAAATAGCTTGTCACAATAGTAACAGATTCAGCTATTTGCTATTTAGTTGATGCTGTATCTCTTAGAAACCAGAGGGTAAGTATGGAAGGGGATATTTTTTTCCTGCTTATGGTAACCTCACCTCTCTTAATGTAAATATCTTTGTTGCTCACTGGTCAAGGCGACCAAGGAGTTTGGTTCCATCTTGTCTAAAATGAAGTGAGAGAATAGAGAAAAAACAGTGTATCTTGGATACTGAAAAGGGAAGAATATTAGATATTGTAGAACAAATACTTGCTCTCATATTAATGACTTTTTAACTAATATGAAGAAGTTTTAGTTTTCTTCTTCCTGCTAATATGCATTCACTTTACTTCTGTAAGGCAGAGATGCCAGTCCAAAGGGACAGCTCAGGTAGCTGTAAAAACAATGAAGAAATGAATTCTTGCAAAAAAACCTCTCATACAATTTTTACCATCATTCTTGTTACATCCTTGCTGATTGGGAGCAAGGGGCTGGAGCTGAGAAGTTGTGCTGATCTTGGCTCTGCCACTGACTTACCATCATCCATTGACAAAATTCAGTTTTTTACACTATCATAAGATGTTATGCTGACATCTTTCACTTATATTGATGTAAGAATTTGGGAGAAGGATTATCTTTTATTTTGTAATGTACAGAGTTTAACACAGTAGGGGCATAATCTTGATTAGGGCCTCAATGTGGTACTATAATAGAGTTAATAAATAATACTTGACAGCAGTCTAAGGATGGACGTATGGAAGGAAATGAGGCATAACTTTTGAATAACCCTTAATTCAAATATCATAAATGCAAAGGAAACAACAAGGTAAAGTCAAACTTTTTTTCACAGGACAGTTTCATAATTTGTGTGACAAGAAGAAATACAGCAAAGCACATCTCTATGGTTTTACAGACCAAAACATATGATTTAAAGATATTTTTCCATAAAGGCAATAGTCAAAGTATAAGGCTCTCTTATTGCCACTTGATGGTCCTTTTACTGATGATTTTATATACTGTTTAGTTTGCCTATTGGCTCCTTATGAACCTTCATTTAAGGAAAGACATGCTGGTGATCCAGAAAGATTGTCTAGATAACATATTATGAATTCAATTCTTCCCTTATTTGCTTAATATTTAGAAAAAAAAAGTTTAATATTTTCTTTTCCTATGGTTTCTTTCTTCCTGTTTTTTTGCAGTTCACAGCATCATGTTGGTTTCTTTTATTCCATTAAATAATTTCCTAAGATTTGCAAAAGTTAAAATTCAAAAATAGAGAAAAAATACTTTTTAAGTGTATGAATTCCTGCAAAATGTAAAGCGAGTGTTTCCTGTTAAATATGCAGTAAAATGTTGGGTTTTTGCATAAATGCACACCTGGTAGTACTCAGGTCATGCTAACATTGATGTGAGGTTACTGTAGGAACTTGTTTCTGTTTCAGGGCAGTTGGCAAAACTGCAGTCATGCCCATTTAACAAGCACTAGGTCATGTTAATCAGTAATAAACCACTTAGCTATACAAGAATTTTGAATGAAATCAGATCTAAAGTTCTCCAACTATTCATCAGGCATTTAACAAGCACTTTCTCCTTCCTTGTTCTTGCCAAAATGTTTTAATTTTTTTTTTTTTTTTTTTTTGCATTACTAGCTTTTTCCAAATGATGAATTAGAAGTGCAGTCAGTTCCATGTGTAGACTGATACATGGAAATCATCTGGTTTAGGCTGCACACATTGTGCATGACTGCTTTACTCTGACTTTGCTTCACCAAGGCAATCTCACAGTGGGAAACCTAGAAAAAAACCCCAAAGAAGGAAAAGATAACACAAGACACTTTAAACTAGATCAGGCCAATTAAAAAACATATTAAGAAGCAGTTAAGGCTCTGTAGTTGCTGTATACAGTATTCAGCAGGGAGTTGGTGTGCTGAGTCTTTCTTCTCTTTCCCTTGGTATCAGTTACTGTAAGTGCCTGAGGAGCACCATGAGCAGCAGAGGCGCCTTCAAAAATACTTGAACAAATCTGAGTAATTTTCCTGTGTAGCAAAAGCCTGAATTTGTCAATTAGTTCCCTGTAACTGTGCTATCGGTGAGCAGATGGAGTGAGGAGATTGGTTTTAGCTTAGTGCTGGCCTGCAGGGTAAGAGAACCGGCCATTTGTGGGGGAGCCAGTGCTGGAAGCTGAGGTGAGCTCAGAGCTGGTGGAGTCAGTCCCAGGCCGTGCAGGGCTGCCCAGGTACATCCCATGGGACACTGCTCATGGGAAATTCATAATAATGTAAAAGACACCGAGGAACACAAAACTGGTTTGTTCTCCAAAGACCTCTTTCTGATCTTTCTGAAGTGCCTGGGAGACAAGTCACCAACTTTAACAAGGGCAGGATCAGATGTTAAAACCAGACTTCCCAGTCTCACAGTGAAGGCTACAGCAAGGGCCTGTTGGTACAAGTGTGGGCACAACACTTGTGAGCAGATGGGCACCACCACATTTCTGTGTGATCCACCTTGGAGAAGCAAGTGCAAAACATTTGCATTTTTGCCAGCCTTGTAGCTACCCTTGATCCAGCTGTCTGGCCAACAGATTGCTACCGCTTCTCTTGTCAAGGGATGCTTGTGGCTGCAGAAGAGATTCCAAGGTTTTTCTGAGAGAGCGACTGCGAAGCACCCCGTTCCACAGCATACACTTGGCCACTGTGAGACACAACTTCTGTTGGACCTGGGCCCACAAATGCAAGTTTTTTGTGTCTTTAGTTGTTGTTGGTAACTGGGATAAATCAATATTTTGCCAGAATCAGACACATTGGTTGATGATACAAAATTAAAATTTTTAGGGCCCTTCCAATTCTAGTCATGCATTCAAAGTATTGTTAAGGAAGCTTACAAAACAGCTCAGCATTGTTCCATATAATTATTTTGTTTTTAAATTATATTCCAGCTACTAGGATACCACTGGAACTTTGAAAAACTTTGTGTGTAGCCCTGACGTGTAGGTCCTGCAATAGTGCTTTCATACTAGAGTTAGATACTACCTGTGTAAAGGTTATGAAGGTGTTTGGGGAATGAATGAAAAAGAAGACTCTTTGTATTTCAATATTTGGCAGCTTGGTCAGTGTAGGTAAAGGGTGTTTTTCATCCACAGAATGAAAAGGTCCAATACTACCCAGTACAAATGAATCAGGAACAGAACTCAAGAAACAAAAAAATTCTTACTTTAAATCAAAATGCAAAAAAAGGTCAAGATTTGTTTGTCAGAGACCCAAGAAAAAGACAACAAAAAAAAGTTTTTAAATCTACCATGGGAAATTAATACTGAGGTGATTTTCAGGCTAAGGCTGGGAACATAGCATTGTCATTTTAGAATAAACACCAAAAACAGATGCCACAATTTCATAAAATAAACATGCAGTGAAAGGGTAACACAGACATTAGCAACAAACCGAGCCAGTAGCCAATACAGTATGATGAGAAGGAGTGCTCAGTATGGTGTGATGTGCTGTAGAAGCCATTAGCCATATGGTACAGTGTGAAGAGGGCCTCTGTGACTAAGTAACAGTTGCACGTTATGTGGTTTATAAAATAATTATGCAATGGCAAGCAACTCTTTTATAATTATTGGCTGTTTCAAAATATTTCTGCTAATCTGGAGGCATTTACTAAGTTGATGGACGCAGGCAGTCTGCTTCCTCTGTCTGCATGTTTGTAAATTGTGCGGAGCATCATCCTACTAAAGGCGGTGACCATTTTAAACTTGGCCACTAGAGACTGTATTTGTTTTTCTTTTTCTGAAAAGTCAGGGAATATCCACATAAATACATCATAACTTGGTGGGACACCTGCCAAGGAAGGGCCCAGTGGCTACCCTTCCATTATTCACTGGCACTTCTTTGCTACACTTCCTTTATCCATTGACATCTCTGAAAACTGAAAGTGTACCACCAGAAAACCCTGTTGCTCTGTCACTGTGGATGGCATAAGATGATGACAATTTCAGCAGATTCTGGTTTTTTTTATACTCTGCTGTGTCTTTCATGCTTATATTAGAGGCAACAAAACTATCGGCAACTGAAGAACATCAAACAAATGTCTTTGGTTTAACCAACAAGAAGATGGCACTAATTTCCTTTTCCTTTGCTCCTCAAGCAAGCATATGGAAGATAAGTGCCTGTAAGACATTTGGACATTGCAGCACTTTTGTTTTGAAATGGGAATAAAGTAATAAAGAAATAAGGTTTCGGGGAAACTCTCCAGCTACAAAACTTGCTGGCAAGTGGGACTTGGGACCCAGAGGAAATGGAGGCACCCAGGTCCTGGATGTCCAGCTGTGATAGTGGAAGGTGAGAGGGTCCTGTGACCCAGCAGTACCTGGATCATCTGTCTGGGATTAAGGTAGGGATGTGGGTCTGAGCAGCTGGGACATCAAACATAATCCCCAGAAGTCAATAAAGACGCACAGCTTGGAGAGGTCCACAAAACAATTCTTCCCTTTCTCTCCCTTTGGCACATGGTGCAGGCCACAAAACACCTCCCATCTTCCCCCGGTAAACTTTAGATCCAGTGTAAAATACCAATTGTAAAATACGACAGGAAGAGCACAGGAGAGATCAAGGGCTGCCAGTATAAAGGTCTTTGAACATCCTCTGCCTGTCCCACCCACACGGGTCAGCTCTAGCTTGGTCCTGGAGACATTACAGATCAAACATGATTTTTATTATATGCATGTGTTGTATTGCTGTGAGTGCTCTAGAATAGCACTGGGATAATCTCCCTGTGGTAGGTCCAGCTGCCATGAAGGTTTTCAGCTTTGGAGTGGTTGGTCAATTGATGTTTTGATAGTGTAGGTAACTGATATGAACTATAACTATTGCACTACTCTTATAATAAGGGCACATCATTACAAATACTGGAAACTAAATCTGCTATGAGGCTTCTGACAAGACTTCAGTGCATTAAAATGAAATTCTGGTCTATATGCAAGCAGTGCAGGTACAACGAAATTTTTTGTTATGCCCAAAAACATTTTGCAAAGCTTCAATCCAATGGCATGGTTTATAACACATTTCAAATATTGAAAAGGAATGTGTTGCTAAGTATAATACAAGGATATACATTAGAAAATTTCACTATACAGAATAATACATACATACATATATATGCGTTTATACATTTTTCTTACAAAAAAAAGGCCATTTTTCATCAATGATAGCAGCTGGCATGACTGCTGAACCAGTTATTTTATTTTATCTGGTATTACTAGGGAAGATACCACTTTCATTTTTGCCAGCATTTGTAGTGTAAATGAGGAGCAACCTATCGTAAAATGTTGCTACTGAGATCAAAGGAAGCAGTCCTTACTACCAAGCTAAAATCATTCTGGGGAAATGTTTTTGATTATGGTTAATGATGTAATCAAGCCACTAAACTGCCTAGAAGTTGGAGTTGCAGCAGGCGTACAGCCTGCCCATTGCAGAGCACCCAATCGACAATAATACCGAGGGGAAAAGGTGTGATGGAGCAAACAAGACGCCAGTTAAATGTTTACTCTAATGGCACACAAAACTTGACAGATTTGATTAGAATACTTATGCCTGTCTTCTTAGGAGAAGAACACTGAATGGCTGAAGGTTTAGCACAGAAAAAAAAAAGCCAAAAAGCCAAAGGTGGAGAGGAAAAGGACCCAAAAAGGTAATTTTTTAACATCTTTGATTTCTTTCTTTAAAGACCAATTACTTTCCTGTCCCCTGTGGGAGAAAAACATTCTTCTTCTTAATAGCAGAATCATTCTAAGACTTCTCTGATTCATTTTATATTTAGCAGATTACAGTTTTGGAGTCATCAGGAGGAGAGAACCCAGCAAACTGACAGACCTGAAATCATGTCCTTTGATTGTAATTGACAGGGAAAGCGTTTAAGGTAAAGAAAAAAAATATTTTATTCATCTTTGATTACACTGTGATGTGATTTGGTGACATAATACAGCTGTGAACTGTGGCAAGAAAGGCAATAATTCCTACTTGAGGCTTTGACATGATGTAGCCCTTTAGTCTTCTTCAAACCAATGCCTCCAGCTACAATAGTGCCCTTGATGGAGTCTAGACAAATAGGTATACAGACTGTTGCAATTAAGGAGGCAAATAGCTTTAAAATAACATTTCTCTAGGCCATGTATTTTTGTATTAAATGGCTAAGCTGACACATATTTTTCTTTACCAAATTTAAATCTAGATTATCTATTAAATAATCAAGCATTGGATAAAAATTATTCACTTCAGAAGGGTTTTAAGAGTAACATGAATAGAAACTTTTTCAAATCTACAAAACTATTGAATGAGAAGCACCTACTAGAAGTGAAAGATAGATTTAGTGAATTCACATGAGGGGGCTATAAGGACTATATATGTCTTGTGGTTATCTTAACTTTTAAACTTTTTTTCTTTGTATTTAATTCTCAAAATAACACTTTATTAGTCCTAACAATTTACTGTGTCAGGATCTTCAAAAGTACTCAGCAGCTCCTGGTTTACAAAATCTTTGGGTACGTCTGAGAGATTTCTATAAGGAATAATATCAAGAAAAGTAAAAAGAAATTCAGGACAATTAAAGCGTGTATTACCAAACTTCAGCTATCATAAGAAAGCAATTTCATGTAGTCTCTCTGTGTGCTCTTGGAGCCTGGCTTATGTCAATCACCTAACTAGGATTGACCTAGACAGGAACCTACCTTGATGGGGTTAAACTGGGTGTCCAAAGGGAAGTATGAGAAGTCACATGTCCCCCACTGTTCAGAAGTTTTTCATGATGCTGTTCCAGGAGATTTAAAATGTCTTGCTCATTACAGAAATGTTTCCTTACAACTACAAGGTGTGGACAATAATTTAGAGATCCTCTATTTCATCATTACAATGTGTTGATCACTTCCAAAAATGAAAGTGCAACTTCATGCTTGTGATCATGGTAATTCTTGCAAATGATTGGATTCCTGCTGGCATTCTGGGCTTTTAGACACAAGCAGTTTACCTAGAACAATAAAGGAAATGTTAGAAAATTCTGTCAAATCCTTGAGATGTCTCACAGACATTTGAAAAACAAGGGATTTGGTCATCCTCACCAATATTTTCTGATGAAACTGCAAATTCAGTAGCACCCACAGAACACAAACTTATTTGTCATGCCATTTCACATTTGCCTTTAAAAAGTTCTTTCTAAAATACTTTGCAAAAGCATTTGTGTTTTCTGATTTGATCTGCTAAATGTGGTTATGAAAATAAGGCAGCATAAAGAATGCCCGACAGAATAGTGTTATTTCATAAGAAGAAGACCCAAAGTGCATCACCAAACAAAGTTAATCACCATATTAATGTACTCTGAATGTGTAAAGGACTGTTCTGTATCCCTGTTCTTAGACAGCAATAGCAGCTGCATAGACTGAGTTTCCTGTTACATGAAGGGCTCCATCACACAGCAGCACGAGCTGAGCTTCCTTGATCTCTTCCTTTTACAATTGTCACTGTGTCTAAACTCCAGTGACCAGTTCTAGGAATAAAATAATTCGAACCCCTGCCCTATATACAGACATTGCCCAAATTTTTTTAGTTCAGATAGGATGATAAAACTAAACAAAGACCACTAACTTACACTAATCCATGAAAAAGCAACTGAATACTGTTAGGAATTGGACCTAAATATTATTGGTTTTGTGCCTGATAACTAAGTTATACAAAACACTGACATCTTTCCAGATGTATTCTTCTATGACTTCGGATGTTCAGAACTTCAGGTATATGAAGGCACCTAAAAAATGAAAACCAACAAACCCCATTAGAAGGCTTCAGGTGAGCTGAAAACAGTTGTCATAATTACAAACTTCTAATGATTGACACAATTTAATCACAGCATTTAAGAATTATTAAAAGCAGGATAGTATCTGCATTCTGGATTAGCCTTTCAATGCTCCCAGGTCTAAAAAAGATAAAATAGGTGAAAACAGACTTGAATCTCTCTTTTTTTCTTTTTTTCTGTTTGGTTATTGATATTACAGTTTCCAAATTCTGAACAAACCGCTGTGACAGAGGACTTCAGCCTGAACACAAATACTAGGACAAGAGAAAAATTCAATATCTAAGAAAAACATTTAATGACCCCTACAGGTTTTGTATTCACACAGACTTGGATGCTTATACTTTTACAGTGCTGTACTCTACCTATTGCTATGAATAGGCTTGGAGATTCCAGTTAGCACTCGTGAAGGAAATTCCACTCAAAAGGAGGTATCTCACTTTACTAATAATGTTGAAAAATTTGGCAATTATGTATTAAAGTAAGACATACTGATTAAACTACATTACCATATTTATTATCTGTTGCATTTTTCGCAGTCAGTTTTCTGTTTTCTTTGCAGTACCAAGTAAAGAAAAAAAACCCCTAAAAATAAATTTCAAATGAAATTTATAAAGTTATAGTTAAAGAAACATTATCCCTAAAATTACCATTTGAATGATAAGCAATTTTGGGAGTAATTATAGTGCACACTCTACATTCAATGCATTCTGATATATGGATAATTACTCCTGGTAATATGTGTTAGTTAGATTTTATAACAACAATAACAATTTATTGCAAAATTAATTCCTTGGCACAATTTAACATTTATTGATGTGAAGTCAAAGTGAATTGATTTTATTGCAGACCACTTGTGATACGTTTTCCCTGTGCTCCTGCCCTAATTGGTTATTATAGGTCATTTTGGTATTTAGTTTTAAAAATAAATTAATTTGGTACCAAGGTGCATTTAGTAAAATGGCAAGATATTTACAGCTCATGCGGTTTTATTTAAATAAAAAATGGTAAGGTAATGCAATCATCTTTGGTTATAAAGTGATGGATGAATTGAAAACATTTCTGAATCAGGTCAATGGTAGTGATGATTAGTGCATTGTTAATCAAGTTGCTGAGATTGCTATCAAAAGCTTTATCTCTTTCACTCAGACTGGTGAGAGGATCATGAATATTAAAGAG
Organism: Edolisoma coerulescens; assembly: GCA_013397115.1. Classification (NCBI taxonomy): domain Eukaryota; kingdom Metazoa; phylum Chordata; class Aves; order Passeriformes; family Campephagidae; genus Edolisoma; species Edolisoma coerulescens. The sequence continues at coordinate 1,567,379 of VWZW01006255.1, forward strand.
ATTCAAATAGATCTGCACTCATGTAATATGGAGCACTACAAATGAAAAGGCTAAATGAACCCAGACTGTGACTTTATGCACTGATATATCTCTTAACCAAAGAGGAATGTCTAATCCATTTCTGTACTTGTATGAGGCTACATACATTGCAAGAATACAAAGGCGAAGCATTTCATGTACCATATTCATTTTATGGGGTAAGTACTTATTTACAGCCCTATCCATGCAAAGAAAAAATAGCTGTGGAAAGGTTTTCCAGGACTGAAACAATACTACTATAGGCCAGATTTTAATTTCTACAACACCAGTAAAAATCCAAATAGTGGACTTGAAATCAGCAGCCTCATCTCAACTACATTGCCCCTCTTTTATTATTGCTGACTTACTTGAATTTAAGATTTAGTCCAGTGTATAGTTTAATTATACATCTAGAATACTTTAAATCACTAAATCTTAGAGGAGATATAACAATTAATGTATATAATCACAAATGTATGGTTCAAATATGTAGACAGTGGAGGCCTGAACCTGCACACATGCAGGTATGTGCTTAGCTGACTGCTCCTGAGAAGCTCCACGGATGTTCAGCTGGATTAACCAGGGACACGAGGCTAAACTGGTTTTATTTTGCAGTTACAAGGCCTCCACTAAAATCAGTTCTTTGCAATCAAATATGCAGAATGAAAATCCCAGATGAACAAAACAGAATGAAAAATCTAACCTCGTGCTTGTGTCTTTTTGATAAGTAATATGTTAGGAAGAAGCCAAAATGGATCAGCTATCAGCAGCTGTCTTCCCAGGGAAAGATACTGACTCTAGACTGAGCTCTTTTAAAGCTGGTATCAATAAGTTTAGAGGCTTAATCTTTTATGAATGTAGAGCCTGTACCTTTGCATTACAGCAGTCTGTAGTATAAACAGACCATCAGACTGTCTCAGATGTGCTGCTTTTCTACAAGCAATGAAGTAGAAATTCAAACCTACTCATGACTGCTAACTATGAGAGGTAAATTCTTACAAAATTACCATTTTACAGAAAAGACTTGGAACTAAGGCTCAGTGAGGTAATAGCAATGCAGTCTGAGGTAGTTGCCTATCTAAGGAATAGTTTTCAATACACTGTGGTCATCAGTAAAAATACTCTTTTTAGTCATATATAGTTTAAGAGATTTATATAGCATTTACAAAATTTTTACTAATGCAAGTAGCAGAAATAGCTAAACTTTAAAAGTTTTTGAAGATAATACCTGTTTTGCACCTGCACCACAAAAACAAAGCCATTTTGAAGAGGGGGAATGTATACAGAGAAATTGCATAGTAAATGTACAACTATACTCAAACTCATGTAGCACTAGACTAGCAGAGCTTAATAACAGCACAATAAAACCATTACTTGTCTTTGTATTTCACATGCCACCATGGTTTCCTCTGTATAGGGCACACAAATTAAAATATATGGCACAGACAATATCAGACCACAGCTTCTGAATCTGAAAATTTACCTTTTAATCTGAGAGATGCAACAAATGAAAAACATCCCTAGTCAAAGCTGATCCTGCTGATTTATGTAGACCACCCTGAGCACAGTGCAAGATGGAGACCACCAAAGTCACTTGTTACGGTTAAACTACAGTGAGTCACAGTCCTGTATCCCTCTGTGTCTCTCTCCTGTTTAGTCTCTTCCCAGCACAGAGCCTGCCATTAATGACCCCCCTGCCTGCTGGAGCAGTTTTGTTGCTCTCCAACACTGTACTGTGTGAGCACATTCCAGACTGGAAAAGTAAACACATTAAAAAGCCCCATAGCTCTCTCATCACCTCCTCGACATCAGGATTTTTTATCTTTTATTCTCAGGGAAGACCATGTTGAGGGGTGGATTTTATACTTTGATCTGAAGAAGCTGGGATTCCCAGAAGAGCTCATCTCTTTGAGGATGGAGACACATTGTGGGTGAGTGGTCAGGAAAGCTCTGTCTTCCATAGTCCTAACTTCAGTTTTTATCTTTGACTCTAGAGAGCTCAGCAGACTGGAGATCTCTTGGGAGGTCATCCATAGTAGCTTAGGCTAATCTGATGGATGGCTTTGAAGTTGAGGAGTAAGACCTTTAATATTACCAGATATTCAATGAAGAGTCAGGCAGGCGTAATTGTAGTTTGTCTTTTAAAGTCAGATTCTAAATTTTAAGTAGCTGGAACTATTCAGGTAACCTCTTTGTTGGAAAAGCTGCTGTAACACCAGAGCTTTCAATGAATTTGCCCTTTTTTACCAGGGCTGGATGTAGCCCAAAGCATGCCAGTTTTTTCTCCAGGGATTTGAATTCTAGATCTGAATCAACCAGCGGGGCCTCACTCATCTGCATTCCCTCCCTGTCACCTGGTAGACTGTTCTAATTGTGGCAAAATTGTGTCACCATGCACCTGAACCTTGAAAAAACAAAGACACTTAAAAATGAATCGATAAAATGATGAAAATAAAATGCAGCATGTTTTCTACATATAGGATGCATTTCAGAGAGTGATATAAATGCATTACACAATAAAAGCAGACACAAATTCAGGCTTTAGCACTTTAAACCCCTGTGCTGAAAAGCCCTCTGTCCTTGCTGCTGGCTCTTAACTAGCTGTCAGCTGACTGAAATTAGTCAATCTCATTATTTTGTGTGATCTTTTTCATGGGAAGTATGACAACAGTCCCTGTAACTGGACATGAGGAACTACACTTAACATTACTATATATATATAAAATAAAATATTGCCATTTTTTTGCCTGATTTATCCTGGTGCCTCACTTATTCAGCAGTTTAAATCAAGGTGAGCTCTGCTACAGTTGGCAGTATTAAAGCAGTGTAAAACAGATGTACACGAATGCGAGGAATTGTGTCCCGAGTCTAGAACATGCTAAATTAACATTTATGTGCTATTCTGCCTGAAGAACACTTCTGGGTCCTAACTGCTGAGGTATTTGAAGTCTTACTGCAAATCCGCAGAGCAAGAGCTGGCTTATATTTAATCAAAGAGTGGAAATAGATGGTGAATACAGAAGCAGCAGTATGCAAGAGGAAAAGGAACAGAGGGACCCGCTATGACGGTTCCTCAAGGCAGCCATGACCATCTTGGGTGTTTCTGGTTAGAGCTGCGTTTTAGTGCATCATTATTTTAAATCAGCATATTTCATATATTTGACTAGGAAAAAGCTGAAAAAACCCTCTGTGTCCTGCAGAGGGATCTTAAAAGATGAAGAACAAAATACTCACGAATCTAAGCTGAGAAGAAGGGTTATTAGGAGATGCAGGAAGTTGATATTGGCTGTCAAATTACAGCCCTACAGATATTTCAGGATGTCTTTGAAATCACTACAGTCATAGAAAAATGAAAGAGTAACTAGAGAATGTTGATGTTGCTGGAGCTGGATTAGCTCTGTATTGATGCAACTGAATTTTTTTAAAAAAATAGAAATTCTGTAATTATACTTGGTCCATAGATCATTGATTTAAAGATGACTGCAGGAAAAGTGTTTCCTTTGCCAGTGACATTCCCTTCTTCTATCCAAAAGAAGGGCTTTAAAAAAAATGCTTAAGTCTACCATCAAGGAGATAGAATTAAAACAAACTTATTCTACCATTCTCAAAGCAATGCCAGTGTTGTTAAATAAAGCATTTCACAAGATGTTGCATAATTATTATAGTCTATCATTAAGCATTTTTACACTAAGGGTATTAGCTGGTGTAAAATAACAAAACTCCATGGAAGGATTGAAACTTGAATGACGGATACTGAGAGCTGAAATGATATATTTACTTTCCAAATTGCATATTGCTTAAGTAAATCAGATTCATTCTCAAGGACCAAGTTCCAGTCACAGAGAAGAGTCTGAATTTTTTATTTTTTCACAAAGAAACAAATGGCATAACTAAAGAAACAAACAGCATAACTAAGAAAATTAGTTATGTCTTCTAAATAGAATTCACTAAAAATATACTGCACTTGAATTTCAGAGGGACCACTTTCAGAGAAATTGGTTTCATAAAGGTGAAAGATTGGATGTAATGAGTGGCACTAGCAAACTTCAGGAGATCATGCTTTTTTATGACATATTAGTATTCAAAAGATAAAGAACACCTGTGAAACCCCACAAATACAGTGGCACGTGCTAGTCAATCTTTCTGAAAAGTATATGCCCAGCAGTGCAGCAAGACAAATGATTTTTAATAGTTCCTTTGGATGGAAATGTCAAAAGATTATTCCACATAATGTAGTTCTAAAACTTTGCTTAAAAATAGGCACGTAATAAGTTCAGGGCTTTATGTAGCTTACGACTTGGCCAAGTCATTGTACTCTGAGAAAATGAATGACAGTTTTATTCTAGTTCAATATCAATGCTTTTCTAGTTGCATCAAAAGGAAGGAATTCATTTAATTTGAAAGGAATTTTCAAAGAATAATCTTAAGTATGGCATAATGTCAAAGGAAGTATGGTGTTTAATTGTTCAGTGTCCCAAAGTTAGTAAAAGCACAAAAGTTCTTTCTTTTTATCTGGTGTTCAGGCCCATGGTTTGTGAGCTTCACAGCTGACAGAGTTATGGGGCACAGCCGTCTTAACCATTAATGCATCCTCATCCACTTCGGCACCAAATTCAATCTTTTAGCAATAAAGCAGCATTTGCTGAAGTTCCATTGCTCGACTTGCTGTGAGCACCATCATTTTATTACTGTTTTCTGTTTTGAACCTTGTTCATGATTTGTTCATCATTATCTGTGTTTGTAAACATCACATTGTGCTTTTGTTCTTCTTCCCCACGTACAGCTTTTTTGCTCTCTTTTTCAGTACCTCTGTTATGCTCTCAGAGGGGTTGTGTGAACACACCTTTGATGGCAGTCTTCTTGCCATGGGAATCTTGAATCCACTGCTTGTGCCCTTGACTTTGATCTCACTTCCACTTGTACACAGGAAAAGCAGCCACACTATCTCCACTCTTCAATTCTAAACTGCTACGACATGCAAGGCCCAAAAGCTGTAAGATGGCTATTTTACAACAGCTGCTTTACTGGCTGGATTCTCAGCACTGTGTTTGCAATAACTCTGTTGTCACTGGGCATTTCTAGGGGCACTCTGGCTGAGGGCTGTGATGGCCTGTAATGGTGGCCCTGTGCAGCCTCTCCGGGGTGTTCCCCTGCCCAGCCCATGGCTCAGGTCACTATTTCAGACTCCCCAGGGCCACCCATCCTGGCCCCAGTGACACTGCAGCATGGCCAGCCTCCAGCTCCCACAGCCCGTCCCCAGGGCTGCCTGACAGGGGGCTGGGGGTGTCCTGGTGCCCCCCAGCCTGCCCTGCTCCCCGGCCGCCTGTGGGACATGCCCTGCCTGCGAGGTCTGCCCCTGCCTCCCTGGGGCATTCCCAGCTGCTCCCAGCTCCTGGAGATATCAGACCTGCACACCCTGAGTGATTTGGACTTCAGGTCTAAAAGGGAAGTACAATTTAATCCCCAAACTCTCCTTCCCTCTTTCCAAGATTTGAGGTGTGCCGGGAACACACAACGGGCCAAGGAATGTTTGTGACCGAACAGCAGAAAATGCCACTGGTGAAGGTGGGTTTGCAGCAAAATGAATGAGAATTGAAGGAAATAACAGAAGTGCCTGACATCTTCAGGTCTCGGGTCTGAAGACAGGGCTGTGACAGTGGACACCCCTGCTCTGGCACTGCCCATCTGCCTGCCACAGCTCTCTGGAGGAGGTCAGAAGATCCTAAAGGGCTTTCTCTTCCTTGACTCTAAAGCTATTTTTTCCTGAATGTATTTTTTGTATATGTGATTTGCATGAATGTGTCCATTGCCTACTCTGTTCTCTTGGCTCCAGGATAACAATGACATGCAAAAGTAGACAACAGTAGATAGATGAAATTCTATCTACTTCCTCAGGATTCTTTCTGTCCCTCTGTAGATCTCTGGACAGGACAGCTAATGTGACAAGGTATCTGGAAAAGCAGCAAACAGCAGCATTCCTCTCTGACTCCCAGCTGTGCTGCAACCCTGCTATGGAGTAGACTGGAGAGAATCTGTGTTCCCAAAGGCAGACCAATAATATTTATAGAGTATTTTGTTCCTTGGCACTCTTGTTTTGCACAGAGAAGCCAGACTGTAGATGTAGATGAGGAAGAACCGGAGGCAGCAGCCAGGAAGCAGCAGCCAAAAGGGAAAGCAGAATCTCCCAGTACGGACAATGCAGCATTGCTGACAAATAAAACCACCGTCATACCTGTCCCCAGCACTAAAACAGCTAATAATGAATGGGCAAAGAAGAAGCAAATTTGAGTGTGTATTGAAATTCTGTGGAACACCACAATGAAATTATTCTTCCAGGATCCAATTCCACTTGTGAAAGCAGTCAGACCCCATTTTCAAACAAGGACTATAACATTTCCTTGATCACAAAAATCCATTCTTATTCTTCTATTTTTTTTTTAATCAAAGCTTGAATAGCCCATATATTTTACCCAAAACCAGTGTTAAGCCTTTGAGCAATTACTTTCATTAGCAGATGATGTCATCTCATCAGTAGGTATTTGTTGAGCATCAACAAAGTGAATAGTTTACAAAAGCTGGACTTCTTAGTTTAAATGAAAGTGTAGAACTGAGGGCTTTTCTTTTTTCTCCCACAGCATTGGCAATACTTTCAAATGTCTGTTTAATCCATTCTGTCAGCAGTCTCATGAGCTGATGCCTCTGCTTTAGGTTTGTGTTCATTCTTTGGCCAAGCCTTAAAGCTTTGTGGTTTTTGATACAGCACTGAAAGAGAAGCTTTGATGCTTGTGAATGTTGACTGCATGAAGTAAATAATGTGAGGTGGGTTTGAATATCCTCATTTTTTATTAAGCCTTCCAATCACATAAAACTGAAGGTAAAGAAAAGTCACATGAAAAGGAAATAATATCCTATAAAGTGAAAATATACTTAATGTTTCTAATCCTCATATCTCACATCCAGAGTCTGTTTCCACGCCATGGGTATAGTTATACTGATGATCATACCTCACTGTTTCTAAAAAATAAAATAATTCTGTGGCAGTCAGTCTGCTGATCTGATGATACACATTCACCTTTTATTGCAGAAAGACAGAAGTTGGAAAAGGTGAGTATTTAGTTTATCGAGACGGAATGAAAAACACTCATACTTAATAGATAACCAAGAAAGAGATCAAAATTAAGTTTGGAGATTCGACATTTTAGGAAGTCTCAGTGTTCCTCAGCATCACAAAAGGTGTATTTTTGACACGTGGTTTGCATGTGCAAATCACTGTCAAAAGAACATAACTGAAGAGAGATTCAAAGTGGGATGGAGTATTGGGGAAGAAGAAGACTGTTAGGACGTATAATGACAAATATGTTTAAAAAAAACCTTCATGAGAAACCTTATGCTTCACAATTTTTTATATTCTGGCTGCTGGGGTCCAATAAACACCTGGCAGAATCTCTGAACCGAGGACATCATCAACAAACAGCAAAAACCATCATCATGAACAAATCTTGGCTAACTTCTCTGGCAAGCACAAGGCAAGAACAAAGAAGTCCTAATTTTCCTGATAGGGAGTAAAAGATAGAAACAATTAAAGATTGTCAGCCTTTGTAAAAAAGTGGCTCAGATGGAGGAAAAGTAGGACATGTTTAAAAAAAAGTGGGCACAGATTTAACCCTAATAATAGGAAAGGAGTTGTCATATCTCTAGGGGTTTGAGACGATGACAGTGACAACTCTTGTGCCTCCCCAAGGGAAGGGAATAGAAATGATATTTTAAATACTTTTTAAAAAAATTTCTGTTCTTTAATTTTTATTTACTTCCTTTTTTTTTCAGCTGAAAGGTAAGGGGATGTTAGGAGGAGCGAAGTACAAAAAATAATTTCCTCATACATCACTCTAGCTTTGCTTTGGGGTGCATAGGAGAAAATGATGGTTTTCTTGTGATGGACCATTTCTTTTCCTCCATGTCTCTCAGAAAGCTGAAATTTTGTTTAACTAACATTCTCTGCAGCTGATGGTTCTGCTCTGACACATCTTTCTATTTCCACAGGCCTTTCCCAACAGTCCAAGGGGTTAATAGAAATCTATTAAATGCCCTTAAAATACATTTCACATGTTGTTGTGCCTGTTTCCTGGTGTGAATCTCTTATTATTTTACTGAGCCTTTTAGACATCAGCTGCTCCCCTTGCACTGAGCATTTGTAATCCCTCTGATTTGCCTGTGTCCCTGGCACAGCAGTTAGATTACTGAACCTTGGGGTTTTGTCGTGTTTTATACATGACTTACAAATTCCAGAAGTTAAATATTGCAGCTGGACCAAAATGGGTCCGATCTTGCTCTCGCTGGTGGCCAAGACCCATTCCCTGCAGTGACAGGAGACTCAAGAAGGAAGGAGACAGTGTGGGTTTGCAGAGCTGGCATCCAGAGCTGGTTGCTCAACAGAGGAGGATCACTAAAAATGTTTTTCTTGTTTTATTTTAATTCCAGTTCTTTTTTTTTTTTCACTTTATTCGCTTGAGGATGCGTTTCCTTCCCGGCACAGCTGCTCTCGCCCGCCCTCTGACGGCGCTCGGCGGCGCTGCGCAGCAGGCCCGGTTCCCAGCCCCAGCGGACTTTTCCCTCCGAGAGCCGACACGGGCCGCGTGCTGCTGGCCACTCCCTTGGAAAATAACACACGCACCACAGGATTGCGTTCGCACTTGATACACATCTTAAAACATGTTCTGAAACTGGCTTACGTCTCATGGCTCAGATAAAGCCTGGCTTTGCCTGCCCTTTTTATGCATGGGCTGAAGTTTGTGGATGGAAACAAAGATTGTTTCACTTTGGTGGATGCTTAGGAGAAAAATTCCCAGACTTGCAGGAAGAAAGGATACTTAGGATGTACAGAAGGGACAGGATGTGGCGAATTAAGAGTAAGAAAAACAATATCTATCATGTGGAGTGTTCAAAGAGTTTTTTCACAGCTTCCAGGATGTCTCTACAATGCCCTGTTTCTGTGTTGAAGATATTAGACATGATTTGATCCACAGCCCACTATAGTTTCTGTACCTTCAGTGAACTTAGAAAAATTAGGTTTGAAAGCTTTTAAGTTCTTTATACTCAAGTCTTGGTTTACACATGAGGTCAAGAAGAAACCTTTGAGAGCAGAGTTTAGAGTGGCTCTGTTTATTTGTTTGTTTTAAATCAGGGAATTACAGTAAAGCAGTGATAGTGAGAGGAAAGATAAATAAAAGGGAAGACTGCTGAGTAACTAGGTAGTCAACACAGTAGTAAAGGGTCCTAGGTGTGCCAGAGCACACCCCACCATGGAAAAGCCAGGTGACTTATGGTCTGAGCAGCTGAGATACTCTGCACCAAATGATCACATGCACAAAAGATTTAACAAGCTGAGTACCTTATGACCTATTTCCATTGCTTTATGATTATTATTTTTCTAGATAATTAAGACTGCATCTTGGGCTTCTGTGTTATCATGAGAGAGAGAAAAGAAATACTGATTTCTGCAGATTTTTTAATCAAGCCCTTGATCTGAATTAAATATTCTGCATCGTTGCGGCTCCAGAAAAGCTTCTACTTTCTTTGAGGGCAAGATGCAATGTAGAGACATATAAATACTGTACACTTAGAGACTAAAACTCTACTTACTAAACTTAGTGTTTCATTTATGCATTGATCCAGACATCTCAGTTATGCTCAGGAAGTCATAACATTTACTTCCCTCAATATAGCAAGGTACTCTTTTTCTTACGGAGTTAGTGTTGCATAAACAAACAGCTCACAAGCAAGGGCAAAAAGCCTATGTATTGTAATAGATCTTTATTCATCTTGAAATTGTACTGCTAAGCTTTGCAAATGCAAAAGGCAATCTTAGAAACAGGACATCCTGAGAAACAGTTATGTTAACTCGGTGCCCCCAGAAATCTTCATTACTAGACACCTTATTATTAGTTGATACCACTGTGCCCCATGAAATGAAGGTTGTGGCTCATTATCTAGTTCCTGAAGCATCTTTGATATACAGAAAAACACCCATATGTGGCAAATAAATAGGTAATGTAAGTAAATTTGATCATAGTGATTTTTCTGTTGTTTCCACCTCTGTTTGCAGAAAATCAAGTTTTTGAGGACAAAATGAGAAGGTGTTTTGTCCTTGATCTTAGTGGGGAAAAGATCTCACCCGGAGCCTTTCACTCTTAGGGCATCTAAAAGATTCTGTGTGTGAGTCTAAGCTTCTGAGGCCACTGTTAAGACTGTGTTTTTCTGCTCCTCATGTTTTCTCTGGCTTTTGCAGAGAAAGCTCATGCACTCTTTCCTGCTTTTCTGTATTAGGACAAGATTTTCTTTGCTTGTACTTTGCTCAAGACAAAAAGGTTAATTTCCTACCAGGGCAAAGGTCAACATTGTCTGTCTTCTCCAGTATTCCCAGAAGATTTGTGCTTTCATAAGCTTACTGATCCTGGTTATTTAAAGCATGTTTCTGGTCTCAGTGTACCAGTTTTAACAGATTTTCCAGGGTGTATTCTGTTGAGTAGGCAAGTTGCATATAATGTAACTTTCCCTCTATAGGTATCACACTACTTCATCTGATGCTTCCTACTTTCACTGTCACATTTTCTGACTTTTAAAAACGGAGGTAAGAGTTTAAAGCAGTAATTTTTTATTCCATTTGCAAGGAGCAGAGCAAAACAAAACATTTCACCAGAGCCACGTTACTTTTAAGTTCTGTCTGTCTGAACCCATTAAATGAACCATGTTTGGCATTGAGGATGCACAGGAATTACATAGCAATCCTCTTGTCCTGGCAGCCCTAGAATAAATAGAGTTTTGAAGTGAGAAAGGGAAATGTGTGTTCCTGGATCTGTCGTGGGGTGGGAAGGGATTAAAAATGTCAATTCAACAAACTCTTCTGATGGCCAGGGTATGCCAGGAGGCCCAGTGACCGTCACACTTCGTTCCTGACTAACAGGGCCCTTTGGTCTACATTGGTTCTTTGGTTGAAATGCTGTCTTTGTGTGCAAGTCTGAACAAATTGAAAAGGCAACCTGAGTCTCTGTGCATTTCACATACAACCCCAGCCTGCCCACATCTCTCTGGTGCTACTGTCTTTCCAAAAAACATATGGACTCTTGCTCTCAGGGAAACTCATGATCAGGGACAAAACAACGTGTCAAATGTGGCTTTCCAAACCTAGCTGAAGGCACTCCCAGTCATTTCCACCATTTGCTTTGGTGCTTGTGTCCCTGTGGCCAGGGTCACCTCCCAGTAACTGTCCTCTCCCATTCACGCCTGAGCCATTGCCTAGCCCATGTTCACTCAAAAAAACAAAAAAAAAGAAGCAGTACTTGAGCAAGCCAACCTTATTCAGGGCCTCAAGGGAGCACTTACAACCTTGTGGTAATTTGGATAGCCTAGTGTGGGATGACAGTAGCAGACAGCATGCCATATACAGCCAATTTTAAGTGTTTGTGAGAGCAGAAGGCACATTCTCTCATTAACTTTGACTTTATAAATGGAGACTTGATAAAAAATATTTTGACACTGGCTAGGTGATTCAATTAAAGCCTGACAGGAAAATTTTTTATTCTGTTTTAGAGTAATGAAAATAGGATTTTTATTTGAAATTTCTGATAAAGATGTGAAGGTACTGTTCTGAGGTGTTTTTTTCCCTAAAAGTCTTATTTTAGAAAACAATTACTAAAATCAAAGTCTATCTTCTGCTTCAAATCCACTGAGGTTAAAATAGATTAGCATTCACTTAGTTCTCATTGTATACCAAAGAGCTGGACACATTCTCTCTCAAACAGCAGAGGAAAAGTGAAAAAACACAATTTAATTACAGTGTTAGTGTTAAACCCAAACTAGTTAGGAATGAATAAGTATTTCTGTTGAAATTCTCTGGGTTCAGAGATTTATAACTTGGTGATAAGATTCTCCTAGGGCAGAATCCTACTGTACAAATATAGCTTGGAAACAAAAGATAGATATTTTTCAGAAACTGAGATGTAATAACCGCTAAAACAGCAAACGAGAATCATATTACTTTTATTGCAGTTTCATGAATTCAGATGCACTTTGTTATCAGAGCAGGAATTTTAATTTCTCTACAGTCTTTCTGTGGCACTCAGCATTGACTCAGCTGCTGAAAATTGCATTGCTCCACTGAAGTTGGTAGACCAATATTGTTTAAGTTGCAAATGTAACACAGACTTGCAGAGGTATCCAGCTCCCAGATCCTCAAGCAGCTTCTGAAAATCCCAGGTGTTGTAATAACCTCCTGATGATGTGGCCTTCTCATTTTCTCATTCTCTTTGCAGTTCTCATTCTTGAAGAACCTGCAATATGGAATTTCTCTAAAAGAAACCTCAGTTACTTTCAGATTTTGTTTGTTTGTTTGTTTTGTTTGTTTTTCCCCCCGGGGCAGGGAGGGCAACCTTACCCAGTATATCCTTGTTGCTGAGACCTATCAGCACAGGAGGGAATGGAACATGTATTACACTACTTCAGGAAGAGCTCTGGCCAGCCAAGCAATGCTTTTTGAGGTAGTGTCTTTCTTTAGAAACCAGATCCTGCAACAGCATTTAGACAGACAAGCACCTAGATTGCATAGACTCTGAAATAGATGGGTCACTATTAAGACCTACATATATGAATAAATTTAACCTAACAGCAATACATGTGCTATTTTTAAATTATGGGTCTTCCCATTCTCCAAAACTTGCAAATATTGGCACAGTTTCCAAACTTTCAATTTTGAATTATGCATCAGGATAAACCAACGCTTTCCAAAAGTGGCAGGAACCTTTGTTTGAGGCATTATGGTTCTACTGTATAGGAAAGACATTTTTCAGCAGTTCCAATGCACTGTTATTCCATGTCATTTTTGCATTCCCGAGCTAAATAAATAAATAAATAACCTGGAATAAATAGAATACATTTTGGCTCCCTGGACTCATCTGATTGAGCTGAAGTGCAGAGAAATAAAGATTAGATCAGATTCTTATTTTAAGAGTTATTAACATTTTAAATAGTAACATCAGCATGGTTCATCAGGAGCTGAAGAGCTAATTTTGGCTCTGGCAACTGTGGAGTTAGCCTAAAGAAACAAGTCAAAGATTGTTCCCTTCAACATCTCAGTCCCTTCTTTATCTAGAAGGGCAGAAAGAGAAAGTGTAACCCATCATATCAATAAATTCTACAATCTCCTTCTCCCGGTCATTTTTGTGTAAATCTCTGCAAAAGGGCAGGAGGGTAGGAGAGAGCAGTGACCAAACAAGGCTCCCTCCTTTTGGGGTCCCAGAGGAGACTAGAAACCCTGCAAAGAGCTATTAAGAGATTTGTTTCCTTCCTTGGAGGGTTGAGTGGGAGGGATGACACCCTCCGCTGTGAGATAGACTAGACTTGTCATTCCCTAACAAGTCTATTTAGGCTTGTCAGAAGTTGATGAGCTAATTATGGCTCATTAGACGTAGAGGAGTCTATATTTAAGCTCATTTGGGGTTGGTATGGGAAAGTTAATAATATAGGTGGAAGTGGGGGAAACTGCTAAGGCTGAAGAGAATCTCTTTCTAAACTCTGTGAGATTTTCAGATAATCCCTGAAGCAGAGTGGGAAGGCAAAATAAGGCAAACTTCCAGTAGAAAATTGGAAAACAATGGTGTCACTTCCTCAATTCCCCTCTTTCCAGAATTTAAATGAGAAATAGTCTGGGGAAAAAAAAAAAAATCATAGATCTAAGGCCATCCTCAGAAAATTATGCCAATTATGTTTGGATACCCTTCAGGCTGCTGGAAAATGAGCGGGTTCTCTCAGAAACACTGTCATTTTTACAACTCTACTGAACTACATTAATAATTTTCCTAATCAAAATATCAATATTCTGTGTCAGAAAAGCCTGACACAAGTAATGCTTTTAGCATTATTGTATAACTTCAGAAACTTTTCATTTTATTGGTACATGCTGCAGAACCAGTATTTTTGTGTTTTACTTATAAAAGGGGTTTTGCTGAGTTTGGCCTTTTATGGTCTTCCATTTTCCACAGGAAAAAAACTTTCTCCTTTGTAATTTCCATACCAGGCAAGCTGTCTATTGAGGCAACCACATAACTATTTGATCTTGTGTTATTCTCTGAATGTTCAACATGTCTGCACTGCAAGTTTCCAATCCTTTCTGAGAGCCACGGTTGTTGGGTTTTTAACACCCATCCTTCTAAATGTTCACAAACAGTAGCATTCAATAAGTATTATCAAAGTGAACCAAAACAAAGAATAAAAAGTGATCTTACTAAGCAGCAGCAAACCACACAGTTTCTGAGTTGGGTGTAATTGCTGAAGCAGGTGAATGCACTCAAGTAGTCAGGATGAGTTAATTTAAGAGGATTGTGTTGATTCTGTGCTTTCAGATTCCCTGTGCACCAAATCTGTGGTGCTCGCTGCACCTCTCCAGGCTCCTCTGTGTGACGCCTAGAAGCTGCTCACGGTTCAGTTTTACCTTATTTTACAGCATGACTTCATATGATGTTACATCAACTGCACAAATGACAAAATCTGGAAAATTTAAAGTAAGAACCTGGCCTTTATTTGCACCATAGTCTCTTCCCTTCTCAGGGTGTGTGAGGGTTGGCTTCTGAGTAATTTTTATTTCAAGATGAGTCATTTCAACAGATATATTTTATCACTTGATGCTTGAGTGAGGTAACACATCCTATAAGTAATAAATATGTCTAGACATTTGTGATTCTGCTTTCTCCCGAGCACTGCACATTTAGGTTTTTTTCAATTTTTACCATCTCTGGTTGTTTTGATAAATGCTATACTACTGTATTTGATGTGGATGACCCCAAACAGATTCACTTAAACTAGTCTATAAGCATAAAAGCCACTGCATCGGGGTTAACAAATAATTTCTGGTGGAATTGTTTTTCCTAATGCACAAGAGAGTGCAATGTAGATGATCATTCTTTCTTGCAACTTTAACCCTTTACAATAGTGTATTAATTTAAAGCTATAAAAGCAAGATTCAGAGGTTTGTAGAGAATGATATTGTAGAGAATTAGATATATTTCATGTTTTTTATGCTTTTTGTTCTTTCTGTTTATATTACATACTTATTCACATTTTCTTTAAAGATAAATGAGGAAGATTTAAGTTTGAATTTGTTCACAAAATCCAACATTGTGCTGCAATATCTGAGGAATTTTAATAAACATCTCAAGTGAATGACTGAGTTTCCTCTGCCAGCTTGCAGGAAACACAAAAAGAGATCGAATCGTATCCCTACAACTATGAAAAAATGCAGTTTTTTTACTAAGCATGCTTGGTGTACATAGCAAAGTGTCCATACATTCAGGGCTTATTTCCTGTTACTTTCTTATAAATCTGTACATCATCAATGATGTTGCAAATAGTTTCCCTAAATGTATATACAAAACTAAAATAAAAATGGATAACAAAATATGGATAATTTTCCAAAATCAAGGATTTTTAATGCCAAAGCATTCAGAAATGTATTTCATTTAATCATGTATTTCTCACTCTTCCTACTTGCATTATTAAATTTATATGCAAGTAAAGTAATAGTGAAATTGGTGGCTTTCTAATCTATTTCTGAATTTTGAGAGAAAGGTTTTCTTAATTTATTATGTTGTGGATGTTCTGTAATCGGGTATATGTATAAATTATCTAATAAGGAGCTCAGTATTTTGAAGGTGTCTTATGATATGAAAAATGGCCATCTTTTGAAATTATGGGATGTATTATCACAATGCCAGACTCTAATCTGCTACCAATTTGTGTCAGCTTTCTGCATTCAAAAAAGGACTCAAATCCTCTCTAAAAGTAGGAATCAGCTGAAGGTTTGTCTTGGCTTCATGAGCCCACTGCAATTAGGCAGCATGTGAATGTGTGCCATATGCATTTATTGCTCTTCTAAGCATGTGTTACTTTGATGTGTTAGGTTAGAAATCTAACTCTTTTTCTTGGGCAGCCTTCCTCCTGGGTCTTTATACTGCTTAGCAGTTGAGTCCAGACTTTGAAACACAGCCTAATTTAGAGGCGGATGCTGCAGCTGCTGCTGTCATTTCAGCTGATTTTTTTTCCCCTTTGATGTCAGCTTAGAGTCTCGGTGGCTGCATCGGTCCCGCAGCCGCCGTGATTCGCCGAACGGGCACCACAGCATTTTAAAGGTCTCTTCGCCTTTAAATATAATTTGGGGAGCTCGAGCCTCTCACAATGCAGTGTTGGTTTAGTGAAATGTTGAGTTCTCACAGAGTATGTTCTTTTTGATCTGGAGGAGACATAGTTTTGAGTTATGTTTAATGCCTGATTAAATGCTGACGATACAAGAAGAGGGATTTTATTTTTGGCAGAAGGAGGATGGGATGCCTTGCCTGTTCTGCTCTATCCATTGCATTAGCAGCTGTACACTACAAAATGAACCTTTGCCTCTGAAAGTTGCCCTCTTCCTTTTCAAGACTTTATATTAACTGTATTTGTCGCCTTCTCCAAAATTTATTTCTGCAATGATAGTATGTGCAAAGACATTCCACCTCAATTCCTATTGTTCTTGGACAATCCTTGCTTTCCTTTCTGCTCTCTCTTTCTGTGGCTGACATGAACTCAAGGAGTGCAGGAGCTTTGATCCTTTCTGAGGCCTTTGCAGAACAATTTCTCTCAGTGAGGTTCCCTTGCTCAGGCCAAACCCTGCCTTCAGATGCGCATGCATTTTCCCATTGATTCCAGTGAGACTCACAGCCTTCTGAGGCCCCTCTTTGGCTTTTAATCTTTACCTTAAAAATATAGACAGATAGTAGCTGTCTAACCCTTTTTAATAACTGAGGTCCTTGGTTCCTTTACTGTTTTGGTTGCTTTTTCTGTATTGAAATGGTGCCGTATCACGCCACAAAAAGAGAGCAAAGCCCTATCCAGATCCACTCATTTAGACATTAATTCTATGTGTTTATTTCCTGCTTTTACTTCTATGGTAGCTACTTTTCTCCATACAAACCCCATTTTCTCAAAGATGCAATGAAGTATATAGTCTTTCCTGTACTTTCCCTGTTCTTGCTATATTTTGTCAAAACAACATTTTGGGTAGCGTATTTTTTGCAAGTGTTTTTATTCTTGCAACAATGGGAGTGGTATTTTTTTCAGGTTTGATACTATTAGCAAATATAAAAGATACAATAGGCTAGAATGAAGCAGTTTTGAAGGAGGCTTAAAATTTAGTAAAATGAAAGAATTGAATGTTTGATTTCTGAAATTTCAAGGATTTTTAATGAGACTACCAAGTGATAGTAAGCAAAGGTGATAAAAATCACCATGATTTTCAATAAGTATAATTTTTATGGAAGTGAATTTACTCATTTGAAATTACTCAATTTTTACAGAAGTGAATTTACTCACTATTGGTATTGATAGTACTGGACGTTATTTAAAAATATTAAAAAATTCTCTTGATCTGACATCCCATAATTACAGCTATGAAAGACTTTATGCATACAAATTGTTATGTTAAACTCCAGGAACTAAATCTTTGTTTAGGAGCTTTTCAGGCAGCATCCTTAGATTGCTGACTCTTTCTGTTTTTAATGTGAGTTTGACAGTAGAGCAGGGGTTTGGGAATGTTTTCTTTGTAGTGACAGAAGCTTCTTGCTGCTCAGTCTGTTAAAGAGCAGATCATGTAGAAGTCAAGATATCCTCAATCAAAACTTTAGAAAATATGTTTCAAAATTTGATAAATGAACCAAAAGTCTTCACTGCAGGTCAAAAGAAAATTTGGTCTGATTTAATTCAAAAAGAAATTTTAATTTCACAATCAGAAGGCTGTTTGCACTAACGCTTGAGAAAAGAAGGACTCTGCATGATTATTCTGGAAGAGCAACGTTATTATTAATTCCAATACACTACCACAACGATGAAAAACTGAGCAGCTGATATGTACTGTAGTGATAAATGTGATATTGGAGGTCTGGAGGAATTGTGAGTGTGATGGTGGGTAAAACTTTCACTCTATTGCACACTCTGTTGCAACAAGACAGGTGAGGAATAAAAACATATGCTGAAATTGCTCAGGTTTCTTTTGTTGCACTTTGCTTCAAAACAGCTGGTTGTTTCTGAGAAATTCTGTTTTCATAAAAGCCACCACAAAGCAGGAGGAAGGCTCTGGCACAGGGCGAGCGCTGTGAATTCTGAGGTATTTGAAATGGTGCTGTCCTTGACAGCCTGACTTGAGGAGGGGGTAATCACACTGCAGCAATACCCAAATCACAGCTGTGTGAGCCATAAAATTGTCAAAGAGGATTCCCGTGCTGCTGCTGAAGCCTTGGCTCTGTGCAGACCCACAAAACTTGGTAGGCAACAGTGGCCTTTTTTGCAGGGTGTCAGGTACTGGAGAATATTTCCAGTGCTGGTTGTGCCACTGAGTAACCAAAAGGCAGAGAGAGTGTCCAGAGCAGAAAAGCATCCTTGCAATAGTGGTGTTAGCTCCAGCAAAATAAACAATAAACAGCCACTGATGCATGACAAGGAAAATTTGTTAGAAAAATGATAATAGGATTGTGTTTCTTGAGAATCTGCTGTTTCATTGACAATGAAATGCCTTAAAATAAATCTGGTTTCAAAATTTTTAGAGTCTAAATACTTCTGGTTTAAAAATATGCATGATGACTAAATATACATAAAAATGAGTAGTAGTCAAGATTAAGTATACTGCTGGGAAAAAATCCAAATGTTCATATTTTGAAATCCTATATGAAATGAAATTACTATGTTCTATTCTGCTTCAGTCCCAGGCAAAATTGTCTGTATTTCATGAAACTGGAACATGAAAACCATCAGGAATTGGCTTCAGCAAGGTGTGCAATAATTTCCACTCTTGATGACATCCCAGGAGTTACCCAGAGCCTTGAGAGATCAGCCCTAACGAGAAAGCATATGACCTTACCATATCAGGGCTTCACAACAGTCAAAATCTAGCTTGACCTTCAACAGTAAACCGGGTCCCTCAGGCTAAATCCTAACAAGTCTTGCCTTCAAACCAAGGCAAAAGGCCAAAAATGCTTATCCAGGGAGCAGCAATAGAGTTGGAAAATGAGAGGTTCTTTTTTGTTTGGCAAACATCGTCGTTTGACCTCTGTGTTCTCACTGTGCCAAGCCATCTAATCTCCAGGAGGCAGTCCTTTTTAATCTGCCAAGTGCCAAGCTGGCTCCGTTCCTGTCAAGACCAGTATGCACTGCCAGGCATGTGGATTAAGGTTTAGATGTGCAAGATGACAAACCTCTCTCCTAAATCAGGATTTCAGTGAGTCACAACCAATGGTCTGATGCTCCAAGACCCTCAGGACCCACCGTGAATTGGACTTGCTCGCTGAGCACAAAGGCAGCAGATTTTCCATTTCCCAAGCTGGGTGTGTGGAAGGATGCAGGGAAGGTATGGTCTGTACAATAAAAACAATGAAAGGATGTATAACTAATACTACATTGGCCAACAGTAAGTAAAAAATAAGAAAAAAAATCGTAATAACTGGAAATTACAACTTTTTTGCATTCTTTTTTTTGTTAGCTTTGATTTTTTTTTTTTTGGACAGAGTCAGGTTTTGAAGAACTGTTTGATACTATATAAGTCGTTGAAAAGTGATTTTAGAAAGGCTGAACTAAGAAGGAAAGATTTTTTTTCAGTCAGATATTCTTCAATCATAAATTCTGGAAAAACTAGAAAAGACATTGTAATTAATTAAAAACAATCTTTTCTAGCTACTGATGGCAGAAAAATTACCTGGAATTTATTACAGACACTGCTTTTTTCTGAACAATCTCTCTTTTCCCCTGGACCTTCTTTTCCCCTGCACCTTCTTTTCCCCCCTTACATTGAGGTATTTAAATTTTCTATTTCACTTTGAAAAGTGGGTTTTCCCATGTATTAGCTTAAGAATAAGCTGATGAATAAACCTAACTATTAACCTGTGGAGGAAGAAAATAAATGGCAACGTTTCTTACTGTACAATGCTCTCAGGCACATACTGTGGCTCTTGGGGATGGTGCTGGGCTGGGCTGGGAATTGGACTCTATGTTCCTTATGGGTCCCTTCCAACTCAGAATATTCTGCAGTTGCTAACTTAAAGATTTATTCTTTTGAAAAAAATCCTAAAATAAAAACTGTAGATATTTTCTAGACAATTGAGGTATATACTCTTTTTTTCAATATTATTCTCCCTTGAGAGCTACCATTAACCTGTTGGGCAAAAATAAGAGCATATCTCTTTGTGAAGAATAACAAGGTTTGCTTTGTCTTTACAGTGGCTGGAATGAGCCATCAAGTGTCTATTACTCATTTGCCTTCATTTACTTTTTACTAAGGCTGCCTTGAGTGTGGTTAATAAGCAGCAAGGTCATCAGTCACTTCAAAGTGCTTTTGCATTCCATAGTTTGTTTTTTCTGCAGTGAGCAAATGGAAAGATGATCTGGTAGAAATCAGTTACATTATGACTCATCTTTTATGTGACCTCCTTGAGAGGCCTTTGGGTAGCACATGGGCTTTCCGTACATTTCCATGTAAGGGCTGGCTAACAAAATATCCTTTCCCACACCATTCCCTCGGCAATGCTGAAAAGTCATTAAAGGCTTTGTGTAAAGAAGGCTTCAAACCCAGAGAAGTAAAATTTCCTCTGATCAATGTTTTCTTTTTCATTTCAGTTAGAGACAGGTTATTTTGCATCTAGACTGGTGTCTTCGCGAGGAATAGCTGAAGTGACTTCAGATATGGTCTTGATATCATGAAGACTTTGCTTTCTGCTGTCAACCAAAAAAAGCATGAACTGCAAAATTAAGGCCAGACAACCAAAAGGTATGGAACGTCTCCCTCATTTCTGTTACACATCATATCTGCTTTCACTGACCCCCAAACTACACAGCCATTGTTATTCACTGGTGGCAATTTGCTGTCTCTTAAGACTTTCGCATTTAGGGTTATTAACAAAAGAAGCAAGCCCGTGGAAAAGAAGCCAAAGTGTCCTGATCCTGGTAGGCAGAGTTACCAACATATCCCCTGAAAAGTGCAATTTCTTCTTAAAGATAAAAGTCTTTGATTTACTTTGGTCAATGAACATAGATTTGTCTGCTTCTTGAAAAGTATAAAAAGTACACCCTAGCTCTCTCACAAGGAGGACAAAATATTTTTCCTCCCAGACTCACAAGATGCTGGATTTTCTTGAGAGTACCGACAACATTTCCTAGTTGTTCTGACAGGATGCTGTGTCCAACACTGCTTGTGTATCCCCTTCTGTTCCCACCTCTTCCCTGAAGCACTAGTGGTGGTCCTGCTGCATGTTTCACAGATGTTTCTTCCACTCAGCTCCTCAGTTGTTTTTCAAATGGCTTCTTACAGCAAATGATTCCATGTGTGTATGCTCCTTCCTTTCTGCTGACACCTTTTCTTTCTATAAAAACAATCTGCTGCTGTGTTTCAGATCTAGAGAGACACCATCCCATACCACAGATGCCGTTTTTTTTAGACTCTGGCACTGGTACACATGGTCAGCAGGCAATACCTCCCTCTTGTCTGTTCCTCATGACTAACAATGTTGATGTTTTGTTCTTTCAATCTTATTTCCCTCTGTTACCCTTACACACTCTGCATTTTTTTTCCCTTTTCCTGTTACTCTCCTTTCTTTGTACTAGTGGCCCATATGGGATCTCTTCATCTCTCACTACAGCTTGGAAGAAGAAAACCTCACACACTGTTTTAGCCCAGTAACTACAGGCAACTTGTATGCCAGCTTTTTCTTGTGCTCAGGAACTGAAAAAAAATCAGCTTTACATTGTCTTTATACACACACACAAGCAAAATTAAATTCACTTTCTACAGCTGCTCACAGTACTGGTTACTGACTGATTCTGAAGAGACATGCAGAGATCAGACGCTACCGTTGAGTTGATTGTCTTTTTAGTTTGCATGTGATAAAAGTTGAGCTGAGATTGTCTAGTCATTTCCATTCTGAAAGGTATTCTCATTTGCGTACAATAATCTTTGCAATCAAAATTTTTCATATCAAGTCATGACTGACCAAAAGGGGACTGTGATACAGCTTGCTTCAGCAATTGCTTGATATAGAGACAAATGAAAAAAAACCTATGAAACATCTTGCTTCTCCCTTGTAACTGCATTATTTGGGACCACATTTATTTGAAATTGCTCTAGTATCACTGAAGAAATCTGCACAGTATTTTTCTGAACAAACCCAAGGTTTTGCCAAAAAATTATTGAGCTAGCACATACTACAGAATACATTACTGTCCACCTTTGTGTATGTATGTACATTATGAACAGATAAATAGATATACATATATCTCAAAGCTGTTTTATGAATATGGCAGCATTCACCTAGATAGTTCCTTTTCTACTTTAACTTCCTTTTATCTTTTATATGCAATAATATTTTAATGTTTCCTCCCAAAAAGTAGTGTAGCATACAGACAGAACATTTCTAGGATTAGTAGTGGAAAATACTATGCTCTTTCATTCTACAAAAGAATTAAAACAGGTTATCCACTTAGTTTGTCTTTATTTTCCTAAAAATGTCAGGTATGTTCTGAGAGAAAATTGAGACAATCTTTACTTTGTCACTTGAAGTGGATTTGGGTTTGGAAGTAGATCAGTGATGGTCCATGACAATCATGTCTATAAATGTAGGACAATTTTTGTTCTTTTCATATATATGTGTATCTCCACAGAGATGCATGTACCCTGTCAACAAAATTAACAAATTTGCATTTCTCCCCCCTCTTATACTTTCTCTAGGAACATTTGGTTGAGCATATTTTCACAACAACAGTGTTCTTAGATAATATTAGAGTTATTTTTTTAATGTGAAGAACTGAAAAAATATTATATGATTTTCCCAAGTCACAGAAGGCAAAGAGTCAGTGATACGTACAGACTGTGTTCAAATTTGTATTCTTCACTTCCAGCACTATGGACCAAACCATGTGACTTGGTAACATTGGTATAGGGTGTCTTCATTTTATGCTGTAGTATTATTTAAGATTTATGTCTATCTTCTCAGTTTCAAAGATGTGTGATTCTGAGCAGATAAAAGCTCCAGCTGATAGCACATTAGAAATGGCATCGAAGATGCAGGAATCATTTTGTCTTAGCCTAAATATAGGGAAGTCTAAATATTGAAGAATGTTTAGATATTTATATGGGTCAACCATATAAAGAAAAGTGTATTTCTGCTTTTAATGGGACACATGGTTGATAGCTGAATCAACACTTTCATTGCTCCCTTTCCTCTTTCAAGTGTAGCCTGAGAGTTTCTTACACTATGCTGGGAAGATGTCCAGATGGAGGAAAAATGCAGCCTCAAATATTTTGCTTTTCTGTTTCTTTTTTTGTCAATGCCAGGCTGCAGCCTTCAGTGGATGGAAGACCAGTGGGTCCTGTGCACTCTTCCAGCACCGTTACTAATATGTGCTTTATGACACACGTATCACTTCACATTAGGCTTAGATCTTCATTTGCTAGAACCTCTTCAAAGTATTCAAAGCAAAAGCATGAAAATTTGGGATTTGAAGGATGAACATTTCTATTCTAAAACTGCTTAGACTAAAAGTGTGTGATTTTCTCACACTTAATTTTATTGTGTGTGCGTAAAAACATATAGCACTACATATTTATCCTCACCTTAACCACATTATCTCCATGATTATGACACTTTTTAGGAGCCTCTTCAAGAAACCACTCATGAAAAGCTCTGTAGAAATGTCATACAACAAGCAGCCTTATCTAGCAAGAGACCAATAGTAAAACATTGTCCAGCTTAAGGCTAGTTGTAAAACCTTGACTGATTTCTCCAGGCCCAGGATTTCCCTTGAGGTGATAAGCACAGTGAGCCAGGTGGGAGATGCAAGGGCGATGCATGTGCTTCCAGAAGAGGGGAAGAACAATAGCAATGAAAACAGAGACAGTTTTGACAAAGTGAAAAAACCAGCAATGAAAAGAAGCAGGGGCTGAGTAAAATGAACAGAACTGAGAGCGTATTACTTGCCTAGCCAAAGATATTTGCATCAATATATAAAATATGTAAATGAATCTATGAGTCGTAGGCAAACATTTGCAGCTGTGGAGGATGTTAAAATTTGTGTTTTATTCGACGGGATGAGAGAACAATGTGCAGAGAATAAAAACAATCGAGTTTCAAGAAGAGCTTTGGCAGCATTCAGACCCTGGCAGTCATCATCATCATAAGAAGACAGAGAAAAAACAGGGGTTTTTTTTTAAATTTAGTTGGCTCTTTTTACAGTGAGATCTGTCATTATACAAATGCATATTTTTCTACTAGCATCTTTCAAATCAAAAATGATGTTTCACAACATATGTAGATTTGTATTTTTATGGGTAATATAGTTTCCCTAATAACCTTTCCAAGTGAAAGATTCTGCCTGATTCAGAGAAAGAGACTATTTTTTGTAAATTTGATTAGACACCTAAACTCATCAGTCCGTCTCTGAGCCATGTACCTGATTATGCAAAGGTATATGCAATACATTATGCGAAAGCTGTTTAGCTGGGATTGTATCGTGGCTGTAACCAAAGTGGGTTTAGAGATAATGAGCTTGCATCCCCGAATACTTAGGATCGCAGTCTACTCTCTAAACTGATGATGCAGCAGCTGCATAATGCAACAATGTAATTTATTCATGTAATATGTACAATATTGCTGTAATAAAAAGCCCATTGGCGGTTCCTCTAATTCTCTGTATGAGCACCCTGTTATTAGTAGCTGTATAAGTCAGTATTTCAGCATCTTCAAATTCTGGCTATTTATAAATTTCAAGCCACAATATTTTAAAAAGAGAGAAAAACCCCAAACAACCCAAACAGTTTTACATGGTGTGAATTGTGAATCTGTTCACACTGAACTGAAACCTGCAGCTTTTTTGATCAATGCAATCAGTAAACATAACAGAAAAAAAAACCCTAAGCATGTCAAAGTGACCCTAGTTACTGAACTTTATTTTTTTTCCCCCCACAGATGCATATCATGATGGATATGAAAAGAAGTTAAAGGTGAGATACGGGGAGAAAACAAGTATTCTGGGTTTTCATGAGAAAAGCTGTAAGTCCCCTGATCTTCCCACCTTTTTCATTCAACGGTGAGTGTTGTTTATCATGTGAGTGTTCATATTGAATGGAGATTTCTCTGAAGTAAATTTTAATGGGAATGTATTAAGTTTCAACAAGACCTGCACGTAAAGATAGTGATGAAGAGCATTGCAACAGAATGCTTGGAAATTAATCTGCCAGTTTAACCCAGTAACTGACATGCATACTAAAACACTGATGTGAATTGAAAATAAAATAACCACGCTTGACAGATATAATAGTTTAAGTGATTTCAAATTAACCACATCCCACTGACCGCAAGTGAAAAATGTGTTCATTCTCCCGCAATGAAACATGCTCTAGGGACTCATTATACAGAGTGGAGTAAGTAAAACCAGAGTGGAGTAATTGATGCTGAGGAGGAAGGAAGAGTGACAGCTATTTAATGATTCTCAAACTTATACATAAAGATATCACAAGCACTTAATATATTATTTTTCTCTTTCCAATCTAGAAATATTATAGAGTTAAATTTGTATTGTGCAGTAATTGCAACACTTGATATAGCTGTTAGGAATAATGAATCATGACAAAGATGCACCAGGCAGTAGATGAAAAGAACAAATAACAAACGGCCTTGTGCCAACATGTGTGCATGAATTATGGGTGCTCTGTTTCAGGAGAACAGGTGAGATAAAGTCAGGGCATATCTAATGTCCTAACTCTGCCTATACTTGTTTTTCAAATGGCAAGAATTCCTTAAGCAGTTTGAGCATCATGAAATCCAAATTTACATTATTTCCTCCCTTCTTTTCATGTATGCTGAGGTCTTTATTTGTAGACAATCTGCAGAATAGAAGATATACAGGAACTCAGTGATCCCTATCCCTGGCTGCTCCACAGGGAAGAGGAGCAGTCACATATCCTATATCATCTTTATGCTCCATGGCAATTTTGGTTTAACTCTCTAATATTCTGTATCTCTGAGTAACATCTAACAGGCAACATGACGCTCACAAACCCCAGGTTATGAACAGCTGAGTAGTAGCTGCACAGGTATCTGGCAGTTAATGTTCATCTATAGTTCTGCTGTGGCTACTGCCACTAAAGGGTGTAGAATCTTCTGCTACAAAGCCAACAGATGCAAACGCATAAAAATCTCAATCCAGAAGTCCCTTACAACCTGAATTATTCTATGATTTTAGGGATAGCAGAAAGTAATTTGCGCTATATATAATGAGGATGAGGAGCCACAACACAGGTTTTAGAAAACTTTTGTCCTATCTTACGTTGTTACCTATGGGGTAATAGACAAGCTATAAAACTTCATTAATGTGCCACTGCCACTCACTAACTCTACCCTTTTAACTTATTTTGGCCACCTTGGCTATGTGCTGTACAAGGCAGTCTCTTCAGCAAACACTGTGTTTACAGAGATTGTGATTATATGGTGTCTTACATCTGATCACAGAAAGAATACAAGTGGTGTGGGAATCATTAAGAAAGGTTTTAGCAGTATGCACAGAAATTGTCCTAACTGATCGCTAAAAGGGGAACAAGAAAGCATTTGTACAGTGGGTTTATGGTGTGCCTGGCTATGATACTCATGTGCAGCCTGTTGAGGCATCCTGGCTTTAGAAAGCTAATATTTGTGATCGGAGCTGGATCAGAATGTGAGGATCTGTCTGTGTAATTGCACTGTCAGGACTGTGTAAAGGCACTCAGTCATAAGGGCTGGAGTCCTGGGTTTTCATACAACAACTTACTGCCGCTTATACTTCCAAAGTTGAGTGCAGGTTGCCAGCTGAGATCCACTTTTGACAAGAGAGTTCTCCTCTTCCTTTCCTGGCTGCTGAATTGAGTGATGCTTGAGGGTTTAAAGAACTATCTAAAAAGGACAATAGCAAAAAAAAAAAATGTTTACCAAGTGCAGCAGGACACAGATTCCAGCTGATTAAGGTCTTGATTTTTCCAATGTCTGAATATCATACAGTGCTTGATTGTTGTTATTTCTTTATGCAAAGATAGCATCACCATAATGGTATCGCCACTCTCCATCCAGTTTAGCATTTATTCCAAGACTGATTCAGTGGGAATAGTGCCATTGTCTATTTTGGGATATAAGCAAGTGGAATAGATTTTATAATGGGGAGTTTATGCCTTCTCTAAATTATGATTTGCCTAGATGGATTAAACTATCACTGTAAAAGGACCAAATCTCTCAATGACTCTTGGTGTCCCTCCTATGATCCTGATCAGCAAAGTTAAGACAGGACAATGTTCTGTTTGAAAGAATCCTTTGTTGTGGTGTGTACCTGCAACTTGGAGACCTTTCACAGGAGTGCTTATGAGACCTGGGCATGTGTGTGCTGCTGTGAACTGACAGAATGCTACCGTGTGGGAGACTGATCCTTCACTGAGGACGTACATCTCTCTTGGCTACCAAAATAAAAGCCCAGACCAAAAGAAGAATAAAAAGAAAGAATGTGTGCACATGATAATAGTTCCAGTCCCCAGAACAGACTAAACTTACAGTAAATGATGGTTTCTTTACTGTCTCCTGGCTGTGGTGTTCTGCAAGTTTCTTGCCTTAAATATCTTTAATAATTTATCAAGAGGCAAAAGAAACATGTTTTTAGGCATATGCCCAACGGTGATGAACTTATACTAGTGTATCAATATTAATTTTGTGCCAATGTCACTCTCCTAAAAATCACAAAGAGGTTTTCTTTATCTTTAGAAGTCACAATTATAATTTTTTTTGTATTAGAGGAAATTGCAGTCATAAACCAGCAAAATAATTAAAGAGAATGCAAACAAGTATATATATATACACAGTATATATACAAGTATATATATAGTATATATACAAGTATATATATAGTATATATATAGTATATATACAAGTATATATATATATAGTATATATATATATAGTATATATACAAGTATATATATACTCCCAAGTATAATTTAATGCAGGTTGAAGAATGCAGTGCATGTTGGTGGAAAGATTGCACTGAGGGTAAACACAGGCATGACACAGCAAGGAAGGTTTTTCATAAAGATAACTTCAAAGTAGTCAAACAGAAGCAAAATGGGAGGAAATTGAGTTCTAGTGATTGTCTCTACTTAAACCTCAATACCAGGGGTCAGAATCTGGTCTCTCTGTCTCAAGCCTTTCTTAGCAGCCTTTTGCAGAAGAAATCAGAAATGATAAAATGAAACCAGGATTAATGGGTTGTGTAACCCTTACCAGTATCCGTGTCTGTGAAATGCAGCCCTCTTGTGCATCTTTTCAGCCCTTTCATAAAGTCTGTTCATTCAGCAATTATTATCCAGCCACATGCCTGGCTGGGGAGGGGAGTTCAGAACACAGATGCTGCACCTGCCAGAGGGGCTATGGGCAAACTTCTTCATTATACACCATGGAGATACTCATCTTCTCTACATTTGACCCAATTCTGAGCAACACTACAGAAGACCCAATGCATTTGGACATCAATTTGGACGTGAATGCAACACTGCAAACAAGTCAGTCCATTATAACAGCATATTATAGAAGCACCATCTGTGCCTGTGTTTGCAGGTAGAACAAATTCAATTTTCAAATTTAAAAGAGCCGCACACAATAAACCATAATAAAAAAACCCTCTTTAGTTAGGATTAAGGCTCTTCTCCTGTTCCCTCTCGTTATTTGCCCATTCCACCAGTGTTACACACCTTTAGGCCAAACATGAGTTGTGATAGGCTGTCATGCGGTTCGGGTATTATAGATGAAATCCTTCCAGAAGCAGCATCTGGCTCGATTTGTAAGCTCTGCAGTCATTTTTAGTAATGGGGTTATGTGTGCCCTAGGCTTTGTCAGATGGTTTGGCTGCTTTCCTCCAGGTTTTTTTTTCGGTTTGTTTTTTTGGGTTTTTTAAATTGTTTTTATTAGTTGTTGATGGTGAGGAATTCATACTCTGCAATATACATTCACTGACATTTTGCATGTTTAAGTAAAAAGACACCTCATTTATAATTAAAGCATTTTGAAACCTGACCATTAGCATGTTTTGGTTAGATGTGCTATTTATTTTTCTCCAGTGGTTTACTTCTGAGAAAGGTGTTGCCTGGTTGCCTAAAAGTTTGTGGTGGGAATGACCTTCTTGGCTATCCTATTGGTCTGTACCTGTATTACAGGGAAACTTCTAGAGGACTGTAGAGATGATCAACATATCTCCAAGTGTTTTTTTCTGTTGCATTCATTTGGTCACCACATTCAGTCCTGAAAGTAAATAAGGTAAATTCCCAAATAGGATTTAATGTGGTAGACCAAATGCCTAAATAGTGCAAGTCTGTTCTCTTTTTATTTGGGAATCTCAGTGTTGTAAAGGGACTTGCCTACCTTGTTGAAAGGCTTAATTTAGATAATTGTTACACCTCAGTGTGGTATCAGGTAGCATCCCACAATTTGTTAGTTATCGAAATAGCTTACGGCCGCTTTTACTAACTATAAAAATTAAAATGCAGGGTACAGTATGAAGTTTGTGAACCGTGATAAAGAACAACTCCTAGGAGTTTGTTTAAAATATTATTTTCAAGGTTTGCAGGCAATCAGATGAAAAGGATTCAGGGACTGTGGGACTAATATAGCTGTCTGGAATAGAGGACAGCAAGATTTAAATATTTACTGACACCCAGAGAAATAATCCCATACTGCACCACTTTGCTTATATACCATTCTTAAGATTCCTGATTTATCCTTTACTGCATCTTTTCCCCTCACTTGTGCTAATTTTGGGCTCTAAAAAGATGTTGTTCACATGTGAATTAAGTAAATATTGAATAAAAAAGGGTGTTGATAACGATATACTTCTTGTTCTACTTTCTTCTGTCACTATGTCCGGTGACAAGAAGACTATAATGAAAATTAGTTGACATACAGCCCAAAATAGACCATCAACATGAAGTGAAATTTTGATGAATAAACCCTCTACATTACATGATGTTTGTTCGCAGAAGGTATATATTTTGAACACTAGTGAAAGAACAAATTAAAACAATTCAAAACTGATTGCTGAACCAAGAAAAGGGTTAAAGTCACTCTTTTTACTGCTTAGCACTCAGCCATATCCACTGAAAAATTGTGCTGAATTTTTGTAATGAGTGTGTTACTTATGTACAGTATTTTGCAGGCAATGGCTCCAAGAAACATTGGAAGCTGCTTTAAACAACTTGCAAACTGGTTTAGACATGGGTAATGAATGCACTAAATTTTGTTTTTCATTTGCAGTGTTTAGAACACTACCTGCAAGTGCTCTTAGATGCCACTTGAAGGAGCAAGAAAGGATTGGGCTAAAGTTTGTCATGGAGATTTTTATTTTCACATGATCAATCATCCAACTGAGGCAATGCATGGTACAGAGGTGTGGGAAGGATGGCTTGGGACCTTAAATAGACTGAAATAAGTTTCCATATTTCGTTTGTTCAATTATTACAAATACACTCAAATTTTAAAATAATTTGTTTGTGAATAATTTATAATCAGAAATCAGAATTTAGAATCTGACTGAATCTTTTGATGAATAACATTAGCTGTTGTAACCAAAACATTTAACTGCAATCGTAATTCATGTCATTCAACTGCTGCAACTTATTTTTCCAGAGTTTTTCAGGCATATGAATTTAAACCCTATGTGTAAGTTTTCGCATTCAATCAAGGTCAAATTCATCTTTGAAGTAAAACAATTTTTTAAATGAAGTGTTAAAATTTGCTAGATCTTAAATGCGATTAATTATGAAATCTGAGGTTTTGATAACTTTCTCATCATCATCACTGATCTAAAAGTAGCAGTTTTCTTTGAAGTCTCCATCTCTTAATGCTTTGGCCTTACATTTTCTTTTGAAATATTTAATTTAATGCATACAATGTCATTTCAGCCTGCTGTCTTTTATTCTCTACCTGGCTGAAGAATTTTCAGGTTTGCTGAACTTAAAATCAAACTTGTGCTGTACCAGGACACTGATTTCTCTTATTTTGTCTGGCTTGGCATCTCATATCAGTTCTGTCCTATGGGAAAAGAGAGACATAACAAAATTTAAAGTTTGCTTCAACCAGTTGTATGAATTTCTGTAGTGATGACTTTGGAGCACTTCTAGTTACTCTGTTTTGATTTCAATACTTTGATGGAGTGTCATAACTGTTTCTTCTATTACTTCATCTGAATTTGTGCATCAAAAGTGATCTCAAACGATAAGTTCTCTTGAAGAGATAAGTCCAGCCCTTTCAGTCTAGGAATACAAAACATTTTTTGCCATTTAAGGTTTGATTTTTCTAAAATTAAAATGTTCTCAAGTTGTGGTCTGGAGTTGCCTAGATATTTACTGCCCATGTGTATGTATCCATGTAGTTTGTTCACACAACCAAAACAGCTATTTGTGCCTTCACAAATAGAACTTATAAAAATATCTGTTTGTGAAGTCAGGCCTTTTTATAAGTGAACTAATGAGTTATTCTCATCAAGTAATAATTTACTGGAGTTAGGCAGATTGGAAGGGAGATAGCTCTGGAGCGGGTAAGGAAATGACAGCAGAAGGTTCTGTTGTGTAGAGTTTTAACTTTCCAGAAGACTCTCAAGATGGATGGACAGGAAAATGGGGGAGAAAGAAAGAGAGAACTGAAGGCAGAGAAAAGCTAATGAGAACCAGTATCAAAGAAATCATAGTGCCCTGGTGTTAGTGAGGGAACACTTTGGAGCTCCACTGAGAACCACCACCTGTAAAACTCCCAGCAGGGACAGACCCGTGGTGATGGCTCACTGGGCTGTTATCACTGAGCATAAAAGTCCCACAGGACAATTCTTCTCTTGCTCATGTCCTTGTACCCCCCGGGCTCATTTCAGCTAACTGGTGGTATATTATTAACAACAGAGAAACAGGATGGAAAGAGTCCAGTATTTAAACAGAATTTTTACCCTTTATTTTGCTCTAAGGTAGTGGTTTATAAATGGATGTCTTTGACTTTTCTGCAACTTGTTCCATGTGGGAAAGAATAATGGTTGAACAGAATTTTCTTTTTTATATGAAGAAAATGATCAGGAAAGTTGAACATAATGATTTCATGCCGTGACTATAATGCAAACACATACTTAACCATCATTGTCTCCTCTTCATATAATAACTGAAAACATCTGTATTGTGCACTGAAACATTATACGCTGCATTACAATTAGAAATGTGCTGAAGTGTTGGATTGGGTGCTTATTTATGGGCCATGAAAAGTAAGATTTTCTGCGCTTCTCATGTACAGCTAAATAGCCATAGGTAGAGTACTGAAAATTTTGGAACCCAGCAGTCACTGTGGGAATGACTTCATTATTCACCGAAGGAGGTTTTTCCAGCAGAGCCGAGTTGCTGACAAACAATAATAAACATTACTGAAAGTTGGAAACAAGAACTCAGGCATGTTGATTCTGACTGCAAAAAATGCTCACGGGGCATGGAGGGCAAGACGCTCTCAAAATGACAAGGTACTACAATAGAGGGACCCCATTAGAGCTGTGCACATACATTTCCTCTATTGACACAGAAGTGTTCTGACAGGCTCAGCAAACAAGCAGCTTCTCCTAGCTGCCTAGTCTTTACCTGTTGCCACAAGTAGTCTAGAAACAGAAGTGTATTTTTAATGGACACACAAATGTTTCAACGATGAAATACACTCTGGTGGGGACGTAGCAAATGTCTTCTTGGTGTAGCTTCTAAGAGCTTTTGTAGCACAAAATATTATTTGAGATTAGTTATATAATATTTACTTTGTCTGCCTGATATTTTACTGGTATTTGAAACAATGTGATTGCTTTAAAGAGCTCACTCTACAGTTAATTAATTTTGTGAATAGCTACTAAGTTTTTTCCAACCTGAGCAGATACAAAATGCTCAGTAAGGTTTTCTCTAGAGCCTTGTTTTTTCTCTCTCCACTGACTCTGGCTCAAAGTTTAAAGCCAAGAAAGTGTAAAGTCCTGGCCCGTGCTTGTGATGATGGGGTTCACAAAGAAGGACAAAAAGAGTTTGTGGAGCCAGTTTCTCACTGGGCAGCAGAATGAGGAAAATCTGTGCCAGCTGGGGATTTCGGCTGTGATTGTTACGTGATCCTTGCAAATGTATTTACAAGAAAGAATGAATTTTACCAGTTGATGACTGAACTAAATGTAATTTAATATTTTCTTTGCCATGGCTGAAACAATTTGAATGGCTCACATTTTCTCTGGCCATTGAATATGTCAGTTATTTACTGTCTCAGGTTTGAGTGCCTTTGGCTTTGCCAGAAATTGTTGGTTGACTTTCAAAGTGGATCCAGATTTCTCTCAGAGAGGTTAACAGATATGCAGGATTTCTGGAAGTGCCCCAATTAAACATGCATCATTTGCACTGATTTTCCACATGATTATCTCAAATAGCCATGGAAAGGCACAGTTATCAATCAGGACACTGAAGGATTCAGGTCTGTACAACAGAGAAAGCTGAAGACAGGAAGAGAAAGCTCATTTTTCTTTGCTCTCCAAATGTTTACTGGGATAGGTAGCTACGATGGCAAATCAAGTGTAGCTGTGAAGTTAAGGCTGATTCTGTCTATCTTTACAGTGGGAAACCAAAGGGTTTTTCAGGCTGTAATGCTGGATTTTTTTGAGCACAGGGTAGAGGAATTGAACTTTTAAACCAGAGGAATTCAGACCAGATTTCTGAAGTTAAAAGAACAGACTCAAAAACAGTTGTTTGCCCTGCCCACAGTGTCTTTACAGGATGGATCCTTTTCTCTAACCTAGTTCTCACTCCAAAAATTGTCAGTGGCTTCAGGAGACAGAACAAACCTAGAGAAAGTCCATCTCCTCTATGGTCTGCCTGTGTATCAGATTCTTTCCTGAGGCCTCTTGCTGTGGATCTGTATGGGATCCCAGTCTCTCATCTGCCTGTTGGCTCCTACCAGGCTGCCGTGTTCCTCGCTAAAGTAGTGACCGCTCACTGCTTTCTTGAGCTCACCTCTCCCTCACTTGCACATGGGTCACTCCTTTATTATAATTCATTTTTTTCCCCTCTCTTCCCTAAGGGAAAGCTGAAAAGATGTGACAATGCAGAACAGTAAACACAGATGAAACTGGATGTGACCATCCTTCATTATTTGTGCTCTGATCTCAGCGTTGATGGCTGCTTTGAACCAGAAGAGGTGGCCAGGAGCATTTTTGTTCCAAAAGATATATTGCTCATATTTGTTATTCCTTACCTACATGTAATGAAAAAGTAAGCCAGAAGCAGAGTCTTAGCAGTAGATGAAGACCTGGAGGGACCTTCTTTCTCTCTTCTGGATAGTCTGGAAAACAAATCCCAGGTTGAAGTGCGGACTTGCATGATTGTAATATCAAAGCCTCACTAACTGCAGCCCTACGGCTTCAGGAGACCCATTGCTGCTGACAAATCCGTTATAACTGGCTCATATTCCGTCCACACGCACCATGGTTGTACTCTGGGAGCCCACTCTGTAACAGATGTAGTGGTGGTGGAAGCTCCTTGTCTGTGGTGGCTTAAAATATTTGGAGGGGGTTTTGTGGAAAACTGAGAGGATGATGCACACACATTTTCTCAGAGACAATGCTGAGGGATGCTTCCATCTGCTGTTCTCCCTGATAGGACTTCAATGAAGATCCAACAGACTGCTGGGAGCAGCAGTTCCTCTAAAGGTACTTCCTTTCCTTGCAGACACCTACCTAGATTCCGACTGATAACGGTATGTATGTCTATCAAGCTCAGGTTCTGCTTTCCAGGGCTCCTTTTTTGTCCCCTTTAACAGCAGGGAAGAGGTCCAACTTCCTGGTTGTGCAACAAGAAAGGTGTAGGTAAAATTGCTGAGAATGGACCAGAAAATTAATGGTTTACTCTATGTCTAGTGATTTAGTATTTGAGATATTTAATAATATCTTAAACACTTCAACTAGAGCTGAAAAATGGAATTTTCATGTTAGTAAAGGATTACACTGATTTAGCTGAGTCTGATTTATGGTGTGTAAGAAGGACAAATTTAACGGTGTCGTCATTGCAGTTTTTGTCACCCCGTAAGAAGCATCCTTCTTTTCTCCATTGCTGCAAAGAATCAAGGGGTTATTTGCCTCTACAGAATATTATAATACAAAGTATAAAAGTAGATTCTGACCATGAATATTTAACCCATTTATTCACAGGTATCAGACTGTACAAACCCCATAGCTTAATTATCTAGTTCACATCAGTCTAATTTATGTTACAAAACCAAGCTGCTCCATAATTCCCTGCTAGTATGGGATAGAATAACTCCATCGAACTCAACAGACCTACGTCAGTGTATGCCAGTAGGGAATTTAGCCTTAATATTCCAAGGAGCAATACGGCACATGATTCACTTTGGTTCACATTTTTCCCAAGGTCTTATGTAAAATAATTTTATTTTTAGTTCAGAAAAATGTTTGTACAGACAGAATTGCATGTTTGTACAGACATTCCCAGAGATCCAAAAAGTATCTTTTTGTCTTCAAAAAGTAAAATACAAACCAAACATCCTCAAAAGAGAAAACAAAAGGGCAATTGCTGTGCTTGATCCGGCATCATATTGGATTCTTTTGTGTTGATGCAGCTGTTCCAGTGTCTTCAGCCTCTGGTGATAGACCAGAGTGAAGCAGAAGTCAGTGGACAGATTTTGCTAATTCTGCAATCCCATTTTAGTCTATGGAAGGAAAATTTTGAACACAAAAATATTAAAGAAATTTTTTAAGACAGATTTTTGTATAAGATTTTACCACTCCAAAGTTGCTCAGTTTCGTGTCAAATTGAGGAGGCTCCTTGGCAGATTTTGAACAAAGCTTTCATTGATTCAATGAATTGAGGATCTACAGAAGCAAACAGTTAGGAAACATTGAAGATCTGGATTATTGCTTGTCACAGTTTTTTGAGGGGACTTTGGAAATTCTGTCAAAGATTATGAGCTATAGGTTAGTTCATACAAAATATTCCTGAAACTGCTGTGTCAGGTCTTCAGAAAATGTTCAAGTCTATGAAATTTCCGAAGTAATTATTATTGATGCAGTAAATGATCCTGAAATGAAAAAGTGTCAGTGGTGGAAGCTAAATTTTCAAAAGAAATAATCATATAATTCCAAGATAAAACTGTACAAAAACATTTTAAAAATGTATCCATGGTTTTCTCCCTCCAGCTCAATGCAAAAGTTCAATTCTAACTTCATTTTGTCTTTAAAGCTCATTCTTTAAAAAGAAGGTATTTTTGGCAAATAAATTTCAAGGGAAATGGAAGTTGTATATTTAAAGGATTTGATACAAATTTGTAATTAATTACTATTGTGTTTTGGATAACTAGTTTTATTATTTTTGGAAATACAGGAAATTTTCCAATTTCTTATTATCTTAGAAATATACACAGTCACTGTTTATGAATCTGTTTAGGACAGGTTTTTCATTTCTATAAACGTATGCAAACTTTTCACTTTTCTTTTTACCCTAACTAATTCTAGAAAAACTGTGTGTTACATTTTGAGAAGAAAAGAAGTAAAGAAAAGAAATTTATATCATTACCTTTGGTCAGCATTTCATTATGCTGGTCAGATACCAATGCTAGGTATCATGAAAAATAGCACACAATACTTCCTTTGAAGTCTGGCAAATAGAGAAATAGCATCCAAGGCTTAGACTGCACCAGCTGTAAACACAGTGCATACCCACAGGCAATTACTGCACATTCGGAGTGGCAGTACAGCTTTCTGTACTATTAAATAACTTTCTGAAAACCTAATTTGCAGGGCAGTTTTATGATGTGAAAGGGAGAGGAAGAAGGTTAGGATAGAACTTAGCTTCATTGAACACTGGCGGCTGTGGTTTTCAGTACCCATAAATACCTAGACAAGAGCCTTCCGCCTCCGCACACAGCCGCAGTTAATGTGCACAATGTCACGATGGTCACGATGCCGAACTCCAGCTCATTAGGGCACTAATTTGATCTCAGGCACACCCTTATTATAACCACCACAATGAGTATTCCTCTGTCAGGAAGCTTCTACACCTTATTTCCCATCTGATGTGAAGCTCAATAAAAATCCCTTAAAAACATTCATTAATCTATTGCATATAAATCAGCTTGTAATACAGATATAAGCCCCACGGTAGTGCTAATTTCATAATGTTTGTTACTGCTAAGAAAGTCCTGTTAACTCTGGTGAGGTGTCAGGAAATAAAATGAGTAAGTATATCTGTATTTTTATCTATTGAAGATCCCTTAAGTGTTCTTTTCACTTATCATCAATATGCATAGAACAATTATAGTTCAGAAGAAAGGAAAAAACTCCCAGAAATGCTGATGAAAATGAGATAAGATAACTTCAAGGTAGAGAGGGCAAAAACACAGTGGAGAAACCTGCTCTCTCCCCAGCAAAACCCAAATAGCTACTTTCAAGAAATATTATTTCTCTAAGATGACTGTGGAGGAACCAAGAGCAAACATATTCCAAGGAAAACTGGATGCAAGATGTGGGAAGAAAGATCACAGGATTCTTTCCATCACAACTTCTTGCTCTGTCAAAAGTTGCTTTATTCATATTTTTAAGCGGTATGATCTGCCAAGTGACAGGAGGTCTGGGAAGCTGGGGAGAGGTGGGAAATGTACCTCCTACTATTCACTGTTTCCTTTTAAAATGGTATCAGATCTATGGAAAGAGCAGCTGTACGAGTACTCTTGGAAAGAACCTAGAAGAAGAGTGAAGAGATATTCTATTCAATGTATTTGAGAACTGAGTGGGGAAAAAGGTAGTTCATAAGAGGAAAAAACAGAGAAAAAAGGAAAAAAAAAACATATGAAAAAGGATTGAAGGAAGAAAAACAAGAAATCGTGTATTTTGTTGTGCTTCTTCAAATATTGTGTGTATGTATATGACCAGTCCTAGCAAATATATGATATTGCACCTGCTCAGAATACACACAAGACATTATTATAAAAGGAAAATTTGGCGGATGTGGAATCATGTGGCTGAGAAAGGCAAAAAATTCTCATCAGGAGACAGGAGAAAGCCAAAAATTCTTGAGATGTTTTTGCTAGTGTTGCATTTTAGCTCTCCTTGTAGCGGTGCAGGTTGACAACCCAAATGAACAGCTCTGGCATAATGCCACAATTCAGAGGAAAGCCTGATAGTTGGAGGCACGCTAAAAACACTGGGCTTGCTTCCACACTCTGTCAGAACAGCACTCGGACGGGTGGAGGCGTGGGTTTCCCAAGGCTGGTTGTGGATCCAGGATTCAGTGCTTCATACGTGTGGCTTTAATTCACAGTATTGGCATGAAATTCTGCAATGACCTCATGCCTGTCAAGTTCCCACCATAAGAGAGCTTCCCCCTTCCCAAATTGCCCTGGCAACCTCTTTTTCTCGTAACCTCAGGGACAAAGAACAGGGTGGCAGCTGAGTACCTCAACGCAGGAGAAATCCCCAGCTGGGATTAACCTTCACTATACAGTGGTCAGAGTCAATCATATAGTGAAAAATGTCCCCAGCAAAGCAGAGGATCTTATCCTTTGTGCTGTATCAAGGACTCTTGTCCAATCATATATTTACTTACATACCTGTTATAAATCTTTTTTCATGTATATTCATGCATGAAAAAAATTGCAAGGTTTGCATTCCACACAAATAAACATTAACNGCTTGAAAAAGTAAATGCCGTATTACCCCAACTTAGGTAACCCTTAGGATAATTTTTTAAGCAGCAGGAAACTAGGCTATCTGGCTGGGTAGATAATGATATCAGCTGCTTCCTTCCAAAACAACAGGTGCTTTGGCATAAAACTGTATATCATCGTACTGAGATGATGACATCAGTTCATACTTCAGCTTAATTATAAACTACCTCCATTAATCCTCAAATAATTAAACATTTTGTGTATGGTGCAAGGTGAAATATAAAAGCAAAAGGTGCCTAGCTGTTCATCACAGGGTTAAAATGGCAGTTTCTGAATCGTTTGTACTTGTGTCTGCCTATTTTAATGTAAACTTCAAGCTGATTTTAAGCATATGTTTATATTTTAATGTTCCAGCCATGAGGCAGGTAAAAATAAATACTCCTAAAATTCAATGGAAACTGGATGAAATAACAAAGATATATTGATTGGAGTCACATGGAATATATATGTGCATAAATATCACGCAGAAAAAACAAAGATGTGAGGGATCAGGCTTTGCATGTACAAGAATAATTGGGGGATAAGTCATGGTTCATGGCCCAATAGCAGAATAAACATTGCAGCATTCTGTGTTTGCAGATTTTATGCAAGAAGATCTTAACCTCACATTCAGAAGCAGTACATCTAAATGAAACAAGCTCTGGACAAGTAAGCACCATTTACTGTAGAAGATTGATTGAACTTTGTAAAAAAGAAGTATTAATGAAAAGCAATATTAACATAATTGATCTTAATTTCTTTTTAAAATAATTCAGTTCATGCACTATGCAGTCAATTGAAAACTATACATTCTCTCCTTGCATTTTCACAGTGTCTGTGTATATGTCTATCATTGTTTCAAAACTCAACAACAGATTGTTCAATTTTGATTTGATGTGAAAATTAGTAGACAGAGTGAGAGCTGAATTTGTAGGCTAAAAGAGCAGAGGAGCACAGCAGATAAAATATTATGTTCTTCTGCCTTTAAAATAAAGCCCTGACCTTCTTTAAAACAGATGCTATCTTCAGGAGCCAGATGTGTCTCCAAGCAAATTAGTTATAAGAAATACATCCAAGGACATAGCCATTTAAGAATCAATAAATTATGCATTTGTCATTTGTTATTGTGTGAGGCTTATGCTGACATCTTTGACGTGAATGAAAGAGTCTCTGTCCACAGTAACAGCATTAACAATTTAACAGAGGTGGTTTTATACCAAAAGAGAAGTGGTTTGAAGAAATTACTGTTTATCACCACGTACATATACACACCTTAATTATTCATTGCATGTCCACTTACCAACCTACTTCATGTTATGTAAGGTGTGCTAGATTAAAAAGTTAGAGGTCGGGCATGTGTGCTGCACTGCTGCTATTTCCATCCACTTCAACCTGAAACAAAGAAAACGACGTTAACAATTATTTTCTATTCAGACAACCAAATCAAGGAAGTTTAGTTTATTGGTGGCATGTTATGAAAAATTCCTACAAAGAAGAATTTTATTTTTCTAACAGGAAAAGCCATGGTGGAATTTTTTTTGTGGGTTTAGTTGAAACATTTGGATGACCATATGGAACTCTTAGTGGTGCCATGGGACCATGCAGCTATGAAATCTGATCACTATCTCCCTAGTGACAGCTGGAGCCTTTACACCATCAGAAAATTTTCAGACTTCTAATTTGTCATAACTACCTCCTGTGGAAAGAAAATATGTTATGTAGTTAGATACAAGAATCTGAGTCTACAGTTCTACACATATCAGCTTCTCTTCCTTTTAGTTTTCAAGATTCAAATTAATTCCTTGCATCTTATGACTCATTGATGCAAGAAATAAAACATACACACAAAAAGAATATAAAAACATATGGGGTGTTGTGAAATGAGGGTTAGTTCTGCTGCACAGTTATAGTGGAGAATGACTTATTTTGAAAAGCCTACTTATGTAACAAATGTTGATCCAGGCACTTCAAAGTTTCTTTGTATTTAAGCCTTCTCTGCAGTTTTACTCTGTTTAGCAAATTAAAGTGCAGCTTTGCAATGGCTTCCATTATTTTTTAATTTTTAACATGTGCATTCTTTCATCACCACATCAGGCCTGAAAAGACACAAATTTGAGTCACTTTTATTAGAGGAACTCACGGGAGAAGGAGATGAGAGTTCCCTGCCCACTACAATCACACACTGGAGAGAAAAAAGCTCTCAGCTGTACCCAGGAAACAAGTATCCTTTTGACACTCAGAAATATAGGTGTCCACCAAGCAGTCACTTTTGAAAATAATGGGGAACGTGCTTATGTATCTCTATATATCTCTCTGTGGGGGCAAATAATCCAGCAGAGCTGAGAGTCACATCCCCATGTTTGTTTGTTGTATAGCCTTGGCTTGGTTTCTGGTCTCCCAGGGCACTTTCAGGAGTTTGTGAGACACAGCTCAGTGACTGTGAGCAGGACAAAAATGTAAACATGTGTTATTATTTGCTTTTCTAGGGCCATTCTGGTATCCTCGCTAGCCAGGCATCAAAAATGCCTCACTTTGGGCATGGAAACTGCTGATCCATACTGTGGGTACCGTTGGTTCATCTCTGTGATGGATGTAGAGAGGAGGTTGGGTGCTGCATATAGAAGAAGCTGAGTGTTGTGTGATCTTCTTGACAAGAAAAAGATAACTGCTGGGTTCGGATCCTAATCCTAGTGCTGCTTATGACTCTTGAACTTTCAGCTCAAGTCAGTATTTCACAAACTTAATGAGTAAAATTTAAAGTAAGCTTCTAACAAAGGATTCAACAGAATCTTTCTCACAAGTCTTATAAACATCAGCCTTTTCTATCATATCTGACCATTCTGCACAGTATGCAAGAAATCTAGGAGTACTGATCCGAGACAATTGAAGAAATCTGCAGATTATTTATGACTATTGATTACATCAGAATGCAAAACTGAGGTAGATCCTAATTAATTCCAGACTAATATTCTGTAAAGGAGAACTGGAAGAAGAGAGGCTGTGCATCCCATGTGACAGAAAAGAAAACACTGGATAAAAGGCACTTACTGTTCCAGTATGAATAGTACAAGACAGTGTTAGGAAGATATTTGCTTACATTACCAGAAATGATAAAAGACTTTCCATTAAAAAACGATGAGGAAAAACTGTGCATACCCTAGGAGAAAGGAAAGAAACGGCAGGGATAGCATCATGCTATGTAGCAACCTGCCACCAGCTTAGAAATGGACAATAATGACAAATGGACACAGGGGATAAAACCCCAAACACACTGTGAAGAGTTATCTTGGGCAGATGCACGATATGTTGTATCTATTGCTGACAGATACCCAAGGTTTCTGCTTTTTCTACACATTGACAGTGTTTGTACTGTGTGGCATGCCAATAAAATATTTTGATTTGAAGCTGAGCACTGTAATTGTTTTTTTCTTTCCTTAGGAAACAAGCCATGATATGTAGGTTGACTTGGAAGCTCATATTTCATAACGTCTTGTCCCCTCTTTATCCTGTTTTTGCAAAGCTTCCTTTTAGTACCAGCGCCATTCCCAGATGCCCTGGAGCCCCGATGAACATCATTCATACCATTTTTAAGGCATATGAAGTACCAAGAGAGGTTGGTAAAAGGAAGAAATTGTGTGGAACATGGACACAGACACCTGAACATTTTTCATCCAGAGAGCTGCAGCTATAGCTACACGTTTGGCAGATTAAATCATTGCATTATTAAAGTAGTCTTAGGTCCAAAATGGGCTTAATATGGGTTTGAAATATGGCTTCTCTGGGCTCCTGAAGTACTGATGTGTTAATCATACAATCATTTTGCCTTAGTTAGGTGGTTATTGGCGGTGTACTCTGCTTGTTCAGCCAGCCGGGATGCCATGCAGCACCTCCAGGGCTCAGTCCACAGGAAGATGCTCCAAGCAGAAG
This sequence comes from Edolisoma coerulescens, assembly GCA_013397115.1. Taxonomy (NCBI): domain Eukaryota; kingdom Metazoa; phylum Chordata; class Aves; order Passeriformes; family Campephagidae; genus Edolisoma; species Edolisoma coerulescens. The sequence continues at coordinate 1,610,140 of VWZW01006255.1, forward strand.
TCCTGTGGGGTTTGCTTTTGACTTTTGTCCCAGATGAATCCGTTACCCCACTTGCCTGCATGTGATTCATGAACTAGTCCCTTGTGGACACCTGCAGGGATGAGCATTCCCACATAAAACCAGCCTTGTGTCTCACTCTTGGCTCGCACCATCTTCCAGTGCTTCAGGCTTGGTCCTGAGGAGACAGAGTTAAAATATCATTTCTTGACAAATTATATGCTAATTTTTAGTTGCAAACAAAGATTAAATAAGGGCTCATTTTATCATGTTGAGTTCTTTGCTATTTTTAGTATGCTGGGTTTTTTTCACCATTAAAATTTTTGTCACCTCTTTTTATATGCTTTTTATATCTTAGCCTTATCCATCCTCAGAGCCAGATTTTAAGGTGCTGTGTCCCACAGTAAACTTTGGTCAGTTTATTAAAGCTGAGGATTTGATCTTTCTTTTACCCAAGCCTATTTCACAAGAATATGAAAAACTACTGGACACCAGTTTACCACTGTTTTTTCCAGCTAAAGAGAGGCCAAAGTTAAAATAAGACCCTTTTTAAATGCTGGAGAGTGGAAAGCATCACTGAAGAGCAGTACTTTTACATCTGCTTTTTAGAAGTTTCCTCAATTTCAAACTGACTGAATAGATGGACACTGATTTATAGTATCTACAAATATTGTCTGTTATGTTACCTTTCCTTTGAGTACCTATGTAATTGCTGAAATGCGAAACAGGGGACTGTTCCTTTTTCTTAATAATTATTAAAAGGGGGAACCATCCAAATGACTATGAATATTCACTGTTTGTCTTATAAAGGGAGGTTGAATTTTGTGGTTACTGGGGAACTCAGGGCCTTAATCACAAGGAGCAAAAGATTTCTGGAAAAGCAGATAAAATCTATGATGCCTATTCTGCCTATTTCTGGTGCACTCTGTGAGCTGAATGGAAACTGATGTAATATTGTTTAATTAATGCTGAATTAAATGATGGCTGGCCTTAGCTCTCTAATTACTATTGGTAGTAGCTCTTCAAATTTTGATTAGTGGAGAGGTGAATCACTATCTTTGATGTGGTGAGGCAGCTTCTGCTACAAATTAAAACCAGGTAGTGAGGCTATAGATTAATTGTGGGTATGTGGAGCAATTAGGACAGCCTACCTCCCCCTGTCTTCTGTCTGAAGTTTGTCGCCTGTGGTAAAGGTCATAGAAATCAAACCTGAATTGTATCATTTTTGGATGAGATCTCTCTCTATATAAATGCACTGTTTTGGGGGAAATCTGTAGTCATTCTCATTCAAAACATGTTAGATGTCATTTTCTTCCTTGCCAGCAGAAAGAGCAAGTACCAGAAAGCAATCTGCTGCTGGGGAGGGGCTGGGGAGGCTCCTCGGGCCACACAGGGAACAGCAGCATCCATCTGGAGAGCACTTGCTTGGGGCTCTCATGGGGTACTGCTAGTCTTGACTAACTTTGTGTTCCTGCAAATGCGTGAAAAAGTGTTTGATAGGAAGCTAAGCAATGACTGCCAGAAACTGCCCTCCTTGAAGCAGTTGCCACAGGGCTCGGTGAGGGCTTTGCTGGATGAGGAGGCTGCAGTCACACTCCTGGTGCTGCAGGTGCCATCGGCACCGACCGCCTCTGGGAGGGGGACTGCAAAGATTTTATCTTGCTTAGGTGCGAACCTGAACCAAAACGTAAGAAGAAATACTGTTCCCTAGTGTGAAATTTTAGGAGCTTTTCATGACAAATAGGAGCTCACTTCATGACAAGAGAGTTTTCCTAATCAAGTCAGTGCCTGGGTTAGAGTATTGTGGCTTTCTTTTTTATTTTGAAGGTTTCTGTCTATGCTGTATCACCATGTCCCAGACAAACAATCTGGAGTAATAGGAAAAAAAGCCAATTAAAAAGAAAGTATATTATTGCCACTAATTTCTGTTCTTCTGATATGATTATGAATGAAAACAATCTGATTTCAAGAGATTGTAATGTATTTATTTTTTTATGCTCTACCATCTTGTTTCCTCCATATATGCTGCTCTGTTTTCATCTGCTGTCAGGATTTAGTGTTTGGGCTTGGGTTTTATCCACTATTTATCTCATCCTCACTTATCAATTCTAATTTACTCCTTTCTCTACATCCTTTGCTCCTATCCCGTGACTTACTGTCATTTCTTGCCCTGATTTGTTAGTGAGAGCATGAGAAAATAGTTTCTTCTGAAGCTGCTAAATATGTCTCTCATTTATTCAGCTGGTGGGAGAGAAAGGAGAAGGAATGAGGTTCAGCAAAGTAGCCTTTGTAACCACAAGATTGTTTGCACTTTACTGCCGGAACATGCTGAGACTTGAAACCTTTGTATGATTTTTATAAGTAGAGAGGCTGTAATTGAACTTTCTTGCTAGACATTAAGAAGAAATAAAATATTAAAATATTTATTTTCTTCTTTTTTTATACACATAGCTTTTGAAATCATGTGAGTGGCTGCAATTATATAAATCTCTGTGCAAATAATGAGACCCCTGTGAACAATTTTAAGGAGAGCAAAAGCAGCCTTTTGCTTATTCATTTCAGGGAAAAGCAATCTGGTTGGAACTTTTTATTGAAGAGCCTCACTCACCTACTGTCAAAACTGCTTTCTTGATGTCCACTTCTGATGGGTATATAAAGCTGAAACTCTAAATAGGTTTAAATAGCACAAGATTTAGGCAAAAAATGAGACACCCCACTTCTGTGTCTTGAGCTCGTCTCTGCTTTTAATGAATAAAAAGTATAGATAACCATTCAGAAAAACAGGTATCCTCAAGTGCTTTTTCAAATAAAGCTATCTTCTTTGAATCAGAAGAAAGCAAATGATGCACTTTGGCACTGATGTTCAAGCATTTTCTTTTGTAAATAAAAGTGAGAATTTCATAAACACAGCAACACCAACATAATCAGTACACAGAGCTTCGTGTGTAACAAACCACCAGCACAAAAATAACAGAAAAAGAGGCAAAACTGCATGATAGGAGTTGTTGCCACCTCAGTGATCCTAGAAATGAAAAGGAATGAAAGCAGGTGACAATAAATGAAAACTACAATATGAAGAAATGTATAGGATTGTATATTTATATATAAACTATGTTTATATAAACATAAGTAGAAAACACCATACGGCAATAGGAATTGTGCCACCAAATAAGTGGAAAGGAATAGCAATTAGAAGCTCTTATTTCTGGATAGTTCAGCAAGGGTATGATGACAAGGACCTGCACGTTACCAAGGGAAGAGGAACTCGAGTCTGTACACATAAAGACCCTTGTTTTCTATTGAAATAATGTTTGACAGAAGAAAGGCCAGTTATAACCATTAATCTGGTTCAATTTTACTACAATTTATAGCCCACGAGAACAAAATAAAATCTATTGAAGTACATGACAGCAGCAGTACATGAGTTCGTGCTTAAAAATATTATTCTCAATGTTGGGACATCTGGGCAGCCAGATCTAATCGTATTTCTTTTCTCTGCCAGAACTAGAACATCTGACATTGGAGTTGTTTGTTCAGACATTTCTAAATAGATAGTGCCAGATAACTAACTATAACCAAAATTTTTCCTTTTTTGACATTATTTGGATGTGTCTCCAGTTCTAAAAATCCTGCCATTGTTAAAGAAAAAAAAATAAAAATAAAAAAAGGCAGTAAGAAAAATGCATGTTAAGTGTAAATGAGAGCCCCACAGCCAGATTGCCTGCTCCACTTTTGATCCCCTTTGTGTTGCCTGTGAAGTGCAAAGGAGCTGGTGTTGGTTTGCAGCTGCTTGGTGGAGGATCCTCCAGAGGTGGGGAGGTCTCAGACAGGAGAGAGGGATGGAGCTGAGTCCTGCTCCCAGCCTGCTCCCAGCTTCACAAACCCTGCCAAACAGCACAGGCCATGGAGAGAACAAGGCAGGTTTCTGCTGGTCAAACCCCCTCTTACCTTCCCCTCCCTGCCTGTGCAGTGTACAGGGCTGAACCGGGAAGGATCAGCAGTGTGTAACTGCACCCTGTGCCCCGCTCCTGCGCGGGCTGGGCTGTCCCATAAACCCTGATGGGATTTGTAGGCTGCCTATTTGCTCTGCCACTTCCTCTCAGTCACTTTCTGGGTTTAGACCATTTTCTTCAGTCTGTTTGTCTTATCACACTTCACGTTTTCCTGAGAGAATTTAATGGAGTGTGGGGGTTGTCATAATAATCTCCCAGGTTCCATTTATTTTCCTTAGCTTGCAGGAATGTTAAGGCCAACAGAGAGAAAACAGAACTTGATCTATTTAAATAATGCTCAGTATAGACACGTTTTGATGCACATGGAGAGGAAAGAGACAGGTGAAAACCAAGCAAAATGAAGCCTTGTGGAACAGTGCCTGCTCCACAGCCTTGCCACATGCTGGTCATTAACAGGTTTCACTGATACTTTATGGCCAGTTGTCTAATTCTGTGGCATTCACCCTACTCTTAGAAGTGTATTGCCTTACCAGAGTTAGTGTTAGGCATACAGGTTTAGTGTGATTTTCAGGGCAGACTAATCTGAGAAATGTGAGTTAGCTCTTCGAAAACATTTTACACTCTCATCCAAGGTGGATTGACAAATTTTTGACTTAATTCTTTAAAAATCTGAATAATGCAAAACTTTTAAAGTTTCTTAGTAAGATATGCTCATTTTTCAACCCATTCTAGTATTTATTCACATTCAAAATATCCATCTGGTTTGAAGAAAAATGTAAAGTGAAAATACAATGTTTTTCTTTTTTGAAAAGCTCCATTACCCTAACTGTTTTTATCATTGGTGAGAATTTTTCACTCAGCTTCTTCCACTTTGGGTTGGACCAATGCCAGAGCCCACTTCTATATGTAATACATATTGTGAGTGTGCAGACTAGCCTGCTAATTAATTAAGAATCAGGGAGGTGTTGTAGTCAGACTTCCTTCATGGGAAAGGAGTTGGCAGCAGAGATGCCTCCTGAAGCTGGTTCAAAGCAGGCTTCTAGATGATGGAACCAGAGAGAGAAAGAGGCACCTTCATAGCTTTCATGTTGAACAGAAGGTCTCGTGATGTATGGAGCTGTGCATGATGGTGATGTTCCCTGTGGCTTGTTTTCTGGTTATAGATTAATTTGCTTTATGTTCATCTGTCTGGCATGTGACAGTTAATTCATTTTCTCCTCAAACAGAGGCTAAAATTCTGCCATATGACCTAGGGTGAAATCCTGAACCAACTGAAGTAAGAAGAGCCTTGCCCTTAACTTCAGCGAGATCAAGATTTAATCCTTATTCTTTACTTCTCTGAGGCTAAGCTTGGTCTGAATGACAAATAAAACTCCCTCAGTTTCACTGGGATACAGAGGGAAAGTCAGCTTAGAATTGAGTGTGCCAAGATTTGTAGTCTGCACTCACTTAATATTGGCTCTACAAAATTTATAGTCAGTTCAGAGACCTTTTCCAAAACTCTATATTTAGTGCTTTAGTATGTAAATGTATTATTCAATGATATTTTCTCTTTTTGCAGGGGAAAAACAAGATAAAATTCATTTCAAAAGTAGTATGTTGGAGTACAAAAAACAGTGGAGGGTAGGGAGAAATATAAAAAGCGTGCTAAGTCAATTGATACTTTACAAGTAGATGTTCTAATTTGGCCCAAGGATTTTAGAGTACTTTAATCAGATCACAGCTGGGCCCTTTTCTATGAATAGCCTTTTTAGGTTAATTATTATAAAATCTCTCTGGTCTATTATAACTGAGGAGATAGCACATTCTCTAAATGAAAGTGGTAGGCTGATAAGATACATTTTTTTGGCATTAAGTAACCATGCCTATCTTAATTATGATAAAAATCTTTCAGCTGAAGGCAGGTTGACTTAACTAACAAGCAATTAAAACAGGTGAAACTATCTTTGGAAGGCAACACTTGGCCCCCTGACAAGTGTAATGAGATCTTCCCATCCTTGCAGCGTTTTTTCAGAAACCTCGAAACACAGAAGTGATGTCGTGACTGGATGTAAATAATGGTATGTGGTTTTTTCTTTATATAGTGCAACACTGTTAGATTTATTTTTTTTAAGGGGTAAAAGGGAGTAATGTTGTACTGCAGGCATCAATATTGTGTTTTCACCTTCATTTACATCTTCAGTAGTGACTAGGAAGAATAACCATCCAACCCTTTAATGAAAATTTCAAGTAAGCCTACAAAAAAATCAAGACTTTTCTTACAATGACAAAACTTCATCATAAAGAACCAACAGGTGATCTGAAACAGGTATGGAGTACTCAGGGAGGAGAGGAATCCTAAGGAGCAGTTTTTCTGAAGTGAATGGGGAGATTTGAGGGAACACAAGGTCTAGGTTTGAAGGTGATGCAGCAGTGAAGATCTGGAGATTTACAGGACAGTGAAGCTTCTCTTGCTGTGGTCCTGTGTGAGCTACTGGAGAGGGTCTGCACTCAGAAATGCACCTGACTGAGAGGAATGGCTCAGGGAGTTGGAGCAGCTGGTTTAAAGTTGTTAGCAAAGTTCAAATAAAGTGTAAAGCTTGGTGCTTGCAGCATTTGGTTAATAGTAGGCCATTCCAGCATTTCACAAATAAAGTATGTCTTGTTTAGGATTTCTAACGCAAAGCAACACAGCATGAAACGGAGCAGGGAATACATTCCAGATGACTAAAAAAATGAAAAATAGCGTGGTAAGCAAAGATGAGGCTATGACTAATCAAATTGGCTAGTGGAGACTATTATACTGCATTAAGTACTGAAATATTATGTACCAGAAGAAAGCTGGCAGGCCTGAATTAGTAAGGATGAGTCATTTATTAAAACTCTCAGGAAGAGGAGGTAAGGCAAAGGGACATAAGGTGAATGGAGCATAAAAATTTTTGTGAAAATGCAATTAATCTTAACACTGAAAAAGGACAGCAGAGCCTTCTGTTTTCAGCTTCTGTTTTGCTACTGTGGATCAAAACACTTTATCCTGTTTTGGTTTTTTTTCCTAAACAAGTAGGAGGAAAATGAGTCCAGTCTCCCAAAACTTTGAAAGTGGCTTTGAAATCTTGAAGTATGAATAAGTGATATATGATTCCCTTGCTGTGTCTGTTTTCTGATTTTGGACTTCACAAATATAACTTTTGAAGTGGGTGCTAATCTTGCCATTGCAAACTGGTGATTAATAAACTGAAGCCACGAAGCTGGCAATGCCAGAGCTGTGGTGACTCAACCAATCAAGTCCTCTGATCGTCCTCTTAGTTATGATAATAATGGACTCACAGTAAAACACTAATAACTGATGAAGAAATTTGCAGTAATGTAAATATGAGAATGAAACATAAGGATTGATGCCTTATGAGAGCTCCTGGCAGCCTGTGCAGATGGGAAAGCTGGTGGGACTGGTGCTCCCCTCTCCCCTGGCCCCTGCAGGCGTAGCCCAAAGCAGCCCCTTTTAAAGCAGTGCTGAGACTGGGCTCCCAGCACTAACTGATGTGGGCTACAGGTGGGGCATCGGTGTGTTTTGATATTTGGTAGCTCAGCCACAGCTACTGTTAGCTGAAAGAATTTAGTCTTGGAAAACTTGTGGGGACTTAGGCTATTCTGTCTTCAAGACAGAATCTTGGCTATTTCTGCAAGTACTGCCGTACACAATATTTCATATTATTCTGACTGGTATCCTTGTAGAGAAGGAATTGAGAAATTGATACCTGGTTGAGGTCTACTCTGTGTATTAGTACAACATTCCTTCTTTTAAAACCAGGCAAGACAGTACTTTTGAAGAGGGCAACCTGCATTAGACAGTGATGGATCATTCTCTGGAACACTTTTTTTTCTCAATCCCTTCAAGGGCTTATTTATTTATTTTTTTAATTGCAGATGGCGAAAGGCACAAGTAGCACATACTTTTGATCTGCAGGTAAATGGCTTGGAGTTTTGAAGGAAACCAGTTTAAGCACTAGGACCCCATCCACGCTGTAGGAGGTTGTTCTTTGTTTCTCAGCTCATTATTAGTGTTTAGGGAAGCAAAAAATGGAAAGATTGAACTCCAACCCCAGAGAGGAAGAGAAAATATACTACTTCATCCAATAGATTCTGTGCAACTCAATTAACAAGATAACAATATATTTCATCTGTCAGTAATGTTTATCTTCTCACTAATTAGCAAAGCAACACCACATTTTGAAAGGAATTGTAGCTCATAAAAATGCTCGCATCCACAGATGCCCTGTGCAGATTGCATCACTCAGTCTGCTCGGGAGATGGGTTAAGTGTAGGACAAGGGAACACGGTAACATTGCTTTCCCCCCTCTTCCGCAGTCATTACCTCCCTCGCTGCAGTCTTTTGTTTCCAGTTGCTGGAAATTTGAAAGGGTGGAGGGAACTGCTGCAGTAGGCCTTGCCCTTGCCCTCTTTGTTTCTGCTAGCCTTAATTAACCTCTCCCTAGGTTCACCAAATTTGTGATTAGAAATTTTTTTAAGTTGGGCTTATGCTCACTAAGCAGGTTTTCTCATAGCTCTACTTAAAACTCCATTATTACCATTTTGAATGCTGCACTGTTTGTTCTAGAAACCCATCTTAGTAATTTATCCCATATCTCTATTTTCCCCTCATGGAAAATACAATTATTTTAATTCTTCTAATTGTTTTTCATTTCCTACACTCCAAATTTGTCTCTTTCCCCCAGGCATCTCTTCATCTTAGCTCATTGACTGGAAAGGCCTTTTTGGCTCTTTAGTTCCTTATCTCTATTCCAAATGGACTAATATTGTACAGTGTTCAATAAAAAAATAATCTAATTTGTTATTTCTTTCATCATGCAGCTGCAAAATTGTCAGGCTCTTAAGATGATTCTTTAGATTTGGGGGTGCTAAGTGCATCTCGAATTGAGATGTCGGTTTTAATGGAAAGTTATGTGGAACTTTGGATAAGAACGAGCATTTGAATAGTAACACAGGTTTAAACCTGCCCTGTTGTTCAGCCCCGCACACAGCACAAAATGCAGAGCTCCTCCTTGCTCTGTGCAGGAATAACTATCCTGTTGTTCCACAGCTCCCATGGAGACTTATCAGAGCATTAGATTCTCACTTTCTCTATTCTTTTAGTTGTTTTGTTTAATCTCTTGTAATAGCCAATTAACTTGATTTGCCTTCAGAGCTGGGGAAAAATATAAATAAACCTGGCAGAAGAGCAAAGTGGGAAGAGCAGAGGCTGGAGTCACAGAGATGTCCTGTGTGAGCAACAGGAAATCAATTGCCATATGGCCAGTTATAAATAGGGCCATCACACAGCCTCGTTGCCTTTGACAGGTCCAGGTTCTCCACTCAAGGTTTCTGTTTGCAGGCTTTCTTACATTTGCTTGCTTCAGACAGTTCTTTTAGGCAGAGCAGGAAGAGGTTTTGCTGGAGGTTATGGAACCAGCCCCTTCTGTTCTGCTGGGGGTAAGAGTGAGCTGCTGACAGCAAGGAGAAATAAGCTTCTGGTGGGACAGGGAAGGAGAAGACCATCACCTGAAAAAAGGCATGGAGGTGTTAGGGCAGAGTCCCCCAGAAAGGCCATATTTCTTTAGAGATGTAATCTCTTTACTTCTAGAGATCCTTTCCTATTGGATATTTTGCTCATGGTTGCCAAACCAGGGTAGTAGCAGCCTAGCTGGGCGCTTGTGTCTCCAGCTGTGTTTCTGTCTGAAAAAATACAACATTTGTATTTGGGCAAGTGGTTTGGAGGGAGGTGGTGTGAGTCCCACCATCACACAGGCTTGGGGACCCAGAGACAGAGCTAATTCCAGGGTGCAGGGCGATGTTCCCAGCCAGGGAAGTCTGCTCCCAGCAGCCGCACCTTCCATGTGCTTTCCCTGGCATCACAGTTTCTTTTTCCAAGGTATAGTAGTCCTGCTTAAGATGAAGAGGTGAGGTATTGTGAGTGAAAGCAAAAGAAAAGATAATTATAATGGTGTGGTAAACACAAAGGTCAGAAATTATGATCTTTTGTCCTTAGCAACTCAGCGCTGCGAGGCAGCTGAGTAGGTGTTTTCAGGACTGCAGCACAGATTGAGTTAACTGCATTGCCTCAGTCCTTTGTGTGAGAGCTGTCGGATTTGGCACCTGTGAGCACAGCTAAGTGACCAGTTTAATGGGCAGGACATGCAGGTGGGGTTCTAGGTCATAGGAAACTGTCAAGGTTTATTAAACTTTACGCTTTTCTGTGCGTTCTCTTTATTTTCTACATATCCCTGGTCTCGTTATTTTTCCTTTGGCTCACACACGACTTTTGTTGTTTAACTGAATATCTGGATGTCAGGGAGGCTTCCAAGTGCCCTCACACAAATGGTCACAGGGTCCTACTTTCAGAGCTTACAGGCAAGCTCTGGCTTTTCTTTTGTTGAGTATCTTGGAATGCAATCCCTGCTTGGAGACTTGAAATGGAATTACACCCACTATATCATCCAAATTTGTCATATATAAATATAGATGTTGAGATGATTAAACACATTAGCAATTTTCAGTGGTTCTTTAATTCCATCATTCATTATTTTTATTTGATGAACCACTTTCTTATGAAACTTATTAAAATGTTGGTATAAATCTATTCCAAATTCCCCTGATGACTATGTTTATACCAAATGATATACATAATGATCTACTTTTGAGACTGCATTAGAAATGTGCACTGGCTTTTCAGTTTGTAAGCGGCTGTGTATCGCTCCCATAAGGAGTAATGACTAAGATTTCCTTTTTACATTAGGGAGCTGCAGCCACTCAGGCATGGACCTTACCTCACTGTCAGTCTCATCCAGTGCTTAAAGACTCCCATGGTGTCATTAAGGGTTGGGTCAGATCCTGCAGCCGTACCTGCAGGCAGCCCTCCCTTAAGCAGATCAGAAACACTAACATGAAAGGAGACAAAATGGGCAGGGTCTCTTTTCTGAATTCTTACCTGATTCTGTGATCCTTTAAGCACCCATGTAATCGGGTACCTGCAGCAGCTGATCTTTCAGCTTCCTTTCCTTACAAGCTCCTTCCAAGGTTGCCTTGCTCCCTGCATTGACCATAGAGAGAGCCTAGAGAACTGCTTGAGGTTAAACACCTAAGTAATTACACAATTAAAGTAAAATGAATTGAATCCCTCCGTGAGGGATTTTGCAGCTCTCTTGACCTTCAACAGTTAGGCTCCGTAGAGATGGGGCTCCACCCGGTCTTTGGACTTATATGTTTACCTTTAAAACCAAATTTATTTGGCTTCTCTTATACCTTTACAGTCTCACGAAAAGCACTTGGCTTTCAGATATTTGCTGAGCAATATAGTGAAGTGCGCAATTACATATCAGATTGAATTTAAATAGTAAATAACAAAAATAATAATTGATATCAGTGGGTAAGTGCTTTATAAACAAACCTTCATCTTCCTGAAAACAATCGGATGCCTAAAAGCTTCTGCTAAACTGGAAGATCATGGAAAGTATGTATTTTTTCCCCTTAGCCTTCATAGATTTGCTGAGCTAGAAGTTTTATCTTTATTTTAATGGTATATTATTAATTTTTCTCTATTTAATTTTGTTTAAATTCCATCTCACAGACATAAAAACTTCTGGCACCTTCAGTACAGTGCAGCACGGAATAGGGTAATCTAATCAATTCCCTGAATAAAGTATTCCTAACTATATCTTTGGCAACCCCACTTTGAGCAAGTCTATCAGAAAACTGGTTCTATGCAATTAACAAGATGGAAGTATCAGTCTAAATGGATCCATTATATGGCAAAGGTACAATGCTGGTGGCATGTCTTTCTGATCTGTGATGTTGAACTGGTTGTTCTACAGTCAATGAGACATCCACCACAGCATTTCTAAAATTTACTGTGTGAAAATACAGGTTGTTTCAAGTGCATTTGGTTTTCACAACAAAAGTAATTTTTGTTTTGAATCTTAACAAAATATTTATAAATGTCTTTGTTAGAAGAATCGTTTAGTAAACTTGCAGATAAGATACTGATCTTGCAGATGTCAGGTTTTCAAAGTGGAAGAGTGATGTATTCTGCTATTATGTCAGCTATTGTGCCATCCCATTAGTCATGCTGACAGCTCATATAGCCTGGCTGACCACATATTTTAAAGAAAAAATATGTTTCCTTGTAAATATTTTTACTACTAATTTGCTGTATTGCTGCTGAAAAGTTACTGATGAGTATCCAGAAAAGAATTTATTTTCCTAGTAATTAAGTGGTTTTTATCTCCCTGTGCTAATACTTTTTCTCACTCTTTTTTCTCCCTTTCCTTCTGGCCATATGATAGGAAAAAAAAAACCCTTGTTGAAATGTCTGAGTTCTGTATAGAAATGTGTGGGACTTTTTTTGGTCTTATATTATTTCCTTTCTTGTGAGGAAGTGTAGATGAGGAGACCTTTTGTAACATAAACCCAGGGAAGCAAGCTAAATCAGTGCTAACACCATTATAACAATATAACTGAAAATACCATAAAGGTCCTGTTTTAATAATAGCTTTCTAAAATCCATGCAATTAAAATGGAGCAAAAACTCTTGTTTCCTTGAGGCCAGAAGCAGTGTATATGAATTAGGAAAAAGAAATGCCGATCAGACTTTTATTAAACCCTATATTTTTTTGTCTTGTAATTTGTTTTATGTTGTCTTTCTAAACGTGCCCATACAGACATTTAAAAACACCCCCGAGCCTTGGGTTATAATGGATTGAGTGAGGATTACTGAGCAAGTCTTATATAAAAATGAATGTTCTTAAAATATCCACCTTGGAGAGAAAAAAAGAAAAAGCTCTCTCTCTCGGGAGTATCCTCTCTAATTATTCATAATTAATAAATAAACAAAGAACTGTGTAGTTCTACATCAAGTAGTTATTAAAAGACTCTTAGAACTAAAAAGACTTCCTGGTCAGAAAGCAGATATCCAGCTGTGCTAAAAGAATGTAGGACTGAATCCAGAGGAATTTCTACAGAGCTTTTTTTTGGTGTTTTAGTTCAAGACAGATCATTTAGGACTGGAACATCACCTTTTAAGTGGTTTAAAGCACACAGAATTTCACCTAAGTAATCCAAGTTGCTCCTGAACTTTTAAGGTGAAGTTCCTGATTCCAGGGCATAGTGTGGAAGGTGTCTTGGCTTTGATTAATAGCAGTCCTTGTGTTTTGGGGCAGATGAGATCAGGCTGGGGCTGTGGGTAGCCGTGTAGGCTGGAGGAATTCACTGGGTATTTTTTCAGTTAGATTTTCAGAGAGGACTTGACAAAATGCAGACGAAGGTGGCCAGGGACCACAGGCCAAGGCGTGCAGAGTCCGCTGCATCGCTTGGCACTGTGGGACAAATGCAGCCTCTGTGGGAGGCAGGAGAGCAAACCCATCTTTCCTTCTGTTGATGGGTTGTAATGCCAAGAAAAAGCTTTCTTCTTTGCTTATTGTGGCTGGAAGTGTGTCACTGCAATACATGGAAAATGGTCTTATGCTCTCCCTGCGAGACGCTGCCGTTCCTGGGGCATCCCTGTTGCAGTACAGCTCACAGGTTCCCCCTCTCTCCGGAGCTGGGACTGGCTCAGGCTGCCTGCCTTCTTCCAACAGACCCTCCAGGGAGCCCAAATTTTCTGTGCATTCTCATGATTTGCTGTAAATGTGCCCTGTTTTGTTTGCAGAACCCTTTCTCAGCTGTAATCACCTCAGTGTTGCCAAACAACTGGAATAAGGGATTATTCAGACTCCTGTCCCTGCAGAATAATAACTGTTAGCTTATTTGCTGCTGTACTGGACCTTCCAACCCCTACACAGCACGGTGGAGAGCTAAGGTTTTCTTTATTGATTCAGACACTAGTGTTTTCTTTTTTGGATTGTTATATTGAACATTCCCTTGATATTCTTTGCTTTGTTATTACTTATTTCCACAATAAATAAGCCCTTGGGATTTCTGTAAAAATCGCCCATGTAGCAGGCAAAAAAATAGCCCTTGTAGACAGAAAAAGACATAGGAACCATTTAGTGAAGCAACACACCTTTTGGCCTGAAGATCTTGCTTTCTTTAGAACATCTTTTTCTTCTTTCACCTGGATTGTGCTCAAACCAGATCACTGAACTCTGAAGTGTGATTTTCAGTTCAGGTGCCAAGAAATGTTTGTCCCAGCATTGTAATGTTTCAAAGAACATTAAGAATGCCAAACAAAGAATATAAAAAACAACAAAAATGACTTTATTTATTCCCCCTTCCTGAGTACCCATTTAATCAGAATGAAGGCTGATGTACTTATGAGAGCCACCAGCAATTAAATAAAACCTTCTTGTAGGAAAAGGGATAGGCATCCATTGAATGGAAGAAGGATTTGAATTTTTGTGCTAGTTAAGACAGGTTTAGGAAATGCTGGACAAAAATCAGTAGTAAATCCAGAAAATTCTTTTTTCCTGGAGAAGTACTGAGCAGTGTGTAGTATTCCAGTCTGATACCCATAAACAGTCATGGCATGAAAAATATACATGAAGTGAGAATAATGGACGAAGCCCGGGATGACATTTCAAGCATTGGAAGCTTTTTCCTTTTATTTTAAAAGAGATCTTTAACATAGTGTTGGTAGACCTTTGTTTGAGAACAATGTAATTACACATCCTAGACACACCTGTTGAGAGGAATTTATTGGTTCTTATGGAAAGAAAAATGAGGAGATGAAGGTGTTGACCTCTCTTATTAAAATTGACTTAGCAGTGTTTGCACCACCTGTTAGTACAGCGTTTAATCAGTATTTTTAGATTGGAATAGGAACTAGATTAGTACCAGATGTTTACAAACTTTGCAGTTATTCTAGTCTTTAAATCAGGCCTTCTTTGGAAATCATTAAACATAGCTCAATACCTTCAACTCTGTTAAGTTCTGAGGAGAAAATTTACAAGTTGCTGTCTCCTCATACAATCAAAGAAGACAAATTGTCAAACAGATCAGAAGGATTGTCTTTTGAGCTTGGCTATTTATATCCCACAGTCCTCCTCAGGAAAGCAGTGACACGGTAGGATGATGAGTCTGAAAACTCAACAGAGGAAATACATGTAAGCACTAAAGGTCAACTTAATAGTTTCAAAGAGAAAAACCTTGTCACAGATGGTGAAGAAAGACTGACAAGATTTAAGAGTGTGGTTTAACCAGGCTGCATATGTGTTAACTTAACATCTCTGAGAATTCAACTTGTTCGTTTAAGACAAGCGTACTTCCACAATCTGTCCTGCTCGAGGGAGGTCCTTCTTCCCAGTCCTTAAATGGTCCCAGAATTACTGCTGAGAGCCCAAGTGCCTTCCACTTGGGCATGCTTCCCTACTCTGTGGGAAAGGGAGCAGGGAGAGGCAGCGTGGCTCTGGCACAGACACACACCCCTTTCTCACAATTCTGAGCTGTTTTGACTGACTATGGATCAAGTGCACTACACCAGCACAAACACAAAGTGGTACCTTCCACTACATGGGGTGGATGGTGTTTGGAGATCCTTCTGAAAGGAAGGAAAGGAAAGAGGAAAAAGGCTCCTCAAGGATATTTCTGATAGTAAAGCAAAAATTGTCTCCCTCTCTCCTAAAAGCAGCTAAGAAGCAGGTACATGCTGCATTTCAGTCAGCTCAGGAGCCCTCACAATCCACAGCCTCTCTAACGAGGGCTGGCTAAAAAGGGGGAAGGCAGAAGGAGGCAATGGCAAACCCTGGTGACTCGGCAGACCTCGTGCTGCTGGCCCAAAGTTAATATCCCTCATCCCACAGCTGCCTTGAGGCACGAGAGCTGGAGTGGGCCCTGCAGTCCATCATCTGTGAGAACAGCGTTTGGTCCAGCCTTTGATCCTAGGTTCCCAAAGAGAGTTATTAATAATGAGTAACTATTAACAGCTCCTGTGAGATGCAGGTGACTGCAGGCTCCAAGTTGTGTCACACAAAGGACAGCAGTGGTGGCCCTCTGTTTTAGCAGGAGGCAATGCCTGTTGTTTTCTGATGCCTGTCAGAGCCTGGCAAGCCTCACCTGTGGTGTGGTGTAGATTATGTTTAACTAGCTTTGCAGAATGAACTTTTTCTTTAAAGACTGAGAGGCACTTGGGAGGTTGTTTTCTTTCAAATTAAGGCACCTTCACATTGCAAGGGAAGCAAAAGTTATACTCATGCCTAAATCTTAAGTTCTGGGTCTTACTGCTTGTTCTTTATTTGGGCCACAGTATGTTGAAATAAGAAATACATGGTCATGGAAAAAGTTTTATTTTAACTATGACACATACTTTTTTATGACTTGCTCATGTGAAGTATTTTCCCTCTCCTGCTGCTTTTAGAGTGGACTTGAATTTCCTTTTCTACACACAAAATAACAAAACAATATAATACTGCAACCATATCAAAATGTGTCAGGACTAAAACAGGAAGCAGTATATCTTCACAGTTTCCATTTTTAGGGAAACTTGAAACAGAAATGTAGAAGGACTGAATAAATGTGCAAAATACAAGAACGATTATTTTTAATTTCATGTTAAAACAAAAAGAAACTACTTTGATCATCACCATGCAAGACTAAATGGGAATAGGTAGGATTGTGTTCTGCAGGGGACCACAGGGATTTATACTAAATAGGAAACTACTTATATCTTTATTTTTACAAACACTTCTGAAAAGATCCTTTGTTGTTATTGTTAAAAAACAGAGTAATAAGGTGCAGTGCTTGAAAGAAAAATAATATGATTTCATATCTATCTATCTACATCTTATGTATCCCCTTAGGTTTTTCAGATACTGTTTTACCTTTTCCTTGGTAAAGGTTGAAACATTAGAGGTAATGTCGCAGAAGGGTGTCATGTAACTTTAAAAAAATATGCTGTACCACAGTAATTCTTGTCTAGAACCTAAGTCAAAGCTGACTGAAGTTACCAGGAAAATTTCATGCTGTCAGTGAGCATGGATTCATGATATTACAAGGAAGATTTCTTACATGAAGCAGCTACAGATTGTTTTAACTGTAACTGGGCAGACTGTTCCCAACAAAGAATTAATTTGCTGTTGGATTCAGCATGCAGTATTGTCTAGGCCATTTGATGACTTGTATTTTTCCTGAATGCAGAATTTGGTATTTTTCTTGTTGATTAGCTCCTCTGACAGCTAAACAACATCTATGTAAATGAAATTTTATTTTACTTTGAGAAAATTCTCTGCCTGAATATATTTTTCTTTGATATGTCCCTAATCAAAGCTTTCTTCAGGCAAACTTTTCTGATGCACTAATGGAGGTAACATATGAACTAAAGACACTCAGCTCAAACTTATTAGGAAATTGTTCAGCCCTCCCTGCCATTCCCCACCACGTCTCTTGGTTCAGTTTGTTGATGGCACTGGTATGTAGAGGTCAGTAACAGAATTTTCCAGACATTAATCTTTGTCTTTAGCATGTCTATATGAACTACTTAATGAGCCTTTTAAATTCAATTATATTGCTTCTGTTAAAAACAGACAGAGATGTTTCCCACTAAAAACTTAGCTAGAACTGATAGACACTGACAAACTTTTAAGATGGTATATTTTGAGCGACCTTGGTGTCCTAAATTATATATTTCCACTTAGGGAATTGTTCAAGAGAGCAGTAATAGTGTAAGCCCATAGGTGTTACAGTAAGTACATCCATCGTGTCAGAACAGTTGTATTTAATAAAGCTTTATTCCCAACTTCAGAGAGCTTTTAAGATGTTTTCCACTTGGGTGACTGTTTTGTTTTGTGAATTTTAAAGATTCACTTATTAGTTTAGGGAATTTAAAACTAATGTTAAACCCCAAACTGTAAAATATTTTATCAAATATTTAGAGTGGCGTGAGCTGAGTTACATGAAGACATGTAGTAATATTTCTTACACAACACAGAACAACTGTTTTGGCACCACTGTTAAATGGAAGGTCACAATATTTTACACAAAATAACCAGATTTTAGGAATATGTTTAATTTAACTTTGGATGGTAAGGCTGTACAATGCTTTTTATTATACATTGCCTAATTTTAGCAAGACATGATTTCATGCCATGTAACTATGTCCTTTACAATATAAGAGAAAAATAGAGAAGTTTCATAAATTAATTGATGCAATTAATTTTTTTAAAAAACTGAAGTTATTGGAAATATGGAAATATCTGTTCAGTGACTCAGTAGGAAGCTGGCCACCATTCAGCTCCAATATATCATATATAGAAAGATAAACCTCATTCTATTCTTCCCCTTCATCATACCAGAGAAGGGGAAATAAATGTAAATGGAGCAATCAATATAAATGACAGAAATACTTGGACATATTTCCTAACAAACTAGTTCTTATCAGAAGCATTGAGGGTTTGGTTTTTTTCCAGATAGTGTTTGGACAGCAGGGCTCATGACAAGTAACAGTGGCTTGGGAAGACAAATGTCATAACTACAAATGTACTTCCCTTCCTCCTTCTTCCCCCTGGTTCCACAGGCTGATCATGATGCCATATGGAATGGAATATTCCTTGGATCAGCTGGGATCAGCTGTCCTGGCTGTGTCCCCTCCCAGCTTCTTGTGCACCCCCATTCCCCTTGCTGGTGGGGTGTGGAGAAGAAAAGGCCTTGGCTCTGAGTAATCACTGCTCAGCAATAACCAAAACATTCCTGAATTATCAGTGCCATTTCCAGCACAAATCCAAAACACAGCCCCACACCAGCTACTATGGAAAAAACGAACTCTACCCCAGCCAAACCCAGCATATATGGCAAATTATTTTTTGGTTGGCAGCTCTGAAGGTTTGGGGTTAGTCCCTGGTGAATGCAACCTGCAGGTGCTGTGGGCCACCTGAACAGGAAAGGTGTACTTGGCCACTCCTGCCCAGAGCTGCCCTTTGCTAAAGGGCAGGTGACAGTCCCCTGAAGCCTGCTCTGTGCATGTCCCCAGTGGGCTGTTTGGTGAGGTAAAATGTTCCCAAAAAACTAGTAGGAAATTTATGCAAGTGAGGAAAATCCCTCTGGTGGACAACACCTCTGTGTCCTTGTTCTCTTGGTGCTAAGGCTCCTCTGTGTCAACTCATCTTGAGCCCTAGGTAGCATCTGAGAGTTGGGCATTGTGAAGGGAAAATGCATAGAAGAGGTCTTTGTTTTTACCCCATTCCCTGATTTGGGTTCCCTCTTTCCTTTTGGGTATAATTGATACTGGACCAAGGTTTTTTCAAGATCTCTGGCATGAAGCAAAACAGCAAAGGGCAGCTGTGCCACAACTTTACTGCTGCAAAACTGTTTTCTTATTTTGAATGTGGGCAGAAGTATTGAGAGAGGCATTTATTGTGATCTTTACTTCTCTTTCTCTACACAAAGGTGGCACATAAAATTTTCATTCATGAGGCTTTTTATAAAACAAACAGCAAACAAAATATCTACATAATAATCTGTGGTTTAGAAACAAGGATTTTTTTTCTTCTCCCCTTCCAGTTTACAGATAGGGTGTCAGATAGGCTTATTTTTCATTTACGATTTTTTTAGTTGTTTTATTTTTTATAAATGCTTTTTAAAATTATTAAAGAGATTACTAAACTGATGATTAAGTATTTGGGTGCTTTTTAGGGAATAAAATAATCAAAGGAGTAAGACAGGGAATATGTTTATGGTATTTTTCTCTAATGTGCCAAATAATATTTCATTATAGGAAAGGAAAGAGAGAAAAATTCTTTTTGCATTGTTTTGGATAAAAGCAAATTTAAAACCTTAAAATGTGTTTATCAGGAAATGAATTTGGCTTTCTTTAAGCACTGATATCTTATTTTAGTACTGAAAGTAGATTTCATCTGAACTTAGTAAAGGTTAGATCTCTTAAAAGCTTTCCTCTCATTTCCACATCAAAATACCAATCCAGTTAATTCTGTGAGGTTTTGGGAGCACAGTGAAAGTATATTTGTGAGTTGATTCTGTAGCTCAGTATCTTTACAGATACCTCCAGAGATTTCATGACACTGTGATAAAACTGAAATTTCAAGTGAAATAAATTTGCAGGTATCATAAATAATTTTGAGATTTCACAAATTTTTTGCACAGAATGAACATATAGTAAGTGCTGTAGAAATCATGTTGTAAAAAACCTAAGGCAGGCTTATTTCTCTAGAAATTCAGTCAGGATGTGGAATAAAAACATTCAAGTCTTTTCCAACTTGAATATCTAAGGCCAGAATGTCTAACCACTAGGATACTGTCTAGTCTGGTTTCTGTCCCAAATAATCCAATATTCAAAGGAGGGGCCTGAATTTAATTGTTCTGCTATTGAGCCAGTCTCCTTCTCCCAAGAACAGAAATTAATCTAACATGGGAGAAAATAGAGACAAGGCTTGAGTAATTGACAGGGCTGGCTATGAAGACTGCAGGTCTGGACATTCCCCTGGAATACAGAAAAGCTGGATTCAATTCCCTTCTGCATGAAGTCCTTTCTGCATCTCTGGTGAGCCCTGTTAACAGCCTATGGTTTATGCAAGAGTCATGTATTATGTGTTATCTCGCTTTCTTCATCATCTTCTTTACCAGCCTTTTTTCCCCAAATCTAATGAAAACCTGTGAATGTTCTAATGCTGAGAGATAGCATTTTTCAACAATGGAAGTATCTTGTGGAGCTCTGTTCTGGATGTCTTTTCTACTGAATTGTATAATTTTCATTCCAACGAAAATTCTTCCATCTAGCTCACTAGCAGAATAATTTTCGGGAGAAGTTACCTCTAAGCCTCTGCTCCTACTGTGTATCAAAAAGATAACATTAAAGAGTTACCCACAAGCAGATCCACCATAAAATGATTTTTTATTGATTTTCTAGTTTACTAAGTAATTTTTTGGTATGAGAGAGAAAAGATTGTTCTGGATGCACTAAAATAATTCCGTTCTCTTGTTGTTTGGTTTGCAAAAAATTGAAAGTATTTCACACTCTGTCATTATATCTTAAAAAAAAAAAATTATTTTTATTCTTCCAAACTGTTTTGGTTGAATGTGATTGCAAAAACTTTCTAACAACAAAAAATATTTGGATAAAAAGAAACTAATTTTCTCTCCCCCAAATCAGTCTACCCTTCTAAAATACTTCATTCTTGCAAATAGTAGCTTTAAAGTGGAATTAAAAAAATTGATTTTGATAATTAAATTAGCTGACTTGACTTTTTGGTCTTTAAAAGGCATTTGAAGGAGACGAGTTCTTGTCAGGAGAAAACAAAAATATACCTTGTTCTTCATTGTCATCTAAAAGATCCTACATTTTTCTATAGACTGGAGGAAAAATAGGATGCAAATTAAGAAATCAGTTTTTATATGATTTCAGGCACCTAAATTATGTGGATGAATCATTCAAGAGGATATCTTACAGTGGTGGTACAAGAGTCATAGCAGGGGCACTACTATGAAATTCAAAACTTCACAAATCACCTCAGTGTTTTCAGCATCCCTCTAGTTTTTCTGTACTTTCCTGCAAACAAGATGTGTTTAGAGGTATTTAGAAGATACAGAAACAGGTATGACCAGAAGAAATAACTTTGGCTATTGACCTGTAGATCTTCAGCAAATGGGGTTTTATTATTAATTGCTTTGTGCTCAGCACATGCAAGTACCCCCCTCCCTGAGTAAACAGGGAAGAGAGATTTCTCTACTCAGAGTCCAAATGTCAATGAATAACAGTGATGTTTGGGGCATGTATTATACAAATAATTCAAAAGAGGTATAAGTCAAATAATGTACATGGGCATTAAAACAGTCCTTAATTACAGGAATTTACCTACTCCCATTGGTAAAATACATATCAGACTTTATTTAGTTACTGTTTCTGGAGGTCTGGTTGCGGATGAATATTTAGAGAAAAGGAGTAGATAATTAAAAATATTTTAAGAGTGCACTCTAGAATTTTACAGACAATGGTGAAGGAGTGAGCTTTTCTAGGAATAATTTAAATATGTTGAAGCCAAATATATTTGAAATAATTTTCATGCATGAAGATTCACAGAAGGAGGCCTTTGGGAAGGAGATGAAAGGGGCATGAGAGCTGGCATGACTGGCAAAGCAGAAAGCATGAGAAGAATGTAAAAGAAGAGCAGGACAGTTGTGTAGAATGGCTGGTTCTGCTGCCCTGAGTGGAGGGATTGTGTCTGGCCCGATGAAACCACCTGAGGAGTTGATACCATTGAATCTGTAACTGAGGGGGATGAATTTGGCTGTCTGATTTTTGATGCCTGTTCCTTTCCAAGAAATATCTCATTTAATATTTCAGAGAGAGCTAGAATAGATACACAGATTGCAGTATGTATTTTGGGAACAATTTTATATTTGAGTTTTGAGAATATTAAAGTAGGAACTGTGTAAAAGGAGGTGAGTGCAAGGCATTTTCTAAATAACCTTCACGAAATCATAGATGCTAAATATTTTAGGCAGGACTGTTCTAACTTTGACACCATTCTTATTTTTGACACATATCTTGCATTTTTATGCAATGTACATTTTAACTCCAGATGAAAACTAACAACAAATATTTGCTGTGAAAGGTGAAAGTAAGATAATGGGAGAGATGGACAAAGAAGGCAATAGAGAAGAGACTGATGTGGGAAGCCAGAGGTAAAGCACTGCTGTCCTGAACATCAGAAGGCCAAGGCTCTATATTTCAGTCAGTGCTTGGGCCTTTTGGATAGGCAGCAGCAGTCAGAATTTGTCCTTTACTTTGTGAATGATTGGCAGGTTATTTAAAGGCAAAACAGATGCTTCTACCTAATTGAATGCAAAACATTGCTTTGAAAGGTCTTTCCATTGCCCCTTCCATTTTTGGTGGAGCAGCAAAGGGTAGTGGTGTTGAAAAGAACATGCATATTCCATTTGTATCCTCTCTTCATCTAATGGCAAAACATAATTATTTCAGTAGAGATAAACTTTTGTGCTCCCGGGAGTCCTTAAGTAATTTTTGGATTAAATGGCTATACTTTGTTTTCTCTTGTAAGTGGTGTCACTCCACTCTCAACTTAATTATAGCTTGTTTGAGTAAGCTTCTCTGTAATGTCAAGTTTTCCCCAATGGCTCGAGAAGGTCAGCAAAGGTCTGCTCTTAATACTTTCCACAACAACTGAAAGGCTTTCCTTGTTTAAACAACAGTGGGGAAGAACACAATTAGATACGATTACCTAATTCTTCTTGTAGTGCCCAATGACAACTGTCTGAGTAGTGGAACAGTAAAGATTAGAGTTTAAGAAAGATGCTGCTTCGGAGAGTAAGATTATTGAAACTCTCAACACAGCAATTGACCTTGCTTAGCTCCCTTGCACGCTGCAAAGGTGTGAAAGCAGAAAAAGGGAGGAAGAAAATACTTTTAAGAAAGCACAAGCTGGAAAAGCAATAGATATGAAATAAGAAACTCCAGCAGGACTATAATTTAAAAAAAATTATAGGCCTTGACACAGTGGACAGGACAAATGAACTTCTGTAATCCTCTGTAGTCCTGCACCTGTAATTTTCTAGAAATTACATGTATGCAAACATATGACTTCTCTATCAGAATTGACTTATGTTCTAAATAATCATGTAATTATTTTGAGCAAGGCAGAGATCTTTCAGACAAAGGTGAGATAAGCTCCTTAAATTCTGACTGCTGTCGGCTGATTGGGCTCTGCATATTGCTTAATTTGACTCTTAATGTAGTTGTTTTCGTTGATTATTATAAACTAAATTAAACCAAAGGAAGGTGAAAAAAACCCACAAATATAAGAACAATCTTGAAACAAAATAATTCAAGTAAAAAAAGACATAGCATTTTGGCACAAAGTAGGTATTTTTTTTTTCCCTACTATATGGCCATTTAATGAAAGCAATTTCTATGCCGATGTTTTCTGGCCTTTCTAGACTCTGTCTCAACAACCACTTGAGACCTGCCCCTTGTGAAATACTTTTGTTTTCCAGTTAACTCTAGATTTTTTCTGAAGCATTAGTTTGATTCCCTTTTTTAATCTTTATTTTCTCATGCACCTAAAAGTGGTATCATTACCCATACTTCTCTGGATTTCTCTCACAGTCTTTTTCATAATGTCAGCACTGAGTTAGTAGAAAATTTCTTATTTTGCAGTGATTTAATGTCCCCTGGGTCTTACATATAGGCAAATGTTTTCTTTATTTCTAATAAAAAGAAATGGGGATAAAGCAAATAGTTTCAAGTGAGGAAACATCATTTATTTCTCCAAGGATGTTATAAGATCAGGTGGAGATTTCTGGGAATTTGAAGAAGGCAAGAGTTTTCCTTTTTCTAATTGATCTTTTTTTCAGTTGCATTTTTGTGCAGTGTTTCACCTGATCACTTTGGGATTACTTTTCTTTTCTTACAAACAAGTCCTCCTGGTGCTGCTGGTCACAGCAGAGAGAGAAGCAGAGCCAGAATGCCTCCCACGTTTTTCCCTTCTGACTCCTTTGAAGGCATCCAGCTTCCCACAGGGAGCTTGTTAAAAGCTGTCTCTGGGCTCCTTACAGTGAGGAGCTGTTTGCCACTCCAGTACTGAAAGAAACCAGGCATGATGGTGTCCCACAATTAATTACCAACCTAGGTTTTTATACATATTTCTATGTTAAGATTATCAGGATGATGGGTAATATTTACATAATGGCCCAATGAATTTTGTTTTTACTTTTATTTTTGTTTTTTTTTAAATTCAGATGCTAAATTCTTAACTGATAGCACATAGCCAGCTGCTGTCAGGGAAGGCAGGAGTACTTGTTTAGGGGTACCACACATGGAGAGAAGTCCTGAGCTTTCCTCTGTGATCCTGCCCACGTGCTTTGACCGTGAAGTAGATGGACCACCTGTAAGAGGGAAGGTGCAGCCCGTGCTCCGTGTCTGGGCCATTCCTGAGCTCTGTCCCAAGGGGAGCCTGGCCCTGAGTGTGCAGACACCTGCCCACCACCAGCGGTTCTTGACACACCGACTCATTTTACATAGGCTGCTGCACACCTGTCAAATGGCAGTAATTTTAATTTACTGTCAACGAGAGGAATAAGCCGGATACACAGCAAGTGACCCAGCAGGGCAAACCTTCAGATCACCTTTCCAGTCCCACGGGCCAGCTATTCCTTAGCAGTGATTTCTCTGCATTTTAAAGGCATCGAGGTGTGTTAAACAAAACCAAATGGAAAAAATGGCATGTGAATGCAAACCTCTTTAATACTCATCTGGCAATACTTTTCAGTGTTGTGATTTAAAAGGGAAAAGGACAGATCACTTCAGCATTATTAAAATTTGTGTGGCATACTGATGTCTTGGGATTTTAGAGATGAATGATATTTCTTCTTCCACATAGTCATTTGTGAAGTTACAAGGTAGAAACATCCAGTTGAAAGGCTTTGACAAGGTAATGAGATTTATTTTCTGTAGTAATAGATAATTTCTCCTCATAGCAATAACATTTCAAGTGATGGTATGCACCCATGCATATATACAAACCCTTTTTAGTTTTACGTGTGACCTGAATGTTAAGGTTAGTTGAAAAGCAAAAAATATTTTCGCTTGGTTCTTGTTGAGATTTCAATGAATACAATTATTCATAATTTCACTTTTATCAGACACTAAATTAATTATCAGCATGGCTTTCTACAACCACTTTTCATGCCAAGCATTTTGTTGAGGGATAGCAAACATTAACAACATTATTTCAGTTTTGTTGTTTTAAAATAGTTTCACACTAAAACATACAATTTCTTTAAAATCCTTTCTGTGCAATTTAGACTATTTTTACACATGCATGAATAGACCTATGAACCCATGAAATTCTACTCGTGTCTTGTTTCTGCTTAACTTGGAGTGACCTGTGTGTACAGATGTGTGTAAGTGGACGCTGCGTAAAGTAGAAAAATTCCAGTTATCAGAGAGTTATGGCTTTAAAACTGATCCTAACAGTTGACATTAATGTGATCAAGCTAGACCACATATTCAAAGCTCATGCCACTCCTTTTTCTGTGTGATCTGACCTACAGATAAGACTAGTGGTTATCTTAGTGCTGCAATTTAGTCTAAAGCTACGCAAGATAACAGTAACTGTGTCACCAACAGGCCTGATATATGTTATATCATGGGAGTGTGTAACAACTAAGTACTTCTATTCAAAGAAAATGCAGTCAGTGTGTTTGAGGACCTGTCACTGTCAAAAGAAAGAAAATGTGTCTGCATTTGAGTGTTTGTCCTCAAGGAAAACAATATTCCCCTCCACAACGAATTTTACTTTACACATAGGGGAGAGCACATGCTGCACAAAGGAGTGAAATATCAAATGGCATTTTCCAGTTTTCAACATCTGGTCTTTCATTGTGTTCATGCAAGAGGATAAATTATGTGTTGTGTTTGACTGTCATCTTTTATATCTTTTTTGACTTCTGACAATACAAACGCAAATATGACTGCAAAATTATCACGAATATCTGCAACTGGTAAAGTTTGTTCTGGAGGCAGAGAACATAGCTTCTGCTTTAAGTACAAATATTTGCTTTTGGTGGTACTGTTCAGGTCCTATGTCTGCAAAGCTTGTGCAAACAATTCAGAGAGCTGAAAGACGTGGCATGCTGCAGAAAAAACGAATCTTAATGAACTTGACAAAGAATTGTCACCATAAACCCATGAGGATGGGCTTCACTCACAATGACTGCCTAGGCTTATTTGGCTACGCAAGTTTTTTAGCATTTTGGCTCTACTTTCAGATCTCTTTATTGTTTTATTTAATAAACCAGGTTTAGATGTGAAGTGGTTTCTATGGGTGCGCAAGAACAGGAAGTATGTTGTTGTCCTTCCTTTCCTAACGTAAAGATATGGCAGTGGTTTTCATTCTGTGGAGGGATCAGAAAGGGGAAGGAAACTTCCCAAAAGCAGCCACAACACACAGGTGATGTTTTGGTGTGGTGGTGTTCATCCTTTGGCACCAGTGATAGCAGAGTTCATCCCTGTGTCTGTCAGTGTAGCCCTGCATTATGCACACGTGCAGGGCTGTGAAGTTTGGGGCCACCCTGTGACGTGTACCACACTGCATGGCAAAGCAAGGCACCAGCCCTCAAAAGTTTGCTTCCCTGGAGGAACCTGTGGGATATTATCCTGAGCCAGACCCATTTTTGCTGCAGCAGGATTTGTAGCTCATTCTACAACAGTGTTTTTATCTGAGGTGCCACAGGCTCAGAGGTGTTGGTGAATTAGTTATAGGTTGGCTTCAGTCAGGGAGGTTGCTGAGTGGTCCTCCACACAAGTGCTTTATAGAGCAAAGAGGATGTCTCAATTTCTGCAGACACAGCTCTTAGCAGAATTTTTACCTCTTTAATTTTTGGAGAGAGGTATTTTATCTATAAGCATTCTGTCACTGGAAATATGGGGCTGCATGAAACTTGTTGTCTGCAGTTTTCTTCTGCAAATTGACTTCTGAATGGAATATCTTTCTGGAAGTAATCTTTGGTGGTATTTATAGCTTGTAGTTTAGAAGGGGAGGAGACGCACTTACTTCACTACTTCTGTCTTCATTTCTCTCACTCTTAGCATTTTCAAGGTTTTTATAACCTTAAAGAACATGATGCCATGGGGGTGGAACCCCTTTTTATCAACTTTTATTGTCAGTTAGCAGTACAGAAGGCTCAGTGCCTGCTTGTGCCTGTGAAGGCACAGCCTATAAACAATGAGTTATGTAGTAAAACATTGGGCTTGTCCGAGGGGAAAAAGCCCTCACCAAAACACAGCCCAGACCCCGCCACCACACACAACCTGCACTGGTTTGTGAGAAAGGCAGCTTTGGTGGATTGGCCTTTAGGTGTTGGGTCCATGGACCAGGTGCTGTTGGTGCCATGACATCATACTGAGAAGCACAGCGCCACGCACAAAACCAGTGACAGCCAGCATTCGTAAAGGAAGAATTCAATCCCCTTTTACTCCTGTTAGTCATTCAGGATGATAATGGGAGACAGGCACTGCTAGCACAGTGTGCTGGAGAAAAGGTAGGATTTAACGTGCTGCCAGGCACCGTGGGTAGTAAAGATTGGCTGGTTACCTCCCCCTGACGCGGGCAGCTGAATGTGAGCTCTGTTAAAGACAAAAGCAGGACAAAGGAGGAAGAGGCTAGAAAAACATGATTTGTGTCTGTTTCTGCTCACTTCTAGGTGTGGACTTTCAGATCTAAACACAATAAAGAGGAAATAGCAATGAGAAGAGTACAAAGTTGTCTGTCAACATGACTTCTATGACAGATTTTTCTTGCTGTTCAGCAACGATTCTAATTCAATTGCTGGCTGCTGTGAAGGAGATGAGATGCCAGAAGCAGAAGCGCTGCAAACCAGAACAAAAAATAATTACTAGTAGAAATGTGCTGCAAATAACTCCCTTGAAAATGCAGTTGCATTGTTCTTCTAGTTTTCTATCCCCCAAATATTTTTGTTTTCTAATCATTGAATTGAAACACGTTCCAAGGGTATGAAACCTTGCATCTGATGATACAAGAAATGTCTGAGCAGTTATGCACTATCTGATACCATTGTATTCAGGAGATTTGCAAACCTAATTTTCTTGAAAAATCTTCTTCAGACAGGCTTTTTAGAGACAGAGGGGGAGGAGGAAAGCAGAGAGAGGTGTTTGTTTTGTTTCGGCTGTTTAGTTTGTGCTCTAAAATCAACTGACATCTAGGCATGTTCTGAGGGTGTTTGTTTTTTTTCTTTAATCGGTGCCCATCTATTGCAAAGTGGTACCTGGATATAGTTTAGACCAACAAAAGCAGATGAAACAGGAGTGCCCTGGTTGTATCCCAGTGCTCAGATGAGAAAGACTGGCTGTGGCTTTGGCTAAAGGCTCTGACCAGAGCTTGTCATTATGGCAGCTGTAGGGACAGAAATCTGCCAAGTTTACGCCTAGAAAAACCTTCCACTGAACACAAGGACTGTACATCAGTCACGTCCTGGAGTATGCCCACTGAGAGAAAGATTAATGCTTGAACCTTTGCAGAGTGGGAAAATGGAGACGTAAGGTGGGGAGAATTGGATGCCTCCTTCCCATCTTCATGGCCCAACAACGTTGACTGAGTAGACTGCCAGACAAGCACCAAAATGCACCAATATAAGGGGTAGGTTTTATTCTCACCATTTTCCTGATTGGACCAGCAGATGGAAATGGAGATGTGATCATTTATCTTCAAAATTGCCCTAGTAATCTGCAGTGTTAGCACAGATTACGTTATAATTGCTAGAACTGGAATAAAAGAGATTGCAGCATCTGTAAAGCTCGTGGTAAATTTAAAGGATATAAAAATCAGCTTCATGTCAGGGGACATTCTCACTAGTATATTACATTTCATGTACACAAATGTAGCGATGCAAGAGCAGAAGCTTATGACAAACATCATTTGAATTTTATTGCTGATTTTTTCTCTGCAGCTGGTCTAGAGAAGTTACTATAAAATACAGCCCTTGCAGCCCATGCTACTGCAGCATGGCATTGTGCAGAACCCAGCCCCAGAACACAGGCTCAGGGGCACAGTCCTATCAAAACTGCCATGGGACAGGGTGTTTCTAAGTGTCCCTCCTTATATTAAACTTGGAAATAAAAATTTGTAACTTCAGTTTCTAAATGGTTTAATTTCACAGTAACAGATTTGACTCTCTAACCTACAGGCAGAAAAAGGAAGACAAGCTGAGACAAAAATGAAAATAAATTAATGTATTTAACATTAATTAAGGGCAGGATTTTAGTCTTACGCCGACTGCAGAACCAGGATAAGGTTTTGTCAGACACTTTCTTACATGAACGAAAGAAATATAAGGATCCTGATTAACTGCATTTAAAGATAGAGAGAAATTTTAGTGCAGTGTCAAACCCTTTAATAATTCCATGTAAACTCTGGATGGTTCTATGTATCATGACCTTGCAAAGTTGTCAGGTGTGTTCTTGTATGGGTGAATCACACAGAAACATCAGAGCATAGATTCAAGTGATGAGGGTTTCCTTTAAACTTCTAATGATAAGCTAGAGCTGTCATGGTTGCTCAGCCTAAGCTACAATATTATAGGTATACAAAGAAACCTTCAATTTTTAAGGTTCACATTGTTTTGTCTACTAAGAAATCAATCATTCACAGTGGAAAGTAGCAGGGTACATTATCTTTTTATCTTGCCTTTCACATCTTTGATGTTTTTTAGCAACTGTTAAAAGTTTTGGAGAAAAATGGGGGCTAAATTTTGTTCTCTGTTCCACTAGAGACTTCCACAGAAGTTTTCTAGTTTTGCTTTGGTTTTGGTGAGGAAAAAAATTACCCTTATAATAGCAACAACTGCAGTGTTAAGAATATAAAAGGTCATGGACTACTAAAACTGCAAAAGATATAATAGACTGTAATATAGGTGAATACAAAATCAGCACTGTTGATTACATTCCCAGCTATTTCACCACACATTTATCATCATCAGAAAACAACAAAGGGAGCTGTTGAAAATAATACAAGCCAATGTTGTTATTTTGTGTGCTGTTCTCAGAGCCATACAGCTCTGGAAGAAATCCAAATAGTAACTGAATTGAATAACATTCTGCAATTCAAAGAGATTGTGATGGGAAATGGCAGGAGTTAATGAAATATGGTGCAAGTTTAACAAACACCATTTCAAGATGGGATGTTATTGCACAAACAGCAGTAAAAACTCTTCATAGAGATGATGAGCAGACTCTGACTGCAGTAATACCCTATTGCATGAGGATGACATTTTAATTTAGCTGACTTGGCAAACTGGAGGGTTCGATTTTTGCCTGTTGCTGAACTGCACCTCTCTGTGGCAGGAGACCTTGTCTGCTGCTTCATCTGAAGAGAGTGCCTCTGAGCTCTGCCTTCATGAGTGGTGAGTCTGAGCTGGCACATTGGGTGTAATGGCAGTATCCCCTCCAATTTCCTGCTCTTCTTAGGCAGTTGAATTACAAACTGGCTACAGGCCCTTTCCATTGTAACATAACTAGCTGCAGGACTCTGCTGGAGCACATTTCAGCAAAGCTGGTTGTTAAAATCACAAGATGATTTCTGAGCTGGCTGTTAGAAACCATCTTTGGCAAGCTTTGCTCCTGGCGGATCCTGTCTCCTCCCTGGAAGCTGTACCTCCATGCTTAAGTAGCAGGAGGCTCTTATTTCCCCTAATCTACTTGGGCATGGACCCAAAAATATTCACTCTGTCATCTGCCCCAGAGTCCCCACATTCTCTGGCATCCCAGGCTTGCTGCTGTCCAGGATGATTGGCAGGAGCTTTGCAGCTCATCTGGATCATGGATGCCTTTAGCTGGACCTTTAGCTTTACACTTTGTAGAGTGACAAATATAATTTGATGCTTCAATCTCTGGAGGCTCATGTTGAAACACCTGAAAGGCTCCTAATTTTCAAAGACTGCTATGTGCAACCAGCTGCAGAAAATTGTTTCTTAAAAGTGTGTGAAGCTGGCAACTGAGAATAGTGATTTCACTAGTCGGCTGTGAATGCCATATGAAGAACTTTCATGCAACAGAAATAAAATCCTCTTGTACCTCTTAGCAATCTGCTGATTATTTTGCCTTATATTATGAAACGCTCACTTGTGATAATTTGAAAATCATGCGTTTAGAAAGGACAAATTTCAACAGTTTGCTTCCTGTGCGTAAATGGGCAGATCCTGCCATCATCATTTTTGGCAAGATTAGATGATATAATATATGGGTGGTCTGTGCTTTGAAGAAAGGGGGAGGACTATTGTTTTGTTTTAAGAAGTGTCACAATGCAGTTCACTGCTCAGAGAATTAAACTGGGGTTTGGTTTTTTCAAGGGTTTTTTTTGTTTGTTTGTTTTAACCTTGGAAAATACCTAAAATATCTGGGGTGAAACCAGATTGTGCTGCTTGCTGCTGTCTCTGTTGTGCATATGTCTGGTACTCTGATGCACGCTAGATACATCAAAGTAGCATTTCTCTCTTTTTGACACAGAACAAACAGAACCACTTTTACTCTGAGTCATCAGACAGATGTTGCTTTGGTGACAACACGCTACACACATGCTAGCTACAGCACATGTGGGTCGTCTTCTCTGACATCGACACAAAGTCGAAGTACATGCTCCAGTAGTACAGTGAAGGAAGCAGTCACCAGCAGGGAAGACCAGATGAAGCATGGAGGAAGAATAATGATTTATTCATTATCCTCCCTGTTCCTTGTGACCTAAATTGGACACCAATTAAAAGATCGGAACACTCAGCTTGAAAGAAAAATGGATTTATCCCTGTTTTGGGTGGCTAGTGGATGGTTGACTACAGGTGGAGGGTGATGATCAGATCAAGATTAAAGGACTGAACAGGAATATATTAGGCACATAAATTGGAATTGCAAGTCCAAATATTTTCTTTTTAATTTGGACTTTGGAGTAGCGTTAAGCAGGTGACTTGATCAGTCATGAAATCTGTGGCTGCAGGAGGGAGAGCTAAAGCACACTTGAGACCTCACTGTCTAAAATCACTGCAAGAGCAGGTCTGAGGGTGGAACTCTGCAATTTCCTTTGTAACTCTCATGGAGAAGAGCTGACACAGAGCTGTTAACAATTATGTATATACAAGGGACAAAAGAGAAAGCTCTGAGACTGCTGTAGGCTCAGTTATCACTGCAATCTCCTTTTCAGAAATAAAAAGAAGAAAGGTGAGATCCGTAAATTCTCTGTGAGTTGTCTACTCCTTTGGGCTTAATCTCATCTACATCAGAGCAAAGTTGTCTCTTACATCGGTTTCAGATGATGTCGGCAGTGTTTTATTTTTGCTTTGAATTCCTTTTCAGTGTTGTGAAGGCGAGGGAAATTCAAGCTTCAAGGCTTCCTCTCTACAAATGCTAACCATAAGAATACTGTCTTGCCAGTTTTGTTGGTCTCTATAATTACTTAAAGGAGTGCATCATAAATATAAGTAGGTGTAAATCTCTAACATTTCACACTCACCATTCACACAGATGATATTTATTTTATACACAATATAAATGAGTCTAAATAGTTCCCGAAGCTGTGATGTCTCTGAAAACCAGGCCCTCTGCTACAGTGGCAGACAATGACTGCCTTAACCTCTGCTTGAGTGCCACTAAATTTCTGAACTGTCCTTTGTCCAATAAATAATGATCTACAATGCTGTGTCAGTGGGAACCTATTAGTTGCTCAAATATGATTGTTTCTCTGCAATTTTATTTTAGATAAGAAAGTAACAAATATGCAGAAATGGAAAGCCTGTCTAGAATAAATGATGTCATGTCCTAGGACATAGAAACAGAGATGATTTACCAACCCTTATTTGTAATTACGCATTGGACACCCTAAAGTACTCTTGGTATGTTTAGCATTAGCAAAATCTCAGCCTCATTTTTACTATATCATGTTTGCACGTAGTTTCTCGTGAGTGTTAGCAAGTATTAGGACTACTATCAGATGGTGCAGACTGGAAGCAGTTGGGGCTGCTTAAACAGTGTTGTCGAATCCCACATCATAAAATTATTATGGTCAAATCTAAACCAATGAGAGAGAAATGGTGGGTATAACACAAGGTCTTTGCAGAGCAGCGGGCAGAAGTGCAGTCTGCAAGTCTGCTTTGCATGGTGCTGAGCTGCTTTGCTGGTGCTGTTTTGATAACTTGCCAGTGCCTTGTAGATGTGAAAGCTGCTGGGATGAGCTTCTGTTAGCCCAGTAATCCAGGAGCATGCTAGTTTCCTAATCATTGTATTTTCATATGTGGTTTTCTGATGGATGAAATATTATAGGAAAACACAGTTGGGCTTTCATTTGTTTACCACTGCAGAGCTGTGTGCTGGGCTGCTCTGTCCCCTGTGGATATAGCAATGGTTGAAACACAAGCATGCTGTATGGGCATTTTCCCCCAAATGCTTATACTATGAAATAGCATTGAAAAGATCATAAATCTATCCCATGCTACATAAATAAAAATAGAGCTGTCAAAACATTTTGAACATTTATAATCAAAAAATCACCTTAATACAATTTTTTTTCCAAATTTTTCTTTCCCCAAACAAAGAAAAACAGATACTGCTCAGGTTTTATTTCCTTTCTAAACTTTTCAGAATCAATGAATGTTGGGAGGAGAGGGTGGAGTAGAGAAAAAGTGGGGAAAGTTACCACACAAGAAAAGTAAAAATTCTCATTTAAAAAGATTGGGAAAAAGTCAGCTAATCAAACTCTTTAGAAAATAAAGAGAGCGGAAGTGTTTTTACTATTATTCATGGAATTTTCCTGTTTTTCTAAAGAAACTGAATAAACTTCTTACACGTTATCTTAGCATAGTTTTTCACTGCATACAATGTGATTGCACATTGCATATAAGGTGATTACTGTTGTACTTTTAACAATATTATGTTGTTTTTATGAAGGGCATTTAGTTAAATATATCAAAGACCTTTAGGCTTTCCCCAGGTCTTTTCCTCAGCCTGCTCTTTAGGAAGACAACTTGCCCAAAAAGCAAAGTTTCCTACTAAGCAAGGAAGAACTGAGATCTGGTGAAGGGAGCACAGAACGGGGCTCAGGGGAGGGCTTTCCTCAAGCCCAGCAATTGCTCTGCTCCCCTGCCTCAGGAATCTGAAGTCCACTAATGAAAGAGTGAAGGTCTGAGGTGCCTTGAGTGCTTAGCTTGGTAAAGTGCTCAGCCACCTCCATGCATGGGGAAGGACCAGTAAACCACATCACTGAGGATTTACTCTTCAGGTACATGGCTAGGAAGGTCCAATACTTGTAAAATATCTGTTGCATCTCTCTGGAGATATATGGCACAGTCAGTCTGGGTGTTAAATATTTTTTAGCTCAATAATGTATCTCTAACACTGGTGGACAGTGCCTATCTGAAGGAACATGCATGCATATGCCTATAATCCTTGTTTTTCCCAGAAATAGGAATAGATTTCTTTCACTTTTGGTTATGGAGACATTGATCAGCTGTTGTATAGGCTACTCATAAACAATGTGAGGAGGAAGAATCACTCTAAGGATTGCATCAGCAGTCTCTTATGGAACAGCCTACAGAGCTTTAAAAGGAAGGTGCCAACAGAGGACTTCAAGCCATATTAAGTAGACTTGTAGAATTAAATAGAGAAAAAAAACTGGCATGAATGCAAGATATCCTCTCTCTGAGGGACAAGGATTTATATATTTCTCTTCTTCCTCCTGGGGAAAGAGAGGGCTGCAAGTTAAATTTGCTTGGACTTTCTTGTGCTCTGGGAAGGTGCAGAAGGAATTGCAGAGCTCAGGGATCCCAGCAATGCCCAAGAGTTGCAGTCTTGTAACTGATGAAGCAGCTGCTCCAGTCTATATTTATGTATGTCTGTTGCTAATAAGGACGAAATATAGCTGGAAAAAAAAAGGATAATTTCATCAGTGAATATTTTTCTACCTGTTACTGTCTGAAGCAAGTAAAGCAGCACTGAAATTTAGAGGTCTGTTATACAGATTAGCCATATAACATTTCTTCTCCCTTTTCCCGTGTGTGATTCATATATTTCTCTCATTGCTGACAATGTGGCATATAATGTAACAAAAAGGTGTGCTGCAGAATTTGTTTGTTGGCCACCTCCAGTAGAATATAATAAGCATAACAAAGATAGCAGAACATGACACAGGGCTTTTTGCACGCCCTTGTGTTGATCCAGCATCTGTCAGTTTCTGAGAAATTAAAGCCAAGCACCAGAATTTGAATTGGGGCTCAGAACTACAGCAAAAGACATGATTTTGGGTCTCATTGTGCTCAGCAGGGGTCACGCTCCACAGCAGATGTACCAGAGGGAAAAGAAAACAGATGTAGGTATGGGGAGACTCAAATCTCTGCGCAGGGAAGCTGCTCCACATTGCTGGTGTTATATGGTGTTATATATGGTATTAGAACAACATTATGGTGGGGTGTTGTAGTGCAGTTGTTATTAGTAAGTGTCATTGTGTGCTGATTGCAAGCACTCAAGTGTTCAGAAGGGGGAATCAAGGATACCAAATGGGGAAAAACAATACACAGGAGTCTAATATCCTTAAGAGGATAAATTATCTTTTCCTTGAGAAAGCAGAAAATGTTAATGGCTAAGTCTGCCAAGACATTTTCTAATAGAAGTAAATAAAGATGCAAAAGATCATTCTAGTCCTTTTATGTGCAATTATAAAATATCACTTCTTACTGATCTTGGAATGACAAACTGATTGACTCACTGTAGAACATTCCAGTGGGTTTATGGCTGGTGAATCAGGGGAAAGGTTATTTTTGGTTTTAAAAAGAGTAGAAATGAAACAGGAATGAGCTGATAAGCATGTGCCTTTTGGGATTCTTCTTGGGAGTTACTGGGGCTTGGCTTGTCATTGTATGTGAAACCATATGTACAACCAGCACAGATTGTTACCCAAGTGTCGCTGAGGACAGAGACCTGTGCTGTGGGGCTGCAGCCAACTCACTGCCAGCCATTTGGGGAACTCTGCTTAGAATAAAAACAACTTCTGTCGGGGTAGCCTTTCCATATACACCCCAGTGGCAGGTCTTTCATAGGTCTCTCCACACATCAAGTAAAAGATCAGCTTTTGAACAACTTTAGCTCATGCACCTTCCTCTTCAGCTGTTTCAGCAAGGCTGTGGCCAGGCTGGTGAGATGCTCCTGTACTCCACTAGTCCCAGGTAGCTGAAATGGCCTCTGGGGTTTTGGGACAAATCTGATGTGCACCTCACAGCAATCTGGTGGCTGTGTAAGCCTCCTCTGGTGGTTGCTTTGAACACACTTTTCCATGAGCATGGAAATGCCACTAGCAGGATAAGCAAAACCCAGAAGCGTAAAACATTTACTGACTGGAGAAGACACACAAAAGATAGTCAGGATCAATGCCTTACCAGGCTGAAAATGAGTTTTCTCAGTGCTTGCTGTAAGACATAAGAGAGTCTCTGCTATGCAGGCAGGGAAAGACTCAGCAGCAGATCTGAACCAGAGAGGGAACTGCAGCAGGGCAGGCACACAGGCCAGGGCAGCCCAAAGGGGGAGCTTGAAATATGGCTTCACATTTTAATCCTGGGCCCAGAGCTCAAACTGACTGTGCTGTATTCATGAGAACACTGAGGCGTGTGCTAAGCTCTCCCAGGAGAACCTGCTGGGTCTACCACCTGCTGGGTGGTTGATGCAGCAGGTCAAGATGATTCATTATAGGTAAAATAAAGCTCCAGATTTACTACTAAGAAAAAAATTTCTGCCTTAAATGGAGAAAAGTGGCAGAGGTTGTGAGGTGTGCCATATTGTCACTCCAACAAGAAGATGAATTCCTGTCTTTGCTGTAAGATGTCAGTAATCCGTTCCTGGTCAGGGAAAATTTGCGCACGTTACTGGTGGCAAGATTTACTCAGTAGTTTTTTCAGTAGCTTAATAAGCCCCTTTCCCATCTCACCCCAGTGAAGCCATGTCAAACATGGACTAGTGATGGGATGGAACAAAAACCCCAAACCACTAATTATGCTATAAGATGTAGATTTTAGTGACGAGAAGTGGGAATTTGACAGTTTCCATCAGCTCCACTGAATAATATTTAGTATGAATTACCAACACTTTTAAATCTGCTGTCACAACCTCTTAGTCCCATGTCAGGTAATACAAACCTTGTGACCATCTTAGAGCTTCTGAACAAGAGAACAAGGACTCACTAAATGGAAAGAGCTTGAGGGAAGGGGCAGAGCTGTGTGAAAAGCATTTATGAAGCAGAAACTCTCCTAAGGAGGTTGCTAATGTTAGAAAACCTCTCTGCAGTCTCAGAGGGATTGTACAAATGTTCATACTAGTTGCTTGTCTGTTTTGATTCCTAAACGCTATTTAACCACGCAGTCTGGGGACTGGAAGCCTTATGTGTTGCATTTTTCTCTGGGATGCTTTTCCAAAGACACATTTCTTGCTGCAAGGAAGAAGAGTTCTAGAGCTGCTTTACTCCTAGAACAGTGTAAAGTAGAAGAGATCAGGCTGGAGCACACCTGGTCCCTTCTGGAAATTTGTGTAATGGTCATAACTCAGATAAAAAAATGAAAATAACCCTGTGGCCCCTTTTTGTCTGGAGGAGTCATGTAAGGGACTTTTTGAAGAATAAGTACAATTCAGATTGCTGCTAAAGTGAATGGTAAGATGGCAGATGATTTCAAAGTGGACCCAGTTTTGCAGCACGCAGAGTTTTTCAGGACTGGATTTGGTGATCCAGGCTTAATTTGAATTTTATTTTAGTTTACTTAAAACCTTCAAATGCAAAGGAAAGAAAAAAGGAAGAGAAAGGTTGTAATGTACTCAGTCTCATGCTGATAAGCAAGATAAATTCCCTTTTCAGCAAACTGGCCACAATATATTCCTGGGCCATCAGAATATAGTTGAGATATCTGGCTGTAAATATGGTTCTGTATAATTTTCATGCATTGAATGAGGTTTTTCCCACAGCCCTTCAGCTGCAGAACTTTTTGAAGGCAGACTGTCACATCCTGCAATGAAAGAGCCAAGGTAAATGGAGTATGAGGTTAAGCAGATGTCCAAGAAGGATGTCAGTGACGGCAAGGCAAGTCATAGTAACTTCTGAACAATATGGGAAGTTTGGTGTCAGAGCAGCATGAAAAAGAAAGGAAAAAGGGTGGTGCTATTTCATGGTCAGGTAGCCTTTTATCCTGAAGGCTGTGTCCAAAAGAGGAATGTTTGGGAGAGGTAAGGAAATGTGAGGAAGATACCAGTACTGCCTTGTGGGCTAACTGAGCTGGCCTGCGGTGATGCTGACAGGGATCCAAGCTGCAGTGAGGAGCTCTTCTCTTGTGTGTCACTTTTAAAGCAGTTTAATGTTCCACGGCATGTCCAAGGTATTCCCTCACATCACCTTGTTTTAGAAGCATGTCAGAAATGCTGTGTTGGACTGTGCCTAAAATGCTTCATATGTTTTGAATCCAGTATCCCCAGTCTGAACCTTCAGTTGGCAGTACAGCCTGAAACCAAGTTTAATGCCTGTCAGAGTTTAATATGACCCAAGTAAATAACCTTCTGGCTTGTGTAGAGTTTTCTTGTCTCATGGATGCTGTGAACATTCAGAGGAACTGTGACCAATTTGAAGGTTCCCATGACCACATATCTGACCATGACGTATTTCCCATAAGAAATAGTAAAACTTGATTTTTTTTCAAACTGGGCTCTTACAGTAGGATTTTAAATTCACATCTGTGCGCCCTAGATACATATGTTAGAACTAACTTGCTTTTGTGGAGGTTTGTAATTTGAGAAAAACTAATGTTAAGCAAATAAGCTGCCTAAATCTGTACTTAGGCTGCAAATTTTAGGCAATGCTGAGTAAATAATCACTTTTAAAACTTATGTAATCTTGAAGTATTTAAAAAGATAGTTCCATAAGCATGTGTTTAGACTTATAAGCTGAAGTAGCACCCTTCTAAAGTCTCTTTATGTA
Organism: Edolisoma coerulescens; assembly: GCA_013397115.1. Taxonomy (NCBI): domain Eukaryota; kingdom Metazoa; phylum Chordata; class Aves; order Passeriformes; family Campephagidae; genus Edolisoma; species Edolisoma coerulescens. Next base: position 1,649,516 of record VWZW01006255.1, read on the forward strand.
ACCATCTCGGAAGAGTACTGCTCCTGGCTTGCCCATAACCTCATTGCTAAAATCACTAGTGTGACATCACTATTTGAGAATGATATAAGTCTTTGGATTAATGGTGATCCACGTAAAAAACACTGTTAGCAGAAGGGTAGATAATTATGTGTTTCGTTGCATTGTATCAACACAAACAAATACTTTTTGGCTACTGAAATGCTATCAAGTGCGGATCATTAGTTTATGCAGTGTTTATGAGATCACCACAAATACCAATTAGTATGGCTGATGAAGAGGACATTATCTGTGGAACAGTGTTTGCCACCCCTATTCACAATCCATAATGGTCTAATCAGTCAGTCTGAAGTGCTGTGAATAAAGGAGCAGATCCTGGTTCTGTTTCAATGGGTTTGTATTGTTTTCAGAGAGTTGCGTAGCACTATCACAGTTAATGGAGCTGTACCAATTTACACTGGTTGAAGAACTGGTAAATGTAATGTAAGAGAAATCAGTACTTTTAAAGTTCTTCTGCTGCTATCCTGACATTGGCTTAAAGTTTCTTGGTATGAGAATGTCAGCCATGAATATGCAAGTTAAGGTCAGACAATGGCCAGAAGAGCAGATGTACAGTTTTTGGTAATTTCACTGGTTCTTCTGCAAATATGATTTCCAGATGTACTCCCTTTGCTTTAATTATTCCAAGAGCTATTTGGAGAAGTATTAAAAATATTTTATTGTCTTAGTTTTTCTGGTTCCAGTAGATAAAAACAGTCCATCTTTAAAAGAGTACACTGTAATATCTGAATACGTTGTGGAAAAGTGCTGTGGTTTTATTTTTATTGCATTTTCTAAAATTGTTATAAACCATGGACACTGAAAAGCCTTCTTGGGAGAGTGGGTGATAAAGATAAAAGAAAGCAGCATTTAGTTTTCTCTCCAACCAGTTCCAAATGTGCCACTGTGCCTATTACATCCCATAAACACCAGGGCAAAAGCACCAGCTGCTCATTACTCTCAGAGGAAATGCTATTTCCTCTCATTTTGGCACAAACTACCCCCCAAAAGGAAAACAGGCCTAGTGAGCTGCAGCTAAACATGAAGTCTTTGTAATGGTGTTATATATAAACAATGGGATGTGATGTGTCTCTTCTGACAGCCAATCCCTATAAAAATATAAAATACAAAGATGTGCTAAACTGAAGGGTGTAAAAGGTGTTTGCATATGAATCTGTTCCTGAAAGGAATTTCCACAAGCTCAGCCATAACTGTTACTCTTTGGGTGGCTGGGGTGCAGACAGGCAGGGAACTAAGCGCCCTTAATATGTTAATGCCACTCGGAGGTCTCCTGCTAACGCCAGTTAGAGAGCAAAATCTATTTAAAAAAATAGAATCAGCTGAAAAGCGCTGTGTGCTGCTTTACATTAAATAGGAGGCACATTGAAACATCATTAATATTTGAGATGCTCTTTGATTTAAAACACTCATTAGTGCTTCCCAAGTATTGGAAAGCAAACCAGAGGGAGAATCAGCACTCTCTTAAGCGAGGACTCCTGAGGATCTTTGAGTTGTTGCTCATCCAAACACCAGCCTAAAGCAGCTAGAATCCATCCCACACCAGTATCATCCATTTTTATTAGATAAATTAAAAAGGTGAATGTTCTAAGATTTTTGTTGTTCAAGGACCACAGCTGTTGCCTGCTGCTTTCATAGTTGAATGCAATTCCCCATGACTGTTTTTGCCATCACCTCTTTTCCCAGCTTGGTCTGCCCAGGAAGATCTGAAGCACAGGTCTGGAAAGAAAAAGAGAAAATCCAGCAATTTCTCTGGTGCCAGTTGATAAATAGGAGAGATTGGCATCTGCTAATGAAAGGCTGGGGGAATAAAATTTGTAGAGCAGGGAGGATATATCAGTGAGAAAGGAGGATATATCAGTGAAAGGTCTTTTACAGAATAATGTGCTTGTGGGCTGGGGAGAAAAGGCAATAAGTGACTAAGGATGCGAGCACAGACTGGGAAGGAAAGGTGTCAACACAGGCTAAGATCAAATACAACTGGGATATAACTTAAGAGGTATTACCCCTGTGGCACTTAGATTATATTGTTCTGAGGCATGGGTGGACACTGGAAAGCAAACCTCAGACTAAAAAACCCCAAAATGTCAAATCAAATGGACAGGATGGACCAATTTGTAGCAGAGTTTCATACATAGTCTGCTGCCTTTCCATACAGGGGGAGGGAAAAGTGGGGGGAAAAAAAGTCAAACCACAGTTGTTACTTGCTAATAATCCAAGTAACCCATCTAAAAGATTGTGAAAACAATAGCAGATGCTAGTAGATAGAAATTAAAGCACATTCAACTCAGAATGCAAATAGTTCTGAGACTGTAAGGTTTCCCTAAAGCTCTGGCAAACATTTGGCTGGATTGATATTTTGGGCACTGATCTGCATAGCGTCTGATTGTGAGCTGAATATGAGCAATGCATAAAGGCAGATTTTTACTGAAGAAAAAAAGGCTGCCTATTGCCTTCTGTGAGGCTGAGAGACGAGTTATAAAAAGCCTTATGGCACATTGCCTCGATTTCTGTCAGCGTGTGGAGCCTCCAGCCCCACTTTCCGTCCCAGAGAGCTTTGCAGCACAGTGCAGTGGGGTGAGGGCTGCTCTCCAGCCTCTCAGCCTGTCAAACCCATCCCTTGGAGGACAGTGCCAAAGTCCCCAAGTCAGGCCAGTAGCTGATGTAAACCAGAATAATCCCAATTCCCGTCAGCCTGACAGTTTTTCTCTGCCAAAACACACATTGGCTTTTGGTTCGGGGGCTGCCAGAAAAATAGTGGAAAATTCTGGTATTGCTAGTTTAGCTTTTCTCCTTCTCTCAATTTACTGTAGCACATCAATGAAAGACTGGAATGAGTTCAATACTTAAATTTTAAATAGCAGTAGAAGTAGCTCCAATTTTTTATACTCATAAATGCTGTGTATTAAGAAGTTGTTGGGTCTGTGTTACAGAACTAACACCTCTGCTCTCTAGTGAGGTGTTAGTTCTCTGTCTCTACAGAGAGCATGGGCACATTTTAGTGTCTTGGGTGAACGTGTGCCCTTCTCCCTGGGTCACAGTCCTTCAAATAGCATTTGACAGAAACATCTTGGTGTCAGACTTGACTCTGATTTCCTTGACCTTGTGCTGCTGCTGATGCCATATTTAGCTTATACTATATAAAAGTATCTTTGAAAAGATTTCTGTCCCTTCCGATTAGAAATATGATAGTATAAATAATAATTTTATATTGCCTTGAATGTTTATAGTGTATCGATATCAAATACACAGTTGAACATTTATTCACAGAAAATTGGACTACTAGAGCTTAGTGCCTATCTTTTTTTTGCTTGTTGACTTTAAAAATGTGCTCAATTTTCACAAAATTGGTTCACATAACAATATTTATTTTAAAATTGTTAAAATATTTAGCTTTTAAAATCAAAATAACATTTAAAACAGGTTAAACCCCCAAAATTTCATGGAAAAAAAAATAAAGATTTTATCTGCATTGTGGGAGAGGTTACAGTTTTTGTGAAAATGAAAATATCATTAAATATTTCAGGTAGTCCAAATATTGGGTTTTGAGACTTGTATTAAAAGGCTTGGATTAAAAACAGAGCCTGTGTGCACTGCTAATTATCCATGTACTGTGTCTGGTGCAATTTGTGTCAAAAGCCAGTCAAACATCCAGCAACATTATGGTCTTATTGCCTAAGTACATAAGACTGAAGAAGCAGGGAGTTAAATTCTCCTGTCTGATGTAAGAAAGTGTTTCCTAGCACCAAAATCCACTGACATGGAAAGATAGAGAGGCTTTCATTGCAGCTAATGGCAGTGTACCTATCCTGCGAGTAATTACCAGGCTCCAGTCTTTGGTGCTTCTCTGCTCATGAGACTAATGTTTATTCAGAACAATAAATATAAGGTCTATGACACTTTTAAAGTAATGTTCAGATGTGTCTGTGTAACCATGGATGAGTGGCGCTAGTAGTTTTATGCTTTAGTAAACATATTTGACTCTCTGAGTGCTCCAGGGACAGTAGTGGAGTGTGGCAGATGCTGGAGAAGCTGTAATGATTTGCAATTTTGGATGAACTTGTGGTAATAGAGAGTGTAATGACAAGGTAGCAGGATCAGCTTTCATCGGCTTCTTTTTTCTGCTTCATACAGAATATTAATGATTCATTTAGCATTGATCTGTACAGATTCACAGCACAGATTTGTATCTATAATCTAGGAGATTGGTTAATTTTTATATCCTCGTGCTAAGTAAATCTTACTGGTGCTCACAGCTGTCTCTGCATAGTTAATGACCCTGAATAAATTCCAATATAATTCCTGGATGATGCAAAGGTTTGTCATGGTGAGGAACTGAAACCCTGCCCACCACCAGCCATCAGCCCAGGTGTAAACGAGAGGTCTTGCCCCTAGACCAAGTAACTGCCACAAGGTGTGGAACATTATCCACTACCAGATACTTGAAATGGGAATTTAATTCTTTCATTCTCCCAGAAACAGGGCTGGTTTTTCCCCGGTCCTGTGCAACACTCATGATTGTGTGCTTAGCAGGATTTTTAAACATTCGCCAGTTTTATAAGAATCCCTGTCAAAATCAACATTTCTAATCATATATGTAGCTCTTAGCTTGATTTTTAAACTTTTGCCAAATCCAGACTTGTGTTTTCAGTTTTGGCCACAAGGAATAAAGTAATTTATTCCTCTCAGTGTGTGATGATTTTAGAAACTTTGTTCTTCTGACTTGATAAAAGAACAAGTACTTTTACTTGAAGTAATCATTTCATCTGGCCTGAACACCAATGTGGCAAACACAGAGGGCTGGAAGAAATGTTTACTTATTTTCTTTGTCACAGGTGAACAGGAATATTTTTGCAGGGGGTTACCTAAGGCACTTTCAGGTTACAAGTAAAAGGACTGTTGCTCTGTTTGAGATTTTAGATAGTTAACAATCAGAACCAGTAAAGTAAGGAAATGACTATGGCTTTTGGGAAACAGGTTTCTAACCAGGAAGCATAAATGTGATACTGATAGAATGGAAGAAAGATCTGTATTTAATCAATTTGATCAAATTTAACCTTTACAAAATTGAGCTTTGCCTGCATAAGTCATGCATACACCTGCTGTGCAAAAGGAGGAAATCTTCTGTATCTAGGAGACTACAGCCAGCTAATCAACTTTAAGAGTATATTATTTTCATGTTTTAAAAATTTTTTGCTATCTAAATCCTAGGGACTGACTAACAAGAACACAGAGTACCTGTAGTGCCTTTTGATTTACAACCTTCTAGGTTTGGTCCATGACTCAAATTTATCTTGTCCATAACTGCATGAGCAATGTGAAATTCAGAGTTGCTATCACAAATGTATAATAGAAGAAGTAGCTGAAATTTTCCCTTTAGTGATAACATTAAAACAAATATAAAAATGGTGACTATCAAATAAAAAGGAATAATAAATGTGTTTCCTTTTGTTTCACAAAGAATAGTCTTCTTCACGTGCTAGAACTGTATTTAGGACCAGGTTTAGGTCTCAATTTTATACTGTCTAGCACCTGACTCTTCAGCAGGAAGTGCTGATGTCAGTGGCACCATCTGTAGAGCAAGAAGTTACTCAGTGTGATCAAAGGTGTAGAAACAAGCTCTCCATAATTTCAAAATGTTTTCCCATCTGGAGTCACTATCATAAGTACTCTAGTGGAAGACTCTGGTTGTTTTTCCTATCCAAAGTGGGGAGTCTTCAAGTCTTGTATAACAGTGAAGCTGGACAGGGGTGGCAGCTCTGTGATGGCTGCTGAAGATATGCCCAGTGCATAAAACACTGGCTTGAGTCAATGGCATCATCTGGTTACACCCAAAACCTATAAACTTCTAGAATAACCTAAATGAGAAACTTAAAAGACAGAGACAATGCCCACTTGTAAATTAAATGCTAAATTAAATACTGTGTTCCTTTTTTTTTTTCAGAATAATTTCAGTGAAAATGCATCCCAATCTTTAAAGGAAATAGAGAACATGGAAAGAGGAGATTAAATTTTCATTTGGGATGGATATTTTTTTCAATAAAAAATTGTCTAGACAGCTCCAAGTTACACAGGTAACTTGGCTAGCATGAATAAGCGGTGGTGGTGAGCCAGCAAGCCACTTTAGGAAGCCTGGATATGTTTACTTTATCCTGGGATTGTACTATATCTGGTGTATCTCACTGGTGAATTCCCTTTTGCTGTTTGGGCTGGTTTTGCTGGCTGTGTAGACAGACCTCTTTTTTTGTTTACTTCTCTAGAAACAGCCCCCAAGCAAGTAAATGAAAGCCATTTTCATATACTATTTTATAATTCACCTGAGTATCAGTATGTTTCATGTAGTGCTTGTCCTGCCCTGGCTCATTAATATATCCTGTAGTGCTTTACTAAAAAAAGTGGATACATTCCTCTATTTGATGCATCTAAGTGGGTAAATGAGGCATTGACTAGACAGAAATGGAATTCTGATTTATCACTTCTTTACCTAAGTTTACTCTTTAATTGTCTGCTGCAGTCATTGCCTCACCCCTGCTTGGGAGTTCCCAAACCATATATTTAAAAAAAAAAAAGAAAAAGAAGAAGCAGAGCAGACCTTTAACTCAGATGAATTTGTTACTCTTTTACTACAAGTCAGAACCCAAATACTTTGATGTGTGAATACATCACAAAATTTTCTCTCCTGTGCTTTTCATGTTACTAGGACTGGAAAGGACACATTAAATAATTGAGCTCCTCTGACAGTCCAAAAGCACCACCAGTATCTTACAGAAAACCTATTATTACAGGCTTTCAAATAACCTGATCTAAATGCATGTTTAAATAGTGAGTATTTATTCGGAATGAAACAATGCTTCCTTGGTCCATCTCATGGGGAGTCTCAAGTTTAAACCAGCTCGAGTCATTAGAAGTTCAATATTAAAGCAAAATTGAATTAACTTGGGGCAGGTTTTTTTTTTCTTTTTGGGGACTTTTCTGTCTAAAAAGTCTTAAAAATGCTTCAGAAGGCTTTGGAGTTCATATACATGCAAATAACAGGATTAGTGTATGGATGAGTTTGGGGGTTTTGCATTGCAATTGCTTCTCCCCTTAACTTTTTCACCTTGACAATATAAATATTTGAAAAATAACAGGTGCTTGAACACTTTTTTTGTTTGACTTTTAAACCGTGAGAAACCAACCACAAGACTTTTAGTTAGTTTGGTTTTTTTTCTCACAAACAGAACCAGCCTTAAAGCCACTCTTTACCATTAATAAATCAAAGAAAGTAGGAAAACTCCTTGGGGCCTACAGCAACCTCCTGTAGCTCATTTCCCTAAAACCAATATAGATCTATCATTAATATATTGTCTAACACTAATAGCCTTGATAGAAGCAACAAGAGCTATGGGTAAGCAGTAGAAAAACGAGGTATACTGATGGTCTGATCTAATTGCCATCAAAGCCAGATGAAGAAGAAGAATTCACAGACTGTGTGGAAAGGTAGGGCTGCTGTATCAGAAGGTAGTGTCTTTGAAGGGGGAAAGGTTTGTCCGTGAAGTCTCACTGAAGTGAAAGATCTATAGAGCTCTTACTTTTACTCCAGTTATAAACTATGGCAGAGATGAATCAGGGCTGCTGTGCTGCCTCTTCCACGGCCTTCTTTTCGATTCTTCTCTTTTTTTTTTTTGTACAGGAAATCACAGTAAAGCAAAATTATTTCCTAATGATTAGGTTTTGTTAGTGTTCAGAGTCAGCAAGCAACGTGTGATCCCTGTGCAACAGCTGGAACTTCTCTTGCTGTGCCTTCCCCAAAGCTGCCAGCAAAACCCACGTGATGGCAAGCCCTGCTCACCTGTGTGGTGATGTGGGGCGAGGGTGACCTGCCATAAACTGCAGCTCGCTTAACTTTCCAGCAGAATGTTTCTCCAGTGAAACTCTGTCTCTTGTAACCCAGCATTTTTAACAGGAGAGTTTGGATTTTGCACTTTGGCTTTGTCTGTGAGTGTGCAGGATGAGGGGAGCTGGGCAAAGGATCCTCTAGTCCCCTCCAGCCCCCTCCTGGGAGGCCCAGCCTAGAGCTTCTAGAGTGGTTATAGCTCTGTTCACTTTTATCTTGGTGACTTGGTGGAAACACCTCTTTCTCCCATGATTCTATACTATTTAGATCGAAAAATCAGTATTTCAGAGTTTTCCTCAGTGGTCCAATATGTTTTCAGAAGTTTGACACTGCATTTTTCATTTATCTTCTAAATAAAAGTCAAAGTTGGAGTGCCCAATGGAATAGGAATTCTGGGTGTAAATCAGATCAGCTGTAGAGCTGGTATTGCCTCTACAGGCTATTGAGAAAAGGGAGATGTTTTCCATTCACTGTGCTAATTAAAGCTTTTTCATTCATGCATGTATATTCAGCATGATTGCTATCCTTGCTTGGCACTGTAGTACAGAGTGTGTTATTGCTGATCAGATGACTGGTTTACAATTCATAAAATAATTTATGAGACAGTTCAGATCTCTTGAGCCTGAAGCCTGGCGTTAGAAATAACTTTAACTTAACTAGAAAAGCTGGGTGCTTTTGAGGTAGAAAAGCTCTGAAATCCTCATTAAGTTTCATTATAAAAAGAAACATTTTTTCTCATTCAGTTCTCCTGTGAGAGTATATTGTTGGTCTATGACTATTGTGAGGAATGACAGCCATAGCATGACACAATTCATAAGACTGGTTTGAGTAAAGTTTTAGGCCACATAAGATATTGCAGAAATGACAGAATGTTAAGCAGACAAAATAAATTAAAGTATCATCTAATGGCTGACTATATATCATATCTGTATGCATTTAAATGTCAATTTGGGAACACAGCAGTTTGTGGAACAAGCAGATCAAGGCATTTGCAACAGCATTTTTTGAAAAGAAAATTCACTAGAAGGATTTGACAGTGTTTTACACTGTCATTTTTAATTATGTTTTAGCAGTGTCAGCTTGCACTTGAATTTTGAAAATATTATTTATTAATTTAGTGTAATTACTGCATACGATGAGCCATTTTTACTTTGAAATGAAAATCAAAAACTTCTATTTCAAATATGTTCTTAAAATATTCTTTTTTTCCTTAACATAGATTTTTTTCTTGTTGTTTTCACTCTGTCTTCACTAATGTGATGAGGTAAAAAGCTCATTTCTTTCCAAATGAATATATAATGATGCTAGTACTAAAACAGTTAACTGGATAGCTGATATTTACAAAAATCTTCAAATGTAATGACTTCAAGTTCTTTGTTGAATATTCATTAAATATCCTTTTCTCATAGGGCTTATAAATCCTCTGAAATGCAATACATACACACTTTAAAATTTGACAGAAAATACTCGTATTTCTAAGATAAAGGGTTTTTTCTTCTTTAAGCACTCTCTCAAATCATATATAATCAGGAACATTGGCAACACTGCTGCTCAGAGAAGGACAGAGTGAACATCAAGAAATCCAAATGAATTCAATCCCATTAAATGTAATGGTGTGGTAAATCTCACTATACCATCTGCTGTAGAAGGCTGAGACACTATTGGAATTCCACATCTTATTTACATAGCAGATAAGAATGTGTTGGGAGATTTATATGGTGAATGAACACCCAGAGACAAAACTAAGTTTCTAGTCTGTTCACATCTGGGGAACATCTACATCTGTAGAGCATTATACAGAAACTACTGTAAGTTAGCCTTTCTCTGAAAGACCCTGCCACTTCATTCCAACATTACCCATTAAAGAAAAAACCCCAGCACAAAGTAGTGAGAAAGTTCCTGCAAACACTGGTGGGAGCTGAGCTACTTCATCACAAGAAAACATAACCTCCCCTAATTTAGTACATATTTCCCAAAGAATTAGCATGGAACATCAGAACAAATAGGTTGTATCATATTTAAAACATCTGTGCTGTGAGTTCAGAAATCAACCTGTGGCAAAACATTAAGGAAAATATGCCACAGATTTATTTTTTCCCTCTCTTAAGCATTCAGGTTGACACTCTGCATTTTAACTAGATTCAAAGCTTTCATTTACTTAATACTGAAACAGAGCTGAGCTGCAGCCCAGTTTTAAACCAGATGATATCACAGGTGTAACTTCCACAATATGTGAACCACAGAGGAACAAAACACTGCACAGTAGCCTCCACCTGATATGCTCCTCTTTATCATTATATTTAATAAATCTTGAGCTTGCTTGGGAATGGCATGTCCTTTGTGCACGTTGATTGTAAAACCCATCACTTGTCAATTCAGTTGAACATTAAAGTTCTAATACATCAAAAGTGCATAGGGGAGCTGACCTGGGCTAAGAAAGCATTTTACGCAGGAATATTAATAGAGTTCTTCTGCAGCTGCCTCATGTACTTCAGATTGGAAACCTCTGAACCAAAGCCAATTGACAGTAACATATTTGGAAAGGAAGATGCTTTTAAATTACCTCCTTTCCATTTAATCAGACAAGCAACCTCTGAATCCCAAGCCATAGGTGAATGTTTAAGAGAACATTCTTTATATAGTTAGCTGAACCATGCCCAAGAGCACCCACTGACAGCTTTCCTATTACCAGAAGGACAATGAATCATATGAACTTTGCTGACACACAAGCTATAATAATTGTTACATTTTCTTTTAGAATATATCCTTGGGCTCGCTTTTGGCCTCACCTTAAAGGTGACAGCTTGTAAGCTACATAAGCTAGCCTGCCACTAAATCATCAATAACAGCTCATAAAATATCCTGTGATAATTTAGCAGTGCACTGGTTCTGATCCTAATGGAATCAGACACCAGTAGTTATGCTATTTCCTCCTTGGATTCTGGATACTTCTATTGAACATTTGTTAAAACAGTTGTTCATCTACAGTGTACATATTCCTGCCAAGCTCCATGGAAATATTTCTATCCATTATTTTTTAATGTCAGCTCTCAGTAGAAGTTTGCCTTTTCTGTTTGGAACTCACTTTGCTGCTATATAGACATCTTTGTTTCATAAAACAGACATAGTTATAAACATTAAAACAGACACATTTGTATTCCCTTCAGGATAATGGCAAGATTTTCCCAACAGCTTTCCAAGTAGGAACACACAAATAAGAACAAGTTCTGCACTTTTCTATGTCACAGCCCTATTAGTTAAGTCTTTTGTTTTCAAAAGCATATCTTAGGCAATCCACATTCATATCAACTTAATTTTTCTCCACTGAATGCTCTAAAAGGGATTTCTGGGCAGTATTAGCATACTTTGTATGCTAAGGCAGTGCTAATATTATGAGTTTTATATTTGTGATATACGTATTGTTACAGTGTTACAAAAATAATCTTATTGAAGAAATATGTTCATTACTTTTTCCTTAACCACGGTAAACTTTTATCAGTAGAACCAGTGACAAAGCTGGCAGAGGAGAGGTTTCAACAGATTTTAGTCGGTATTTGGTATGTGTCACCCTTTTTGTCCTGGATTCCCTCCTGGGTTTTTTTCCAGTTTGGCAGAGCCTTGGGGGTGCTGGTGGTTGGGGGTATTGCCTGCAGAGACCCTCACGGCCCTGCCCAACCTGGCACACCAGGGTGGGAGCAGCTCTGCCCCCTTGCAGGCTGCGGCCCCAGAGGTGGGGAGCGCCCTGGTCCTGCTGGCTCACCCACCTGGGTGTCCCTGCGGGAGGGCAGATGCCACACAAGGAGCTGCAGGGGTGTCCCTGACTGTCACCAAACCTAGCAAAGGAGGTGTGAAAGCTGACTGAGTTGAGGGCTCGCCAGGGCGTTTACCTATGAGTTTATGCAGCTGAATTAACCAGTGAAGTTCTAACCCATTTAGCTGGGCTGCTTGTGCAGTCACTGAGCTCCTCCAGAGCTGGAGCAGCTCTCTCACTTCTGTGGTTCTGTATCAAAGACTTTTGTGATTAGCTCTAGATGTCTAAAAATTATTAATATTAAATCCCTTCTTCAGATTAAGAAATGCTGTGATTCACTTCGTAAAATAATTGTGGTCAAAGAGAGTGGTGTTGTCAGATGCTGGTTCTATAAATAAAATTTTGGGTTTCTTACTGTGTAGATTATTCTGTGAATTAATTTCTGCATATTTTTTTGAATCCATGTAATATTTTAATTTTAATTTTTGAAGTAGCTATTTCATTTTGCTATAAAATAGAATATTTTTATTATATACATATGTAAAAGTATACATATATTGAAAATAAAAAGGTCTTTTTGCTGTGACAAAAAAATTGCAATAGAATGCACAGGTCGTAACTACTTTGTTTGATCCCATTCTATCCCATTTGTACCTTTCAAAGGCAGCATTTCTAGGTCTGCCCAACAAAGAAAAGGCTATGGCTTATAAAACAGTGCTTCTCTTTACCATCTCCAAGAGCTCTGTAGATACCTCGTATGCAGCTGCAGATGCAGCGGGTATATGGAATGGTTAGAATATGACTCCTGGCTGCTGTGAGGTTTGAGACCTCCACAGTTTTATCCTGAGACAATATGTTACCTTTTCCTCCTCCATCTCCCCAGAAGGTCTTCCAAGAAAAATCTCCACGTGTCTTTCTTGATCTCTCCAAACCTCAGGTTTCCACAAAAGCTTCAGTACCAGTGTTTTACCAACCATTCAGGAGTTTCTGATTTCCTGAGCCTACACCCTGCCTTCTCAGAGAACTTTTCCAGACTGTGACTAAACTCTCTCAACAACAGCAAACACCTAATTGCTCTGTCCCTTGTCACTAGGTTGATTATCTTCAACCCTCTGATCTTCCACTTTCTCCTCCCCGCACTCTGCCATTTCTCTTGTGTGAGCATCTTGTCTCCAGTTTCCCTTTCTTTTATACCAAACTGTTTGGGATCTAATTTCACATTTCCTCAACTTTGTCCTTGGGATAACTTACTGCATCTCATGTATGAATAAATACATATATAAATAACTATGTGTAAAGGCATGAATAAAGAGGCCTCATGGTAACTGCAAGACTTACTGTGACCTCTTTTTTTCCTAACCTTTCCTATTTGCTTTTATTCTTCTGCTTTTTGCTTACATTACTTCATACTACGATCTTGTCCTCTTAACATGTGAGGGCATGAAACACCTGACTTATTTGGCAATTCTATTAGAACAAAAGTTGAAGAATCCCATGCCAATGTAGTTCTCATATTCACCTGAGTAACCCTTATTTCCTTAGCCAAAATGAAGAGAAATGGTTGAGCTACCTTCTCTAGAAAATGTGTTAAGTCCTAAAGAGCATTATGCAACAGGGAAATACAGGGGTTATAAAGCCTCTTAAGATTCAACTCCTGTTATTCCCTCTGAAGAGGTCTATCACTGCCATTCTGGGCAAGGGTTGCAAAGATTGTTTGAGCATTATATAACTTTCTGCTTTATTTCTAAGACATGAATTTTTGCCTCTGTTGGTTTGTTTTTCTGTTAAGAATGTCAACGCATTCCACAGAGTCTTACCTTTTTCAGTATATAGAATGATACCCATCATAAATGCAGTTATGTTTTAGATAGAGGTAGTTTTGAACTCTTGATCACAGGTGAAATATTTTGATGCGTTTTGATAATATCCGATATCTCTCTATTTCACATATTTTGTGATATTTTGATAAGATCCCACTTAGGCAATTGCAAGTTTTTCTCAAACATCAGTAAATGTTTACTTTGCAGGAAGAAAACTTGATTTGTATCTTCTAGTTCCTCTAATACAAACTCTGGAAGCAGCTGTAACTCCTCTTTCAAAGACAGTCAGAACTGCTTTACTTGCAAACATTCAACATCACAGAGGTCTTAAAATATCAAGGTACTTTTTGGCAACTAAGGTATTCATTAAACATGGGCTTTAATTTACTTCATGACACTTCAGTAGCCGGTATAACTGACTAATTGAGCTCACAATATTTAAGAAATTAAATACAGTCATAGAAGTAGCACACAGAGTTCTACTGGGTAGACTGAGGAGTCTGTGTAAAGACCTTACTGCAAGGGGGTGGAGAAACAGACAGACAACAACAAACTATGTTTACTCAGACAGGAGATATACCTTCTATGTTTCCTTTTTAAATTTTAATTTAGTTTGCAGCTACTTATGTACCGGTTTTCCCAAATGAATTATCAGACTTTTATCTTAGCTGTCCATTGCAACATTAACTGTTGTCTGACTTTTGACTAATCACTACAGAACATATCCTCCAATGACTATGATTTTGCATCTGTACAGAAAATAATGGTGACTAGTCAAAATACTGAAGTTCTCATAAAAAATGGTCAGAAAACATAGATCTATAAATAAATCTATTTATAAACAGATTTTTGGCTTTGTCTATTCTCAGAATACTGGAAAAAATTACAAAAAGTTCTGTGATGGGACTCTGTGCAAAGCAGTGAACCATAACTCAAACCTAGTGTGAATCAGAATCCATTATGAATTCAAGTTGTATTCATTCATACATCTTATTTCTCATTTTTGTACTTCTAAGACCCTTCTCTACATACAAACTTACAGTTTTTGCTTTAGGTCAGCTAGATGATGGCCTGTTTTTTATGCTTAACCCCATCTATCCAGAGTCATGGAAATAACACAGAAAATGCTATTTTCTGTCTTTGTGGTTACAAAAATATATCATTGTATGGTCCTGATCCTTCAGAGTCACCCTTTCAGAATGAGAGGAGGTTCGGTGGTACAGGTGGCCACAGGCTGCTGCTGCTGAAGCACAGCCTCAGGACCAGGAGTATTTATAGCTCCATGCCCCCTACATGTGGGGGTGGCTACTTTTTGAAGAGAAAAACAACATCTCAGTTTTTGTAAGACAGACTGAATACTCTGAAGTGTTCTGCAGCTATTCCAATTGCTAAATATGGCTAAAGATGCCTGTCAGACAAGACACTATCAGACCATGGAACAGCCAATAACCCTATTCTGCTCTGGAATATTTTCAGATATAAAAACTAATTTTTTTTTTTTAAATAGAAAACATAAATTCTTCAAAACTGATGCTGAGTGTAATGTTGCTTCTGAAAACAACCAAAAGATAGTTTCTCCTACAGAGCAGAAGGCTACTCTTGTCCTCTTTATGGTCTCTACATCCTAGAGAGGACACTGATATTAGCTCAGAGATGCCACTGTTGAGAATTAGAAATGTGTTTCAACATGTGGAATTTTAAAAAATTATTATTCCACAGACTTTCAAATGTTTTGTATGCCTACGAAAAATACAATGCTCTCTTCTACCTAGCCAAGAAGCACAAAACTCCATTTTATTGACTGAGGGATGCCAGCAGTAAGCATATTAATACTTATTCACAGTATTTTTCCCATGGCATTCTGACATTAACTATGATGGAAAAAATCTTAGGGTATTCCTAGTGAAATAGCACAAAATAAATCGAATTCTTAATGGAAGCTTAGATCTCACCAGAGCCATTTTTTTATCCTGAGGTTTTAGCCATGCAGGATAGAGCCCATTAAGCAGAAGAGCAGTGAAACAATATTGAAGAACAGTGCACGTTTACTCATTAATGAGAAGTTCTCATATAAAACTGGACATTTCTTGCAGGGTGGAATCTTTTCATTCCTGGTTTTGGGAGGAAGACAGCAGAGAGGAGGGGGAGGAATCCTTTAATTGTTAGTGCAGGTTTTAAACTGACAAGCCTCAAAGGCAGAATACTGACTCTTTGATCTTAAAAGGGTTGTAAAAGGATGGTCTCACTTGTGTTTATTCAAATGTTTTCAGGTAAACGCTGATAATCTAAACTGAGTCAAAGCTGCAGAATTTAGCATAAGTGATTTGCATATCAAGAGCCTCAAAATAAATACCAATTCAGAGATCTTAAATGTTGTCAAAAACTAATCATGACTCGAAATTAACTTGGGGCTTGTCTATGTGTGAAAGTCTGTGCTCAGGAAACTAAAACATCCATTGGCAACCAGAGGTCTAATAGATGTGCTTAATCCCCACTCAGAGAGCTGTGTGGTGGCTGCAGGTATCTGCTGTCACACACCTGGTGGTTTGGGGCACACCGAGCCAAAGGGCAGCCTGGCAGGGCAGAGAGCTGAGCTGGGTGTCCTCCCCACCAGACCTGCTCCACTGGAGACATCCTTTGGAGACAACCTGTAGCTGATTCTAGTAAACAACTGAGAGAAATGCTTCTAGTGAGTGCTCTTGTAGACAATTTGCATTTTGCTGTTTCTGGGCAGAGTTGTTGATTCATGAGCTACTGGATTCTTGACAAGCTTTTTTACTATTTGTAATTAGTTGTATTTCAAGTAAAAGTATCATAGTTTCTAAATTACTTGATTGTCTTCAAAATCTATTTTTAGCACCTGGTTCCTGCTACTTGTTTTACAGCTAATGACTCCTTGGCATAATTTTGTGCCTGTTACTTGACTGAAGGAATGTACATCCTGTATGAGCACGGAGCCACCCATTAGGAAGTACAGATCCTTCATACTTCCTCTCTGAAAGTCAACAAAAGTTGTCTGTGTTTTGGAAGTCTTTTGCATGCACAAATGCTGCAACTGATGAAATGAGATACTAATAATTAACATTTATCAAGTCAGATCAGCTGTACAACCCAACTTAATAACATAAGATTAAAGTTTCAGCCTCTTAATTCCCTTGGGGGAAGTTTAGGCTATGAACAAGAATAAAAGGGACTAGGAAATTATTTCAATTAGTGCAAAAATTTCCAAACTGCTTCAGTCTGACAAATACCTTGTTATGTGGGAAGAGCAGCTGATTGCAGTGTCACAGAGTTAGGTCAGCACTTCAGTCCTTCTCCTTCTGTACATTTCTGTGCACTCCAATTTGCATTTTACATAGACAACAGAGTTCTGTAAGACTAAGACCAGTTCTAGGCATCAAAAATGTATTGATGACAGACTCCCACATAACGAAAAACTAAGAGCAAGAAACGGACTTTTTCAGCTGGTCATTGCTTACTCAATTCCTTCTTCAGGTGTTTGCCACCTACAAGATCTTTCTATTTTGATGTGCCTGAAATCTGAGCTGCTGACATTACAGGTTACTCTTCAGGGAATAAAAGTGGTATGTTCCCAATCAATATAACAACTTAGTAAATCATAAAGTGTAGGTTTCAGTTCTCTAGAACTGGGTCTCCATAAAAAGTAAGTGTCTACCGGATCCAGCTATGGGTCTTGGGCTGAGATTTTCATAGGGAATTAGGCATTGCACAGTAAATTTGTTACGTTTTTAAAGACCTAAATCTTAAGAGGCATAACTGAAGTCCTTCCTTTAGATCTAATGTGCTTAGTTGAAATTTGCTGTTGGTACAGTTACATTAGGCCATAATTTATTCTGAAATTATTTAAAATAAGAAGGATTTTGAGTAATAAATAGGCTGGTTTTATGGTAGGAGAGAAACTTTTGAGAATTTGTGAAAATTCTGATTATTATCCTCCTTTCTCTGGAAGGAAGGTGTGGCAGCACCAGGGAGAAGCTGGAGTGCTAACAGAAGCACTCAGCACCTCCCTAGCGCCAGCCCTGCCCTGTGATGATGGCACTAAATTCTGGCATTCAGAAAACTTCTCTGCTGGTGTTGCCATAGTTCCCCGAGCTCAGCACCTGCGTTCCAGCTGCCTCCCCACCGCGATGACTCATTGACATTTCAACACTCTGCTTCGTCCACCTTATTGACTCTCCAACTTCCTGCCTTACTGCTTTATTCTCTGCCCACTTTCCCCAGTCCCAGCCTACCCACCTTACATTAGACAGATGTCCACAGCTCATCTCACTCTGAAACTTTCATTTGCTTTATAGGATGTCTTACTATTGCTTTTCTACTGCTCTCCCAACACCTTTTTTCTTCCCCCCCACTCCTGTCCGCAGAATACACAGAGTGGTTTGAATATCTGGACATGACCCCAAGTTCTTATACTTGTAAAACAGAATAATAACTAACCAACAAGCTGTCACACCTGGTCATTAACAACAGCCAGTTTAAACCTGTTGCTGTCTGAGCACGGGTCTAAGCTTAGTGTTTCTTGAGTTACTTGAGCCTTTATTTTCAATAAAGATGCTTATATTTTTGAAATCGAAATATATATGGTATAGTTTTCCACCAAAAAGTGAGTACAGTTCTCAAGTTCAGCACGATTATGTGCAGTTGCTCACTGTGTACAAAAAATGACCTTAGAAGTTGTTTTTTCTTAATTTGTGCTGATTTTTTTTTTAAAAAATACACTTGTGCATATCTGGTGATCCCATTTTTGTTTAAAGTTTATAAAAGCACAAATTGAGTAATTTCCTATTGCAGAATCTAAAGCATGCTTTCAAAGATTAGGTTGAAGCTTCCTGGAATGTTGACACCAACACCATAGGCTTTTTTACATGACAGCAAGTTAGGAGCTAAAAAGAAAAGTAGAATTAGTTTGGTGCATGACCAAAGTAAGGTCAGATTGTGGGTAGCAGTCCCTGTGTGGCAGTAGAAAGGCTTTTAGGTATTACATGGGCTTCATTTATATCCCCAAGAGTGCTTATAGTGCAGTAACTTGTTTAGTTTCTTGTTAATAAGGAATTGTAGGCTTAATACATGCCTCTAGAAGAATACGATCTTTATTTTACATATCACAGCACTGTAAATTTTATTTCAGCTGCAGTCTGATCCTATATTGCACCAAATCCCACTGGGAGATGCCAAAAATCTCAAATTCTGACACATTAAGAATTCCAAACACCTCAAGAAATTCTGCTTATGAGTCTTAATGACACTTCTTGAACTAAATACAAATGTGAGAAGAATATGAACAACCAATTGCTAGCCGTTCAGACTCACTAAATGTAACTGAATTTATAGTGTCTGGACCTCAGAAGATTTAGTCCCAAGCACTAAGTCTTGGGGGATTTCAACAACAAAATCTTTGATCCTGCCAGTACATGATTATCTTCAATACTTGAGTAACTCAGCTGACTTAGCTGGTGCTGCTCAAACCCCCAAAGTTGATAGTATAGTTGTAGAATCATGGCCTTAACATGGGGGAGAAATATTTCTGTGGGGAATTTCTTATTTCAGTTCAGGAGCATTGTAATTATAAGTCCTTGTGAATGAAACTAAGACTGTATCACCAGGTTGATGGCATTGCTTCACTTCACAGCCTCTGTCATAAACCCCAGATTAGTATGGTTCCATGAGTATGTTTTACACATCCTTTCCTAAGAATAAGTTTGCAATAAGCTGTTTTCTCTCTTTTTTTTTTCCATAACAGTTTTTGTTAAATGATTTCAAATTTTAATGCTTAATATGATCTTTGAAAAGCTATAAAGTTTTAACAGACTCTAAATATAAAGTGAGTGACTAAATTGCTAGGGAGTCTGTGGTTTGATCCCAGGAAATCCTGACTAATAGCTTTTAGGTTTTTTTAGACCACCCTGACTACTTTGTGAAAAACAGTTGACTTATTTTATTGCTATTTAGAATGTAATTCAAGCTAATAAATTTATAAAAATTTTTAAAAAAAACATTAAATGAAGACATAAGAATTTGTATTTTTTCATGTGAGACCCTATGCTGAACACATTTTTTGCTCTATTTAGTTCAGTCCTGTAAAAATATAATTCCCTATACTTGTTAAACACATAAAATCTATTTTTGGTGTAAAAGGGGTCCAATAAAAAAACTAGTGTAATTACTGTGATAATAATTGTATTCATAATATTGGTATTGATTTTCGTTTATCAGGACTTGCACATTTAAAAGTGAAACTACTTTGCACGTGATGCTTCCCAAAATAGGAAGTGAAAAATGAATGTCGCAGGATAATTTGTCTGAGAATATTTTTTTTTTCTCTTTACTTAATGTGCAGTTTATATAAACAGTATTTTAAGAATGGGATAGTTGCACCTTGTTCTTTGTTGGTTATAATATCAATTAAAAAAAAAAGAAGATGTACTAATTGTTGGTCTAGGTCTTGAGTTATTACTAGTCAAGGACAAGGCACAGAGCTAAACTGAGTCCTTTTGTTTTAATGACTTGAGAATCTTCAGTGCTGATCACCTTGTACAAACTTAATTGCTTCACAGACCAGATTTCGAGAAACCTGAATGGCTGTTGATCCTGGTGTGGTTCTGAACAAAGGTGGTGAAACATGGCCTGTGAAATGAAACTGCTGTACAAAAAAGGCTCTGGCTATACAGAGGGTGTTTTCACTACATGTACTGTGATCATGTGCATACAGAAAGGATGGATTTTTTCCTTATTAAAAAGGGAACTCTTTTGGTCATAGTATTTGCAGTAATAATGGATGCAAAAGAAAAGAATTTATCTTCCACAATGCTACCACAGAAGGCTGATTATTTACAAAATAATTTCCATATTGTGTGAAATATAACAAATCTTGTTGAGTAAAAAAGTAAACAATATATACATATATATAAACCTCTGATAGCTAAGTAACAATAAACAGAATAAATTCACATTGTCTTTGCAATATGCTCAGATTTGCTTTTCTTTTCAAGAAGAAATAAATGATTTTCCACATAATAGAAATTTGAGTTTACTATTTCTAAAATGCTCCTAACATAGAAAAAGGAAACCCATTTTAATATTAGTGCTTATCACAGTATTTAAGGCATCACCATCCCCCCTCAATCTTTCTACTCTTGAATAAAAAAGGAAAAATCCCATTGTTTTCCTAGGTTCACTTTGCTTCTGGTGATTGATGTAGAATTTTACTGCCATCCAATGGCAAGGACCTATTATAGCCTAAGTAAATGTCTAATGCTTTTTGATCAAATTGCAGTCTAGGGAATTTAACTTATGTAGTACACTTAGAACTTACATCAATACATCTCTGTTCCTTACACAGCAAGAAAGAATTATGACTACAGTTTCAATTTATTCTGTGTTTCCTAATTCAATTTTACTCTGAATTACTAATATTGTGGTACATAATTACCTAAATGAATAAATCAACCTAAGCTACTCACTAAAAAGAACATTAGCGTATAATATTAATTTTTGCCTGTACCTTGTCATGTTAGTTTAAAAGATTCCTTTCACTGCAATTAAGAGCATTTCCCTAGTTGTTAAAATATCCTTTTGCTAAAATGTTCTTCTCCACTTTATTTACTGTGTTTGGAGATTTCACAGTTGTTATCATACCCTAAAGAATTGCTTTATGATGCTCAAATGTGTTATAGGGGTTCTTTGTGCATTTTTTTTCCCCTTTTAACTCACGTACAGAAACCTCTAGGACAGAAAGATAACCACATAAAACTATAATATGAAATATATGGATTTTGGTTTACTTTTGTCCTCTGTGCTTTCCAGATTCATCTTCAACTGTCAGTCCAACACAACAGTCATTCTTTAGGCTTCTAAGAAGAAATCTAAAGTTAAGACACTTAATTTTTCAAGTGTTTATTTTACAGAGAAAACTATATAGATACATCAAAAGGAAGTAACTTCAGATCTCGGCCAGAATATAAAGCTGAGCCTCCATCTTGTACTACCAGCTAAAGCTTACAATAATTAGTGCCTGTTAAAAGAAAAAAGAAGACCTACCAGGATGAAGGAAAATATAAGTTTAGAATAAAAGATAAAAAAAAAATAACAGACAAAGAATAGACTGTTATTTCTGTTGTTTCATTTTAGCTGGAAGACTCCTCATGTACTGTCACTTGGTTAGGATTGCTCTCCAAGCCAAAGGATACACTTCAGTGACATAAAAGAGACCTAAACCATGCCCCATTTGCACTTCCTCGCACAGAGGGCTGTCTGGTGTGCCACAGGTGTATTTCTATTCAAATTTGTTTGAAATACTTTTGGCTTCTCACAAAGATGCGAACACTGGATCTCCACTTTCAGAGTCAGAACACGTAGGAGCACTTTCAAAGATGTGATGTTGATCTCTTGCCATTATTTCAAGTCTTTTTAACAACTCCATTGCCACAATCTTTGACTATTACCATGGCTGTATAGAAAAATAATCTTTGATTAAATTACATCATTAACCTGCAGCACTCCAAACCATGTAAGATTTCAGGAGATGAAGCAAGAAACAGAATAAAGAGCACAATCCCAAAAGACTCCAACAAATGCCTTGTCTGTGCCTCAGACAAATTCTACTCTTATTAAAACAATTGGAAAATTAAAAATTTCCTTCTCTAGCTGAAATACATTGAAATTAATCAGCAGAAAGTCTTTGGGGTGCATGTGCAAGAAAAAAGAGTACCATGCTTAAAGATATCAAAATTAAAGTAGGTATGTGTATGTTGTTTGCCACTGTAGCTCTTTAATACTAAAAGAATGGGTATAATAGAAAAATACAATATGAAAATTAGGATAGTGGGAAGTAAGTTGTTTGTATCATTGTGCTTATTCTGTAATTAATATCAGGACACCACAACTGCACCTGGAAAAGACAGCTCACTCCTCTCAGTATTGCTATATGAGCAGTTGATTAGAAAATGAGGGAAACACTTCTCTACACTTTTAAATTTGAAAATAAAGTTTCATGTAATGTAGATGTTCATCAAATTTATAACTGGTAGAAAACAGGGATAGATTGCCATGACATAATGACACACAAATGTGCTTGGTTCCCTCCACCTCCCTGAATTTGGACTGTCAAAGAGCACCAGTCTTAGAAAAGCAGCGTGGATGAGTACATGGTCGTCCTTGGGAATACCCATTTATTGTTGGCTAAGTTGCTAATTATTGCTGGTTATTGTTAGCTAAGTTGCTAATTCATTCTCTAAAGTATTCGTGTTGCTACAGTTCTCAAAGTTTTGTGTATATGCTTATGCAAATTTATTGAGTGAAATCTGTTCTAAATTAATTTGTGCAAAAAGCCACACTTTAACTTCAATTTTAATACTCCAAGTAAATATACCTTTCATGAAGCAGATACTTTCTCTTATTCCTCAAAAGTCACTTAATCTGTTTCTATAAATGGGTAGGAGGAAAAATTTAATTTCAACCAATTCTTCTTTCATGTTTTGAATAATAGGTTGTTTTGGTTTTTTTTCCTTCTCTGTGCTTTGAAGGAAAGGTCTGTGTGACAGCTAACAAAGCTGCACGGGCTTTGTAGCCCTCATTTTATGAGACATGAGATAAGCTGCTCTCTGCATGGGTCTCCACGAGTTCAGCTGGCCACAGCACATGGGCAGGCCTCAGGAAATGGAGCCTTCCCCCCTCCTGCACACAGATGTGTGCAGGGGGAGAGATATCTGCTGGGGAGGGCCCTGCAGGTCACAGGCACAGCACAAAAAGGGAGTGTGGGAGCTGGGTAACATGTTCTTGGGTGAATCTGGGGCAATACCATCCTTCCAATGCTCCTGCCAATGCAAGCAGAGCTGGTAAAGTGGAGACCATGGAGAATACAGCATGTAGCATTTGTTAACGGGCTAGAGTTGCCTCTACTCAGCTATTTCCCTCACTGCAGGAAATATCATCAGTCTCTCCATCCATGATTTCTTGTAGCCAAGAAGGGTGGAGAGCCTGTGCAGGCACAAGAGGAGGCCCTGCCACCAACAAGAGGGAGCACCCAGCCACCAACCTTACCCTGGGAGAACTTTCTGTTCGTCACCTCCCTCCTTTCACTCTCTCCACATGTTAATGCATATTCAAACAATTCATCAAAGTAACCAGAAGGCAAACCACCACTGAATCGCCAGCCCTCAGTCCTGAATAAGCTGCTCACAGTCAATTGCCTTTTTTCTAGTTTAATTTTCTTTGTGTATTTTAATGCTCTGTGTACTCAGTGACAATCATTTCTGCAAAGCTGCATTTCATTTCCTCTGACCACTAAAACTGTGATCTGCTTTACTTGCCTGAAACAAGTATCATGCACAGATTTTAATTATTTAGTCATGATTTAGCATGCATGATATATGGGTATCATTATCAATGGCTGCAATATCTCTTCTTTTGGCTATTTATAATGGGGAAGATGCTCTTTGTTATTAACATCTGTTCATCAGGGACACAGACCTTCTCAGCATTACTAGCACCTTCTGTTTTTGTCAGGAGAAAGGAAAGTGATCAAGAGCCTCATCAGAGCCTAATTTGGCACTGATGTGTTTTCCTTTCTCTTAACCTAGCCTAGATCTAAATTGTTCCTTAAAATTACTGTAGCTGTTAAAATACTGCTCAATAACTAGATCTGACTAGGCGTAGACTAAGATGGTACAGATACCTGTGTATCATTATTTAAATGTTATGGTTGTGTGGGGGCTACAAGATGAAAAATAAGTTAATAAAAGATGTGGTAGAATTAGAAAATAAGATTAGTGAAGTGCTTTAGCCGTGAAACCATCTTCTAGCTATGAAAAAACGGCTAATCTTATTTTTCCCCCACTAAGCTCATTCCAGTTTTTCCACAGCCCAGTGAAGGCCTCACAGCAGAAACGTCCCCTTCACATTTACCTTGCCATCGTAGCAGGCACTTTATTAAGCCTTTTAAGGATGGCTCTGTGGTTCCCAGTAAAACAAGGCTCTGGCCCTCGGCTGCTGCTCTCCAGTGCTGTTCTGGCAGGGGCAGCAGCCGTTTGCAGAAGGGTTCCCCTGCTCAGCTGCTTCCCAGGGGGGTCGAACCCAAACGGAGGGGTGCACTTTGAGGACAAACCGAGATTGAACTTTTTTTGCACATCCTTCTTAAGGCAAAGGTAAACAAAAAACCGGATTTCTACAAAAGCGTTTGATTCCGTGAGCACTGCCAATACTGAGGGAATATAACAACGTTTGTGCTCCAGAGCGGGATCTTATTTCTTCCCAAAAGAAAGCGTCAAAACCTGATCATGTAGATAAAAGAGGAAACTTCTCATGAATATACTCTACGTGATTAAAACTCCAGCTCCCTATGGTTTAGACCTGGAAGACATTTTAATTATCTAACATCTTGCTATTTCTGGAATTTTGACTGCAAATGTGTCTGACATAGTGTTTCATGGAATATCCTTTCCTCATATAACGCTTCTTTTATACTCCAGATGTACAGTAAACAACAAAAGCCTGTTTTATCTCTTATCCTTCATCAGATGAAAGCGAAAAAAGAAAAAACCTTTTAAAGAATATATTTTAATCATAGATGTCCTGCTTATAATCTAAAGTCCCATTACAATCTCAAGTATGCTTTACCAAGTAGACACAAACTACACAGACTAAAAAATTCAAATATTAAAATCTACTATAAAAATTTTTTTAAAAATCAGCAAAAAGAAAAGCCTTATATTTTTCTCATTTTCCGAGGCAAACTGTATTCAGATTTTTTCACATTATTATTATTTTTAATAAATGTTAACAAATATCAGCACCATCATGTCACAAATTAGCAGCACAGAGAAAAAAAAAATTACCATGATGATAATAAGCATGTTTTGGTTCTGAACACATAAGTAAGAGCAACTTAATCACCAGGGTGATTTTCCAAATGTAATCCAGCCTATCAGATACAACTGTTGCTAACAGTTTGCGAATGCAACATAAATGCAGCATATGAAAGATAGATAGCAAGCTTACAGTGGAATGTCTTTAACATTGGTATTACATTGACCACATAAAGAGTGTTTTAAAATCAGGGAGTTGCTATATACACCGCATGAAAAACATGAAGGAACTCAGAAAGACTCAGCCTGTGCCAAGGGTTTGAGTGGTTTCTAAAATTGCCCTATCTCTTCTTAAACTTAAACATTGGACTAATGTTTTAATATAGCGAAAACCTTATCAAACATTTTCTCAGGGACTAATCTGTTTCCTAGATTAGTCCCTGAGTTTAATTGATATGAAGCAAATGACTGACATCTGTCAGGCCAGGTGTTGACCCACAGAAAATGTCTGTGCTGGGGAAGAGAGCGCAGTGACAGTCTGAGTGAGCTGGTGAAGATGGGAGCTCGCAAGGCCATGCAGCTTGTCCAAGCAGGGCTCAGCTCTGCTGCCCAAGCAGGATTTGCTGCTGCTCTGGGCAGGCTCTGGCAGGGCGCTCGCTGGAGCGCAGCCGCGTGCGAGCACGGCTGGCACCTGATCCGGGACCCCGTGGCAGCTGGCACCCAGAGCTGTGCCAGCACGGGCTGTGCCCTGGGACTCCTCACTGCTGCCATGGCCATTGCCTTCAGTCAGATCAATAATTAATTCAGGATTTGTAAAAAAGTTTGCAAAAGAAGTCTCTAAACGGGGAGTGGGGGGTTGTAAG
This sequence comes from Edolisoma coerulescens, assembly GCA_013397115.1. Taxonomy (NCBI): domain Eukaryota; kingdom Metazoa; phylum Chordata; class Aves; order Passeriformes; family Campephagidae; genus Edolisoma; species Edolisoma coerulescens. The sequence continues at coordinate 1,675,702 of VWZW01006255.1, forward strand.
GTAGGACTATATTCCAAGAAAAAATAAATAGTGAATTCATATGTATTTTGTAAAGCCAGATGAACCACTTTGATGATAATCTAGTTTGTATATATGTACATCTACACATTCATCCACTGATTCCATAGGGTATCTTTAGTAAGCCTGCTTTTTTAAAAGCAGTCATGTCAGACTCATTTTATATGATGGGCTTCATCTGATATCCTGGTGCTTGGCAGCAAACACTTTCAGAAGAAGTTATTAAGTTAAACATTATTAACATAAAAGTAAGAAATACTATTATTCTATTTGCATTGTCAACCAACAGATGCCTGTTAATAAGTAGAAAGGAGACCTTTAGGAAATTATTTCTTTATCTTTTGGCTGCTGCCTTTTTTCTCATCACATAAGGAGAAAGGGGCTTTTGGACGCTGACGTGGTCAGCTTTCACTCAGCCAAATTTGAGTCATTTGTGCCAGGGGTGCAGGGACAGCTCAGGACCAACTGCTCAGGTGCAGGAGCACTGACACAGCCCTCAGGAGCAGGCAAGTGCAGCTGGTCTCCTGTCACACAGGGCCTGAGCCAATAAAACATCCAGATCTATGATGGCTATGTGTGTTCTCACCTCCTGGCTTGTCTGGCTGTGTTTCCATGGAAGGAGGTAGAGGAGAGATAAGTTATCTCAAAGCCAGTCAGATCCAGCTGAGGTCTTCTAAGTCCACTCAGGTTGTGCCCATTGAACTGAACATATGGAAATACTTTTTGGGTAGCAGCCAGATTTCCAAAGGGCTATTTTGGACCTTAATATAATAAAGCCCATGAAACCCGGTGCTTAGACCATAATGTGGGTATACCAAGTAGCTCTGCAGGAGACAGCTTTGATACAGCAAAACTCATCCCGTTTTTGAGCTACTTGGTGAGTCTAAGTGAACCAAACCTGATTTCTCACAGAAGTGGTGTGAGATACATGTGTACTGTGCTGGGTTTGCATTCTATAACACTTCTCTGCTTCTCTGAGCATTTGCATCAAATGTCACCGAGCCCCTCATTCTTAGTGAGGAGTGGACTGTGGAGAGTTGCTGGCACGCACACACATGACATGCAACCCACTGGGGGCTGCTGCTGAACTACTCTAACCAGCACAAACTGTGGCAGCAGTGCCTCCAAGCTGAGTAAAAACAGATAGTCTGGAATAGCTTTTGCAAGCAACATGTTCCATAAAAATACTGATCTACTGCTTCTTACCAAAAGCATCATCCAAACTTTTTACTCCTTGGAGAACAGGAATGTTTAAAACATGCAACTGGGGCAAAGAGAGCTTTCAAAAATGTCTTGCCATGCTAAACTCTGATTCTGATTCTGATTCCCTACGCTTATGCAAGTTCTGCTAATTTGTGCAATGTCATAAGAGTTTTATGAGAGACCGCTTCTGCTCAGCATCTCTGCACATCAGTCCACATACAAAAATCATTCACGCAAAGTTTTGACCATAATGCTCTGATCAGGCAACAAGTCATTGGGCTATCAAAGCTTACTGCTACTTCTTAGCAAGGTATCCTTCTGTTGGCAAAAATAAATGCAGGGCATTGATTTTGCAATAGGGTTCTTTCCAATAAACTTTAAGTTAATAGACTAATGGCAGTCAGCTATGGCAGTGCCTGAAAAATCCTGGGATGACCCATACCACATTTAATGTTCAGAATGAAACTTATTTACTCCTGAGCTGGAGTGGAAAAGGTTTTGGGCTTTCACTGTGCCACCCACGAAGGGTTAACTGCAGCACTGACCCTGTGCAGCTGAGGGGTCAGCCCCACCCTGGGTGGGGCTACCAAGTTTTGCCTGACTAGTTGAAGGAGGTAATTCTAGGTGTTGGCCAGAAAACAGCTGATTTGGAGGCTTTCCTTGTGTTCCTTTGGCTTGGAAACTGGAGGCATTAGCTAGAAGTGGTAAGTGACTTACATGGATGTTATGGTCACAAACTCATGCTGGGTAAAGGAAAATGGTGCTGTTTCAAAGAGGGTGGGAAATGAGGAAGAGATGTGTGTGAAGATGAGAGTTCCCATTATCAGGTTAGCCTGTTGGAAGTGGTTATCCCTCTGGCTCCCAACTTCTCTCACCTCAGGGATGCTGAGGAGTTTTAAGCTGGTTTAGTGAGAAGGGCTTTTTGGCAGAGTGGAGGATATTCATTCACAGTCATCAAGAATCAGAACAGGCAAATGTGGACCTTCAAAAGCTTGCTGGCTGATTCCCTGAAAACCAGTTTTCCAAAATCAAGTGGTCTTATGTTATTGAAAGACAAACACTCAGCCAGTCAAGAAAAAACTAATTGCTATAAAATGTTTCATGTGGATACTCTAAATGAGGTGGAGATGTGGAAATGTAGGCTTACAGTTTGGCAAGGGTGAGAGTGGTGAATACATCAGTTCCTGCATTTTGACACAGCTTTGGATAAATACTGCACAGTGTTTCAAATCAAGTGGAGTTATCATGATGGGAGGCTAGTTTTCTGGTGTTGGATGATGGAGCTGGGTTGATTTTCTTTGTTCTTTCATTCAAAACCAAGTTGTGACAGATGACAAAATAACAGCAAGACAACAAAGTTTGTGAAGTGCAAGCAGTAGTAGGTCATGTGTCTAGATACTATCTTCTGTGTGTTTTCTCTCTGCTCTGGAAGCAGCTTTAGAGCTGGAAGGGCAGTGCAGTCTACTTAATCATTGCTAATCCAAGAATTCAAAACACAGAAAACTGTTATTTATGCCATAAAATTGCTCCAAAGGTTCAAATGTCATATATGCCAGCACAGCAAGTTTCCCTTGAGGTTCTGTCAAGACTGAATTTAAATGGCTTTCAGTCCAGGTAATTCCAGGCAAATTAGCTTCAACCACACTGAACCTGGAAAATTGCCTTGTTCAGGAAGTGGTGAGATTCATGCCTAGAAAACCCCACTTGTATTCTGCTCCAGGGGCTGGGTATAAATCTTTAGTGTTCTCATTAATCTTTTAAGCTGGGGAACATAAACATCTGGAAGCTTCCACTTTCAGAGTTCTATAACAACATCTCCAACTGGTTATTTCACTTCTTTTGTCTATAATAATGCCCCATTTTATTCTCCATGTATTATTCATATATACCTTAAATTTAATCACCAACCCACTAAAGTTAAACTCACACTACACCTGAGATATAAACACCATCACACTGGAGTTGAGAACACATTATGGCTTATTCATAATTACTCTCATGCTGAGGTAAGGTTAACACCTTTATTTTGTGATACCACCAAAGGTTTTCTGGTTAGCAGAGACTTTTCTTACCTGTACAAAAAATGCAAAATGTTCTTTTTCTCCTGGGTCCTTTCCTTTCCATGCAGGGTATTTTTTTTTTTTTTTTCATTTCATGTTCAGCCTTCTTGTTAGCTGTTTTCTGCCACATGTGAAAGTGGAGTTTACCAATTAGGGATGTGCTGCCTTTGACTGCTGGAAGCACTCAGGGTGTGTCCTCCGTGTTTCCCACGCAAAAGCGCTGCTGGAGGCTCCTCATGTTCCACAGGGAACATCCTTTGCCCGAGCCAGCAGTTCGTGCCCAGTGCTCACCCCACCTGGCAGTCCCTGTCTTCATTGGCTCCCTGGACAATTTGGTGATTTCAGGAGTGAGAAAAGACACCACTATAGACTTTTAGTGATGGGACAGAATATACACCAGTGCCCTGTGCAGCAGGACACTGTGCTGTGCTGGACTGGCACTGTGCTTGTGCTTGCAGGGCAGAGGGCTTCTGCTAGAGCCCTGAGCATCCCACGGCACCATGGAATCAAGCTGGCCTTGTAGTTTGGATGTTCTGTTTAATTACTGGAATTTACCTGAAAGTCTTTGGAGCTGCTGGCTTCTTACCTATTCAGAGTCACAGGTTTGCAGAGATATTTGCTGTTGGTTACCTGTCTCTTCTGTAGTTTTCCAAGAAGTGTAATTTTTTTTGTTGTTTTTTTTTTTGTTCTTGGTTCTCTAGTCTGTTCAAGTCACCATGTGTTACCCAGCTGTCTTGAGTTTTGCCTCTCTGTAATAAATAAATATAGATTTGTGTGGATGTGGTGCTTAGGGACAGGGTTTAGTGGTGGACTTGGCAATGCTGGCTCAGTGATTGGACTCAGTCTTAGAGGTCTTTTCCAACCTAAATGATCTATCAGTCTGTGTATAACATATATATATAATCATAGAATTCTAGAATGGTCTGGGTTGGATGGGACCTTAAAAATCAAAGATTACGATGGGCAGGGAGCCTTCCACTAGACCAGGTTGCTCAAATTCCTGTCCACCCTGGCCTTGAACACTTCCAGGGATGGTGCATCCACAGCTTCTCTGGGCAACCAGCTCTAGGGACTCACCACCCTCATAGTAAAGAATGTCTTCCTGATATCTAATCTAAATCTACTTTATTTAATTTAAAACCATCCCCCCTTGTCCTATTGCTATTTGCCTGTGGAAAAAGTAGTTCTCCCTCTTTTTTTGTAAGCCCCCTTTAACTGCTGGAAGGCTGCAGCAATATAGAATAATAAGCAATAAATCTTGGGTGGACAATTATTGCAGGACTGCACTTTTTTTTTTTTTCAACTTTTATTTTTATTAGGCCACCTAACAAAACCCTGGTTTTGAGAAGGAAACAAATGACACAAAACTTCAGGCATGAAGTAATCACATTTAAGTGGCCTAAAAGCTGCTTAGGCTCAACAGTTTTCAGTGTCTAATAAGTAAGTTTCATATGTATTCAACTAAAAAATCCTGGAAGTATGAACATTCTTTAACTTTTTTTTTTTTAATGCAAAGAAGAAACAAGTTAAATGTGGTAAAAACCAAAATTGGCTTGTGTCTGTGTTAAACATGAAAATATTGGTACTTTTTTCAGTTTCTCTGTATTTTCATGTGCTTTATATGGAGGTAATATATGTACTTGCTGCCTTATACAGAGATCTGAACTTTTCTCCAATCTTTTGTGATACCTGGGGTCAGTAGTGTATAAATCGAGTGAGAAAATTTGAGTTTGTTGTCTGGCCATAATTAAATCCATTAATATTGTTCTAATGCTGCATTTGTTACAGAAATCACCATGGTGAGTGCTACATCTCACCTTTTGTTATCTTCAAGAAAAGCCTTTCATGCTTATGTATTTAATTATCTAGCATTCTTTTAATGTATTTGTCAAGCAATCTGAAATACATTATTGCAATACCATATCTGCAGTAGTATCTCCACATAAACAAATGTGCTTCTTAACTACAGCATTGAGAACTCCCTCTGGTAGGATTCCCAAACTGCTCTGCAGGTTGCTGGCTACAGCAGACTACCAAAACAAAACTCTTACCGTGATCAAGGTCAGAGCCAGGTCAGTCATTCACAGAATATTACATCTCTTCTTGGAAGCAGGAAGCATTTGATATTTGATTTCCCCATGCACCGTTCTTTGATGGATTTTCCTTTTCTTTCCTGCAGAGGGAAGAAACTGTTATGTTAAAACCGTTATATGTATTTACACATAATGACTGATATTTATTTAATATTGATAGTGTCCTGGAAAACCATTAAGGAAATGCATCTTGTGGCTCTGCAAAAGTATGTAGTGTGCTATTCTCTTGGAGTCGAAGGTAATCCTTTGTGGGAAAAGTGCGTTCACGTGAGGACACTGCTTGAGGTGGTTTGCAATCACATCCGTTATTTCAGTAAATGTTTAATCCCCAAGCAGACTCTGGCAGTGATTTATGAAGGATCTAGGAGAGGAATGCTGCTACCACTTTAGATGGCCAGGTTACCTGGGTAATTGTGCTAGGCTCGTTTGCCAAGACGAAGGTTTCATTTTTTGTATGTGTATGTATCTATGGCTATGGAAAACTAGCTGGCTGATAATGTGGCTGGAAACTGAGCATGCTGTGTCTATGCTTCAAAATCCTTTAAATCCTACATTTCTGGTATCAAAAATAGCAAAGAGATTACTCAATCTATGGAAGGAATCCTGTTTTTCATTTCACCATCTTCTCCCTTTTAAACTCAGAGCTGATAAAATGTTTATTTTGCGTCGATTTATAACGTGTAGATTTTTATTGTAGTTTAGTTTCTTTTTTTTTTCCTTTTTTATCTCTTGAGTTCTACCTGCTTCACCTTTCCCTTCCCTGGCTCTTAAATACTAGGGCTACCAATGTCTTCTGATAAAAGGAATAACTAAAAATCTGAATAGGTTGTTGCCTATCTTTCATCTTCTTTAAGAAAGTGGTCTCTTGTTACCATGGTGCAAGTGTTATGGCTTTGGAATGGAGGAAAAACGTTGAGTTTATGAGGTCAGGAATGATTAAAACCCCAGTTAACTGAAGTCATATTCCTGTTTGCGACAAGACTGGGCAGCTGTGTGTTACAGAAAAGTAAGGTGATGTGCTTGATGGCAAAGTGTTTTACTGACTTAGCAGCAATGATAAACATGATTCCCTCGTAGACTATACTTGCAAGTTGCCTGCAGTCTGAGTAGTAAAAGTGTTGCAAGTATAAGGCAATTTGAGCTTATCGTGGTAAGTAGAAGGAAAGGTGGGAAGTCAGATGATGACTCAACGAGTGCAAGTCGTGTCATAGTGGATGTATTGGAGAGGAGCCAAATACCTCACTGTTGCTGGTCATCCTGGTCTTGCTGTGTGGAAATCCTGGGTCATGCAAATAGGAATACCAAAGATTATTCTCCTAGCTTGACAAAGTGTGTAATCAATGATAAATTGTACTTATTTTGGCATTTGTGTCTTGTTATTCATGAGAGATGAAGACTGAAATGCGAAGTAAATCCCGATACGGAGTGCCTGTGATGGATGATTGGCTTTGTCTTATTGTTGCTTATAGTCCTTTAACTGCTTGTCATTAATGACTAAGATGGTAGAAGAGGGAAACTGCCTTGGAACTTTTTATGGCTCACTACCTTCCTATTTATTTTCTTAGCCTCCAGTGTCCTGGGCAAGATATTAAAAATCTTTTTTGTTCTTGGAAAAAAAGGCTAAAAACAATTTTCACTAATTTCTTTGCAATCAGTTTTATAGTTTAACTGACCAGGAAGCTGAGGCTGAGTTCAGGGATGCCAGTCACTTTCCATAGTTATTTTTGGATAGGGAGCCTAATATTAGAGACAGGCGCTTGTGCCAGTCTTTCATGAGGATGGTGACTGTCATTCACAAAACTATGTGTGTGATTTTCAGCACTTGCATTAAATCAAAACCTGAAAAGGTAGAGACTTTCTTCTGTCAAGGGAACCTGTAGGTGCTGGATTAGTGCAATAAATACAGTGGTCTTTCATCCAAACAGCCTCCCTCACTGAAAGAGAAACACATAGATGCACATAATGTACCTTTTTGGTTTCTTCTCTCCAATTATGCTAACAAGCTTCATGCTGAGAAAGGATTAGGGCTGATGGACAATCAAAGACAATGCTTCCTTCTTGGTAAAAAGGTGTGAAAAGATACAGGCACTGGGGCTGGAGTTATTAGGCATACCTGCAGGAGGCCATATGACTAAGTTAGGCCTTGAGAGACTGAGGTATAGAAATTGCTTAGTCACTATTCTAAGCTCTTCAATGACATCTTTAACACCTTTTGATTCGAAAGGCAAAGCCACAATGCAAACATTCCCCTGGCAGGTTCTGCTCAGTGTTTGTGGCTCAGCAGGGCAGCAGGACACCTGGCTGAGTAAAATTCCCAGTGGGAAACCTGCACTCGCCCTGCCAGCAGGGCACGGGCACCTGCAGGCGCTCGGAAAGCAAAGCTGCAGATTAAAGAGGCAGGAAGGTCCTGTGGAATAAGCCCTCTACCAATTTCATTCTGTATTCCATAGAGCAGGGAGGAGCAAATCAAAAGGTAGAATCAAAGGAAATGTTAGGTAAGTCCCTCTCATACTTTTTATTAACTGTACTATTGCTTCTTTGGAGCACTTCAAAAAGCCAAAGCAAGATGGTCAGGGAGAGGCAAAATTTATTGTTCAATTGCATTACTAAGCAATTATGACTTACTTTTGAAAAATAAAATGCCTCTGCAATTTCAGCCACTTTATCTTTACTCAGGCTTTCCTGAAGATAATTTACTTTAATTTCAATAAGGAAGATTTAAAGATTGAATCAATTTTATCTCTTCTTTGTAGCTGGCTGTTTATTATCCCTCTAAAATGTATTCCTGGCTTTTTGTGTGCAGTTCTTTTGGAACTCCAAAATTATATTTTGCCTGCTTTCTGCCTTTGTTACTAACCTGTGAAACCCAGTGGTCTCCAACTGAACTAATCAAAAAATACTATGTAAACATCTCCCTGCATCAAGGATATATATTAAGTTACATTCCACACAGACGATGCAAAATAAAAATATTGTAACTGAGAAATGGGTATCTAATACAAATGTTATTAGTGTACCTCCCAAAGACTGCTCAGAGGCAAAGGTGACTGCAGGGGCGGAGGTGGATGGTTACAGGCTGCCTTCTCTAACATCTGTGTAAATACTGGAGTGGTGGCCCCTCTAAGTTACGAGGGCTGCAGTTTCAAATATTAAACTACAAAAAAGTCTGTCTGTGACTGTACTAAATAAATTGCCTTTAGTATCTTTTCTTTTTTCTTTTTGGCTGCTGGTATTAAGAAAAATACCAGAAGACCACCAAAGAAGAAAGAGGCAGGAAAAGGACATAGGCAGAATGAATGAATGCCAAGATTTAATTGACACAGTAGTGGCTCATACTGTCTGTTCTCTTTGTGGAGATGTTACCCTTTGGATGTTCATAACAATAATCTTCCAAAGAACCATATTCAATGGAATTGTAACCCTTCCAATTATTATTAAAAGGAAAAAAAAAGTATCTTCTTTAAATCATATTCTTTTCCCCAAAAGCCAAATATCCTGAACATTAAAACAGCTAAGCAGAGTGTTTAGAATAAGTTTTGATATTAAGGAGAGACAGTTAACTGTTAAAAATAGCCTTAAAATGATCATTGCTGTAGAGGCACCAATAGCCTAGAGGAAGGGACAGGAAGGTTTAAAATTGAAAACAGTGATGTAAAGACCTAAGTTTCGTTCTATCTTTTCCAATTTTCCTGACAGACTTCTCTGAAAGACTTTTTAAAATTCACATAAGTCTGATTTTTTTCACCCCCAGCTTCAGGCTCAGTTTGCAAACAGGTGTCAAGGTACCCGTGTAAAAATGTAAATATGAGTGTGTGTTACAATTTTTAAATTGCTCCAGTGTGTTGTTTTAAGAATGTATGGAAGGAAAATATCATTGGATATAGATGCAGCCTGCTGTACATGTAGGAAGATATGATAATAGGCTGGAAATCACCACTTCTAAATTTCAGCATTTCTATTTTCTCTTGTGGAAGAAAATGTTGACACAGGGAAGTCTTATGACCAGTCCAAATGAACTGATATCAGTAATAACAAAATTAGAGAAGATTTAAGTATTACACTGCAAGCACTCACATGAGTTTAATATCAATTGCAATTTCTGATTACACTTAATCTAGGTGAAAACTGCTTTTAAAGGCAGAATTCTTAATAAATTTGGGTAAAGTATAAGAAAAACGTTAGATTGGATCAGAACTCTTTTGCTGAGAATGGGAAACACTGTGGCATTTTTTAAGAAGCTCCCTTAAATGAGGTGGCTCCATGGTGCATGTGGAATTTTTTTTAAGGAAGTTGTGAGGTCTAGTACTGATCTAGAGAGATTTTCCATGGACACTTAATCATCTCTAAGACCTGAACCCACTGTGATTTTATCCATAAACACCACTTACTTTGAATATTTCCGTTTCGCCCTCCTTGTGTTTTTATATTTACCTGAAAAGCATGTATTTCACAGCAATACAGGTTTAAGTTCCATTCTAAACTGAAGCTTTTATCTTGTGGTTTCTGCTGGAGGTGGGAGGGAAGGAACACAGGGACAGGGGAAGAAGTACGGTACAGAATTGCTCATACCTCAGTGGTAAGGTAATTTACCTGGTTAGCGTAGAGGTTAAGTTGTTTTTAACAATTGGAGGTAAAAGGCAAAAAATCAGAAAGTTCACAACCATGCAGATAAAACCAATTTATGCACAGCATGTGGGTCTTCTGTATAGAACTCCTGTAAGTTGTATTGATCATGGTCTTCCCTGTGACAGTGTCAATGGAATAATTTATGTAAAAACCCCAAACAAACAAAAAAAGAAAGATCAACCTCGGGACACTAAAACAGCCCCCAGACCTTAATTTTTGTGATGTTTGAATTTGTGTTTTGACAAATGAAGATCAGTGAGTTTGACTATTTAATTTTAAGAACTTGTCTCCAAAAGAAACCAAATACTCTTCAGTTTAAATTAAAAAATCTCCAGCCACCTCTTCTTTCTGTACCATGGTCTCTCAGAGGAGCCCTGAGTGGCACAGTGCAGTTCAGTGATGATTGTACATGAACCAGCTGTGTCAGACATGCAGGATATCCTGGTAAGTGCATCTCTTGTGCAGTGACACTGCCTCCAGATCCCCAAACAGATCATCCAACACTGTACCCCATACAACTGACCTGTTACTGCCTCAGAAAAAGGCATTTTAATCACGCCTCATTATAATATTTGAAACAGCTGGGTCCAGAAAGGTACAAAATTACATATGCAACTGCAGTAGTGCCAATGCCGTGTAGGTACTTGAAGATGTTGATTGCCACACTGACAGAATATTGTATTGGATTTCAGTGCAGTATCTTTAAGTCCGTATACAATACAGCTATGGACTTGATGTTGGAGATGAGGCTCATTGCTTAGCATTAGCATCACAATTCTTTTCCTTCCACTGTTTGCTAGCTCTGATTTCAGTGAAGCAGCTCCTGACTACTCATGGTGTTACTCAGATGAAAGTTTTTAGGCAACTCAGCTGGTATCCAACTCAGCCATAGCCCCTGAAGGGAGAGTAAGATTTGAAATGAATCCCCTTGTATCTTGGAATAAGTCAATCTAGCCACTGGGGTATTGGATGAAAAAGTGGCTGGCTTTTTGCAGGATGCTTTTACTGGAAAGATAGTTGTTCTGGCATATTCTGCCCTCAGCAGTCTGTGCCAGCCTGGTCTGGGATATGGGATGAGAGGCAGGAGCAGTGGGGTGAATGGCACAGAAGTGCTGTGCTGCCACTGGATGCCTCTTTCCAATGACTTTCAGACATGTAAGAGGATGTCTTCTTCCTTGCTCTGAAATAGCTAGGGAAACCTGGTATTGGATGAACCTCCTGCTCTGAGCTGAAATGAAAGCAATATTTTTACAGCAGTATACTGCCTTATTGACAAGGAGATAAGCATATTTTTTATTGTATCAGCATTTACCATTTCCCAAATTTTTAATTGGAAGTTAATGATGTATGGCTTTTCTAGTAACTAAATGAATATTTGAACCGCTGCAAGTTGCTTTAATAATTGTTCAGCTAATCATTTAAATTGTCTTTACTTGTGCAAAGTCATATAAATGGGAAAAATTAAAAATTAATCAGCTTGATTTACGTAACTAAAAGCTGCCATCTAATGGATATTTTTCAATAGAAGACAGCAGTAATTATGCTGAAAAAAAATTCGTTCCTGTAGTTTGAACGATTATAGCAATTTCCACCGGGGGATTTCGCAGTCAGGTTCCAGTTCTGGGCAACAGTGATTAATATAATGGTTATTAATGAGAATTCATTTTTGTACATCGAGGGGTGTTTGGGTGTCAGTATTCCAAAAGCAATGTGGTTAGCATATTAATTATAAAAGATAGCATTGGACTGGTGACTAAGTAACTATATTGATTTTTTTCTCGTTTTCTGTGATGTGAAAGGTCAATTAGACTTATAGAAACAATGGAGCCTTCACAGCAGGAACCATCGTTTCGCTGTGCTGACATCTTTTTAGCCATGTACAAAGTTCATTAAATGTGCAAAGGTAGTAATGTTAAAAGGAAGCAAGTGATTGGGTCAGAGGTCACCAGCCATGGCAGGCTGACAGCCGCTTGTGGATTACGCCACGGGAGCTAAGTAATAGTGAGAATTGCCTTTCAGGTTGCCCACTGGGACCGAGGGGAATGAAGTCATAAGCAGCTAATACTATTGGGTTAATTAAAAGGAATATTGACAGCAGCTTTGTTTGTCTTGCCCTGAATGGGATGCTGTTAACCAAGTATTTTATTGGGTTACATATCATTAGCGAGTTTTTGTCTTGAATAACAAATTGCCAAATTTTAACATCCACAGTGTTCCAGGAAACAGGTATTGAACCAAACATGTCTGACACTTGTACAGTCTTCTATTTCACTGTCTCTGTTCATGCTGTCACGTTGTCAGATGTGAGCCATTCAGGTTATTTTCCTTTCCACTGGAGTCAGCTCTCCCAGGTGTTAATGTCCAGGCGTTCTCACAGGAGGCTTACAAGCAGCCGAAGGTCTCCCCTTCCCAAGATATCAGGGCTTACTAAATATAACTGTGGTGTTTGTTGTTCCATTCATTTGGTCAAGCATCTATAAAGCTTTTAACTCTTCAGCTTCAGTCACGTTTAACAAAATAAGAGCAAAACCAAAATCCCTTCATGAAGGACAAAAAGTGTCGTAATTTAGGACTTGATTTGGTTTGTATTGTTCTAATGTTTGTGGAACAGCTGAGTAAAGCATTCATAATCATCCTGGTGAAATTAATAACTTAAAGAGCACATCTGTGAAGATTTCAAAATTGATTACCATCTCTGCATAAAAATGACAGGCTTTCCTACTAAATGTTCAGGAGAATAAACCTACATTTTAATAAGTTTTCAAAGTGTTTTTCTTCACTGTTATGCTGAAAACATTATTTATATGCTAGATGTGACTAATTTGCTTGTAGTCTTCATCTCAAAACATCAGGGTTTTTACTTTTCCATGCTAAAAAGAAAGAACTTGATGTGAAGTCTCCATGTAGCAATATATGTCTGATTGCTTCGAATTTTGTGTGATCGGTCTTTGATTTCAAAATGAGCTCAGAGCTGGCAGTGCAGAGATGTACAGGTAGACTTCAAAGCTGACTTTCTTCTTCCATTTTCTGTTCTGACGTTACTGTCCCTTTGGTTTGTTTTGCAGAAGCCTAAAGTAAAACATGCTTCATTATCTGACAGTGTTAGCAAAAAATGGAAGCAGAAACATAATTACTCTCTTTATTAACTGAGATATGAAGGAACAGTGAAGATGGATTCACTCCTGGCATGTACAAGAGAGGCATATTATGAACTGTATTTATATAAGAAAAATGTAAAAGCATGCACTATTGTGATGTAACCAGATTGTTATGAAATAGCAATTTCTACCTTTTGAAAACTGTTCTTATTGCAAATCAGAAGTGCTGGGAATGGTAGGAGACTCAAAAGGAATTGTACATCCAGATTATTAGAGCATCTTGTTTATGTTTCAAGGGTTGGATGACTTAAACTGTGAAAAGGACAAATTTGACATCTGACAGAAGCTTGCCTTCTGATAAACAAAATGATCTTGCCTTTCTGCATTGCATCATAACGCAGGTGTAGAGCTGCAGTCAGCTCTGTGTTGGTAGCGAGGCAGCTGAGGGTGTGCACTCTGCACATTGAGCTCAGGTCATTAATGGCAGTCATCTCATTATTTCTGTCAGTGACTCTTCTCCAACATCTTTCTGTGGCAGTGTATGAATTAAACCCTCACTCTGGGCTGTAATCATTGTCTTGTAAAAATCTGTACAGTCAAAGCATCTAGGGATGCCCTGTAATAACAATTTTGTGCCACATGTTATGTTAGGAAGTAAAACCTCTCCTCTTAAAGGAAGTGTCCAAGCTCTTCAGAGTTGTTAAGACTCCATAGCCCTGTGAGATGCAGAAATTTCTCACACACAGTCCTTGAGCAGTCTTACCCAACATCTCACAGCTGCACAGTACAATGGGTATCTCAGGGCAGGGCCTTCATGTCCCGGCTTAGTATCCCAATTGTAAATTCACCTGCTCTTTTCTAAGGACTGAGTGCTGTGTTGGTTGAGGCAGGGTCCACCAAGCAATAAAACTCCCTGCTTCTATAAAAACTGCTCAATGGATGCCTCAGCAGACATTGAGAAGGTGAGATGTGAAAGCAGCTTCTGTTCGCAAATATTGAGTCTCTGAGGTAAAGCAATATATGCACGTTCAGTGGACGAGCACTGTGCTCCAGAGAGACAACTTGACACTTTTTTTCACATCTTTCACAGTTCTCATCGGCAACTGATAACTTTTGACACCACTGCCTGTGTGTGAAGGGTACTGATGGCCAGGGTAATGCACAGTTCCTGTCCTTGTAGTGTAAGGCTGGCACCTGAAACCAGTGCAGCCCTTCTAATGAAATACCTCTGTGGGTTTGCACTCCAAGCTTACGTGATCTAATTTGAAGGCAAGTAAGTGGGTCATATCTAGTACCTAAGCATGAGCCCTCATCATTAGTGTGCCTGTTATCCGGTGTTGTGTAGCATATCTGCAGGGGTGCAATCTTGCCTCTGGGTGTCCCTGATATTTGTGGTTACTGATTAGTTGCTGCCACTGGCTCTTCTTAATAAATTCCACATGTGGAGGCAAAGACTTGCAGTAGCCTGATGTCGTGATGCACTGAGAGTGTGTAGCTTCTTCAGGAGCACTAATTTGTATGTTTTTTCACAGATACTTTTTAAGGATCTGTGTCTGACTTGTTGACCGAGATTTATGTACAAAAGCAGCATCACCCAAACTCTACCTGCAGCATGGGTTATACTTCAAAGCTGACGCTGCTTACAAAGCATTCTTTTGTCTCCACAGTGGATTTATACCTGAATAACAAGTTGGTTGAAAAAAGCAATGGGGTGTGAAGGATTTTAAAACCAATCAGATTAATTCATCTCCCTTTGTAGTGACCATAAATGAAGTATATTCTCCAAGTGGCAACTTTTTATTCTGAAGTGATCAAAAAGGTTTTGCCCTATTTATTGTGTGTTAATTCATTAAAAAGAATAATGGGTGGATGCACGAGCTCAGTTGAGCGCAGACCACTGCACACTAGCACCACGCATGTCCCCATGGCTGGGTGTCAGCCAGCCCCAAAGCACGTGCTGGGGCTGCCTGACAGATGTCCCCGTGTGCCAGCGCGTCACTGTTGCTTCCAGACAAACCCTGGCTCCCGCGCTGCCCTCCCGAGCCACGGCTGGCTCTGCGCTGGCTCTTCAGCCAAGGGATGGAATAGTTCCTGTTTGGTTAAGTCTGATAAATGCCTGATGTCTCACAGGAAGACCACTTTGACATCCCATGGCAGCCTGCCTTTCAACCAGTCTGTAGATTTACAGCCTTCAGCAGATACATTTCTGTGAGGGAATGTCGAGCTCTTCTGCACTGAATCTTTTTCTCTTTTTTTTTTTTTTGCTTAATTTTTTTCTCACCACGAAGAATTTTTTGATCGTGTAAGCTGAAATCATCACTTAATTTTTCAGGACATTCTCTGGTCTAGCTATCACAGATTTTCCCCCCCTATTTTACAGAGCATTTTTGGAGAAAGTGCTCCTTAAGTAGAAAGCTTTGTTACTAAGATTACAGCTTAGCTGTAAGGTGCAAAAGTTAGACAAAAATTATTCTGCTTTTTCAGACATGATCGCTTCTCTATGTACCTTTCTGCTGGCCTTCAGGGTGATGTCACAGTTTTTTCACCTACAAGTAACTGCCTTATTTCAGTGTTATATGAGAAATGAAGAAATTATGCAAATTACCTCCCCACTCGATTACAGTGTCATGAGCTTGAGGAGAAATTAACTCATTTATTTGGGAGAAATGTGCAATCCCACAGAAATGCATGGCTGCATGTTACTTTTCCATGAAAAGATAATAGTGTAAGAAGAAAAGGGAAAATTTAGTAAATATTTTTTTCTTTAAGCTTCTGTTTCAGGAACGCTGTCTTAGTGCAGAAATGGCATTTCATCACATCCAAAAGCTTTCTTATTGAATCTGTAAAAGCCGATAGGATTAAAGCATGTGATTTAAGCTGTTCATGTGCCTGGTGGTCCCAGGCCTCTTTACCTTCTTCATAAAGCTGTTTGGTGCCAACTCTTGATTTGCTATTCAGTTATGCCTAGTGGCATGTACAACTCTTGAGCCAGATCCTCAGATTTATAGTGATTTCTAAATTGTTCAATGGAATATGACCCAGTGTTATGTGTTAGATTTTTGAAAAGGAAACGCAATCTGGTTATCATCATGCTCCAGGGGGAAAACAAAAAGGTTGTTCTATTCATGTATGTTATGAATCTATTCAATTTAAAACATAATTGTGAACCTCTGCAATGGTGAAACACAGTCCTATTCTCTTTAAGCTGAGAGAAAATGACCTGCTGGGTATCTATTTTCAGGTTAACTCCACTAACTGTTCACTCCACTGTGTGTGACAATAGAGTGGTAAAGCTGCAAACTCCAAAAGTAAAAAAAGTGTTCACATTGGTAACCAAAAATCAACAGAAGCATAGGTCTTCCCTTTGTCTTTATGAAAAGTGATACCAGAAAATAGAGATTGTGGCATTCTAAAATACCACATTTAAACCCTAAAAAAGGTAAAATTTACATTTTTCTTTTCCTTTAAATATGAAAATTAAACTACTTTGAATTACTTCTAGATACTTAGACAGACATACAAATGCAAACTGTCATACCATTCCCCTTGACTCAGTATCCTGGCTGTAATCAAGGCTGGTATTTAAAAGAAATGGCTAAGTTATGGAGTTAACTGTCTACAGGGACAGTTTTTCTCTAACCCTCATTATTTAGATTTGGCTTATATTCCACAGCATGATGTTAAGCAACTAAGATACATCATCAATGGACGGAACATCTCAATTCTGAAAATCAGATTATTTAGGTATGTTTTTCAAAACTTACTATAAATCAATCTGCATTTCTTAAATGGAAAAGCCATGAAATTCTGGAACAAGTTTCTATCAAATGTGTATAGTGCTGCAGCATAAAAATTCTGTAGGAAACAAACTTACTCTTATTAAAATCAGGTTTAATGTAATAGCTTCCACATACTTCAGGGTGGAAAAAAGTTATATACAAATGTCCTCAGTCTTTTGGAAAGGCTGTGACCTGCATGATATTTGAAAGTCCACAGGAGTATATAGGAATGAACACAGCAGTTGTTCCCTCATAGTATGTTATTACAAAGAGAACTGGGGGTCAAATTGCATGAATGATAAATGGAAGGTGCTTGAAATGAGTTGGTTCTTTTTTGAACATTATACATTGACCTTGGCAGTTTTGACAATTACATCCATCATTTCTAAGAATCCATTCCAGAACACCCGTCTGTTCTCTAATGTGGCCAAGTAAACAGGATTTGTGAATACACGAATCAAAGATTGATCTTCTGTACCTATACACTGATTAACAGTTGGTTTCTTGGTGCAACTTTTTCATTCTATGAATTATGCGAAGATCATAATTCACCATGGCACACCTGTAGACAAGCATGTTGGAATGCTTTAATCTTCACTCACAAGGTCTTGGTAGAATCAATAGTTGGCTTCTGAGTTTCATAAGCAAAATGGAATAAAACCATTAAAAAGCACAATTTACACAGCAAAAATGATGTTTCACTGCCTTAGTGTTCCCCCTGGCAACAGAACTTGCTGAAGACAAAGATGGAACAAACCAGGGTGGAACAACCTAGCTGCCCTCAAAAATCAGCCTTCTCAGGCACCAAAAAGCAAAAATCAGCATTTCTGCTTGGAATTTACAGCTTATCCATCTCAGGCTGACCATGTAAACAGGCCTTGTAATCCCCAAAGGGATGCATGCTTAGAGCAGCAGTGTTTAACAGGGGCATATTCTTGAGTAATACCTTTCTCTTCATCAGAACATCTCTGTTCATTGGAAAGGTGCTGAGCTGAATCAGCGTTGGTCTGTAACTCAGCAGAGCAGAACCACTCACACAATCACCTGGGCACACTTGCTGTGTGCCTTCCAGTGCCCTTCTGCACATTCCTTAACAAGAAACATGGAAAGCAGTGTAAGCCTTCCCTGAAGACATGAGGGGTGAGATGACTGAAAACTTGCTCAAATTATAAATGGACACAGACTGATTCTGAAGTCCCAGAGAGGGGACACCCAAAGCTCTGTTGCCTTGGAAGGGAGCCAAGTAGGGACCATCCGATTATAGTTATGTAAATGGCAAAATCTGAGTTCATAGAATTAATGTGAAGGCATCAGCTATGGAGGCAACCCTAAAGCAGAGCTTTATCTTACTTTCTTTTAGTTTTTCTCAGGAAAGAGTCTTGCTTTTGCTCTAACAAGAGCTCTAAGAGATAAGTAGGTGGCTGCTGACAGGGTGCAGGCTTTGTGGAGATGGGCTTAGTGCAAGAGGTAGACACAAGAAAGTATAATATTCTATCTCCTTAGCTATGATGAAAAGGTTTAGTAACTTCTGTATTCTGACAGGTAATTGTAATACTGGTAATACTTGATTTTTTTTTTTTTTTTTAACAAAATTACTCAGAATTGGAATAGATTAGTAAAATCAAAGGGAATTTTCACTCTGCAAACCCTCACTCATTCTTAATTTTACCTGCTATTCTTTCACAGGAATTTTTCTTACACTTATGTAAAGCATTTTAGTGTCTTCAAATGTCTGCTAAAAATGGTCTGACTGGAGATTCAAACCCTAGAAAGAATATGAAGCACTGTAATGTCTGTAAACTGCCTTTTGGCCACTGATCTTGTGTTGGTCCAGGTTAAATGTAGATTTATATTACATTTGAAAATGGAAAACTTCCCCTTTTTTTTTTAAGCAAAGCATTTTTTTCAGCCAATTTTCCTCCTTAATAGAAACATACCATTCCTTAGCCTACAATTTAGACTGGCTAATGCAGAGATAAAACTCTATTAAAAATACTTTCTTCTGGTTTTTTTACTCCCATCTGCCGTTGCATATTCTAATACTCTTACATTTTCACAATTTTCTGATGTGCCTTTAGAAAAACTTGCACAAAATCCATCCACTGTAACTAGATCTATTATTAATTTTGTTACTAATTTCACATACAGTTCCAGGAATTGAAAATCTATTACATTTATAGTAAATGTCAATCCTCCCCTCTTCTTCCTGTTGCACTGAATGAACTATAAAAAGACCAAAATGGTTTTGTGACAAAGAATTAAATAGATTGCAGCAGGTGGTATCACAGGTGCCTGCTTAATTCATGTTGACACAGTCTGTAGGTCAGGGATGGGGAAGGATGGAGATTTTCTGACTGCTGGTCAGAATTAGGGTAGGGAGAGGGGAGTCAGATTAATGGCTCTAGTTCAAGCCATGAGCCTATTACAGGGGATTATTATTTTTAGTGGAATTAAATGTACTAGGAAACACCACAGGTCCATCCAGTTGAGAACCCTGTGACTGTAAGAGGTCTGTGCTGATGCTTTAAATGAACGTCTGTGGCATTGACTTGCACTCCCCTTGATAAAGGCAAACTGGTCAAGTCAGCATTGTCTCTGTCTTGCTGGGACAGACAGAGCCATAACTCCAGCTTACCGTTACTAAAGCAAGCACAGAACAGTTCAGGTTGAGGCAAGCTCAGTGCAGCCCCTGCCTTCGGTCAGGGGGCGAGTCCCTCTGCAGCCCTCGGGCAGCACTGCAGAGTTTGGGCCATAAGGCTCCCGGTTGGGAGCATCAGAGTTGGTGCATGAAGGATGTGCATGGAGCCCTCCTACCAGATGGGGTGTTTTGCTAATCAGTTAAATCTGCTTTAGCTGATCTTCTCATGGCATGGATGGAAACCAGATTTTTGAGTTCATTTGGGCGGGATGGGAATATTGAGCAGCCAAGCACGAAGATTTCCCTTTAGACTACACTGCTGAAACAGGAAATATAGATAAATTAACTTCCCACATCAAGGCAAAGGGATGCATTTAATGTAAGTGCATCTTTTTGTGAGGATTGTTTTCATTCATATCTATCTAGGCTAGCAATAGCAAATTAAAATGTACTGTGGTCGGGTGTAAACAGCTCCCATCTTTGTATGTTAATCTCTAATAGCAATGGCTTTCAGGAAAACTGATTGATCTTTGCTAAAAGGCTGCAGTAATCATCCTGGCAGCCAAAATCATGTGCGATGGGCACAAGGTAGCTCCCTTGGTGAGAATGTTTAAATGCGCAGGTGGTTGTGGCTGATGACTGGTGAAGGCCCCTTGTTCTGTGCAGTCACCTGCAGGCACTGCCCTGCCCGTGCCCTGCGCTCTGTGCCCCTGCCTGGACACCAGCCTGTGCACGGCTGACCTTGGCTGTGCGGGGTGCCAGGAGCTGCAGCCTCTCCGGCAGGCACAGCTGGGCTCCCGTTTGCTCCTGCAGTTCAGTGGCTGCTCCGGGTGGGACACGGGAAAACACCACTCACCTGTGAGCAGGGGAGGCAGTCCTTGCCTCCTCTGTGTGCCTGTGTGCCCACACAGTGGATGCAAAAACCATCGAGAAAATGCCCCAAACCACGTATCTGAGGTGTCTGGAGATTGAAATTGAGGTATAATCGGTCAATCTGAATCTCTAGGTCTGAGTCTGTGTGCCTTGTCACAAAGACTAAGCTATACCTAGATCCTAATTTATGTATCTAATGGAAATGTGCTTAAGATATGTAAGTAGTCAAGGGATTGTTTTAAAGGGATTGCCCTTTATTGAGTGATGCAGTTGTAATCCATGGAGAAAAGAAACAGAAATAAATAAACCCACTATGCACTTTAATCCGTTCTAATCAAATTATGCCACACATGGCTACGCAAGGAGGTTATTCAAGTACCAAGCTGAGAAAAGATTTTTTTTTTGTAATTTACTTGGTTATGAATTATCTACTTATATTGTTGTATTAATATTTTGTAAGGAATTAATGGGCCTGTGTTTGTGTTACAACCAGTAGTCTCACTTTAAAGTGTTCTGAATGTTTTCCCTATGCTTAGTTATTAAGGTCAAATTTTACTGTGCTTGGTTTTCTTGCTTTGTACATTGCAAATTGTGAGGAAATGCACTGAGGAGGGAATGTGAATACTGTCTAAATACTAATTTTATTGTTTTTCTGCATTGTGGTGAAATCTATCTCCTTCAAGAGACTATTTAAGTAGTTATTAATGTGTAGCTGTCTTCCTTACTAATTAAAAATCTTCAGTTTGCTCCCTAGTAATTGGGAGTTGGGTTTAGAGGGGAGAAGAGTTTTCAGTAGTGCTATCTTGGCCTTCTTCCCTTAATTTAACACTGGTAATTATGTTAAAATTATGCCTCCAATGAAGTAATTTTATATACATGGCTGAGGTACTAATAGTTAAATTCCTTAGTGTTACTAGCTGAGTATCTTTGGTGTTAAGCTCATGGATCAACAGTTTGAGGATTTGGCATCACAGACTGAGTTTGCTGATGGCTATCACCATCCAGGTAGTGTCAGAGCTGCATAACTACAAACAGCTCAGCCCTGCCTATGTGAGCTGCAGCTACAATAGCCAGAGGACCTGGAAAACACTCGCTGGATTTTATGAAAGCATTTGCCTTTGAGGGCTTCAGCCTCAAGCCAGTTGCTGGGCAGACATCTGAATTAAGCTAAATCATGTGTAACTTTGCATGAGAAAGCCCCGGTGATTTTGTCTAGAAGGTGTAGGCCTGACTTCCCTCTTAATTTACGCATTTCCAATTTGATCTGTAGTGTCTGTTGTGTTGGTGTTGCCCACGTGATAATGGCTCAGTGCAAGATATGGCTGCTCCTTCATGCTTGGGTATATGTTATGTTACGTATGCATGGGGATGAATTATGCTAAAGCCTATTCACTTCAGAACTTTTACCTTTTGTGGTGTAAGAGGCATCAAGAGGAATGTGGAGCATGGTGGTTTGGTTCTGTGTTATAACAGAAATGTCTAGAGGCTTAACGTGTGGAGACAATTTACTATCATAGGTACAGCTGTCGCAACATACAGAAAACTCTTTGCCTACTAGATGGCACACCATACATTAAAAAAAGTTGTTTTCATACTTTTATGATGATACCTAATAACACAGTGTGAAAGAAAGCATAAACTGTTACTTTTTTTTTTTCCCTGCCAACTCAGTGTGATAGAGTAGATGTATCACAAAAATACAACAGGGGCATCTCCCTGCACAAGAATTTTCTAAGATTTTGCGGTGTGAGTTGGATTTTTATGTATGTGCTAGTCTGGATTTGGTAAATGCTGGACAGAGTTTTCTGTGTTGCATGAATTACTGCGATAGGGACAGAAACATTTTTTGATTGAGTTGAATTTTAGGTGTAGCATCTGGTGAAAAATGAGTTTGAAGTATCAGTTCGAAGACCATGCAGGACTACTGGGCAGATATTAGTATATTGATGATGAGTTTAAAGAGTTCCCATGCCAGTGTAGCCCTGATAATTTGACTTTTATCATCTCTCCCTTTTGAAAAAGCAGCTCTTGGTCACCTTATACTTTACCCACTTATTAGGAAATGCTGTATGTTTTGTCTTCACTTAGCACTTATATATGATTTAACTATTTATTTACAACTACAAAACAAATCTGGAGCCTATGTGTTCAAATACATAATATGTTATAATAGATAACATATTTGGAGAATATATTGGAAGCAAAGAAAGCAATGATTGCAATGCCATAATAATATTTTTCGACAAGCTGTAGATTTAAACTTTAAATGCCAATTTTCAGGTCTAGCTATTTTTGGTAGATAACAGCACAAGATACAAAATCCATGGAAAGTTTCTCTAGATTAATACACATTATTTTATTGTGATGTTTGAAACAGTGGCTTGCTTTCAACCTGTACATAGTGCAATAACCTTTGTCAGGGGTTCACTCCTCAGTTGCTGCAAGTTTGCATAGTTTACCTAAACTTGATTATGACATGAGATTAATAATTCAGTCAGAAACCATCGTTGTAACAGTACATGCATGACTCTCAAAAACAAATTCCAAGCAGGTTTCCTCTTTCTCTAAAGCAGGCAGTTACCATGGTGATGGGAAGTGTGCAAGAGCTAGAAGAGACAGAACAATGCATGACTTCAAAGAGCTCCCCTTCCCACCAAAAATGTCACTGCTCCCTGTTCCCCAGCAATTTCTACACATCAAATAGTATGTGCCATAACACCAAGGAGTTCTAGAAAAGCAGGAAGGATAGCCCTACCTTCTGATAAGCCAAGTCTTGCCATCTTCCATGTGCCTTCTAAACCTTCCAGTGCCTTGGAAAGTCTTCTGCCAAAACCAACCATCTTTATTCAGAGATCAGAATTAATGTAACCCACTGCTCACTGCATTTCAATTTTAAATTACTCAGAAGAATAGAATAATTAATATAAAGACAACAAAGCACAAACGGAAAGGAAGCAAATATTTTTTGGTTTGGAACTTGATCCTTCCAACTCTGATTTAAACATTAGTCAAGCCATAGAGGTAATGATAAAACTATGAAGAAATAATACTTGATCTCAAAGGAATATATCTTTACTGTGAGATTTAAGACTAACCTTTTTCCTGACTCTTGCCTACAATGACGTCAAAAAGGAAGCAACATGATGGGAACCAGGGTAGAGATTGCCCTGAGAGAGAAGCTTTGAACAAAGAGAGGAGGCCTGGAGCCTCAAAACAAAGAAAGAAATGCCTGTGAATAAATGTGGAACCCTGTGGGCAGTAGTAGGCATGGAATTTCATTAAAATGTGGAAAATAAGCAGTGAGCTCTTGGAAATGTGGTGAGAGTGTACAGTGGTTGTGCTCTCTTCCACTTTGATTCTTACCAGCAGTGGGAACAGATGGTGCATTACACCTCCTCCCCAAAATGAACCATCCTCTGCTCTCCCACTCACCAGTCCCAGCGCTGCAGAAGAAGCGGGGGCCTTGGAACACTGCTCCTTCATGCTGATTTTTGTGCTGGTTTATTTCCACTGAAATGATTTGCATAACACTAATGCAAAAGGGCTAGAAAATGATCATGTTGTCTTTAGGAGAGGGAAGAAAGAGTCTCGGGGGAAATATGAGAGGGCGTATTGAAGATGTATCCAGTTTCAGAAGCTGAGCTAGTCACGAAGGTTAACTTGAACACTGTCAGAAAGTCTTTCTGTAGTAGATATCACCAAATAAGTTAACCTAGGGGAAAATACGTATTTGAAAATCAAGCTATTTCTCTTGAGCATGTATGTTTCAAGGCATGCATACCGGAAGACTACAGAAGTCAAAACCATTCACCCAGCTCCTCCATGACTTTAACAGAAATACTGCATTAAATAGCTGTACACTCCTGTCAGTGTCATGAAATTTTCCCGGCCACAAACACATTGGCTAGGCTGGAAGTGAGCTGGATGGATGCCATTAAAGTTAATGTGAATATACTGAAACTTTGGTTTGAATGTAAGTGAACATCTAGACAGATGTTCAAAAGCCTTTATTGCCTAGAACCTTCCTTTGGGGAGAATTCAAGAGATGATCAGGCTCTTTTGCCTGACAGAGCCTTTTGCCATGGTTATACTGGTGTTTTCTGATCAACTTGTTCTTCCTGTCTCTGTTCTGGTGTGTGTTTTGTGTGATACCAGGTCACAAGAAATGCAATAGCAAATAGTTAATAGAGGAGTATTATACACAATGCCTAGCAAATAACTAGCAAGTTGTTAGGGTTTTTTTCCTTTTCCTTTTGTTTTTTTTTTAGACTTTGTACAGCTGCATAGTGGAAATAAACATCAGAGAAGCACTTGCCCTGTGTATGACAATGAAGTGCAGATTAGCAACTGGCTATTTATCAAGAGGAAAGCAAACTGATCGTCCTCTTTCTTGTTGCTTTCATATTGTTTTGTTTTGTGAGCTGGCTTAGCTGGATGTAATGGATACCTGTGTTGCACTGCACGATTTTGGGTTGTACAATGGGTGTAGAGCACCCTCTACTTTCTTTTGATCAAATAACACTCCTGGACTTGAAGAGAAGGGTGTGTAGGGGGAACATCGAGGCTGTTTTCCTGTAGATTTTTGTACTGAAATCAGAAGAAAGAATTTGTCTATAGGGTTCATTAACTGTTGGCCTCTGCTGGCAGTAACCCATGTTATATAGGCCACCATTGTGCCATCCTCAAAAGAACTCCCTGAAGGAGGCAGAGTCTAGAAGGAGAATATCTACTCTGAAGTTTCCCACCTTCCCTGAACTGTATCTGCAGAGCCACCCCAGGAGGGGAGACTGTGGCTTTGAAAAATAACACCTTTGTTATTCCAAGTGTTAGAGATGAAGCAGAGTTTTCAGATGGCCCCAAGGATTTTGCACCCTTCACCAAACACAGATGGAAACTGGACTCTTTGAACTGCTTTGAAAATCTGTTACCATGCATTGCTGTGGGGCCTGTGAAGCAGCCACTGCTAACTTCAGTCTGCCTGCAATTTTTATGACCATGTGATGACAAGGGATTAAATAGCTTCATTTTAGAAGCAGACAGCTTTTAAATGTAAAAATGAAAAACAAAATAAAACAAAAAGCCCAATAATTCCTTGCTCAAGGCAAAACCTTAATAGATGTTGAGGTAACATTTCAATGAATGAGGTGAATTCTGAAGTAAAAATGTGAGCAGTTTAGAATTTAAAATTGTATCTCAGGCAATAGTTGCAAAACCTTTATAACATTATGATCTTAGTAGATTGGAATCCAGAAAATATAGATTATCCTTTGTTTCCCAATTTAGGAGCTGTTGGAATTATGGTATGTGATACCATCACTGTTCCTTGTAGTGTTTTCTATTTAGTGCCTGTAATTTACATGACATTATTATAAAGGTGCTGAAAAAATTTTCAATTTCTTCATATAATGAAAACTTCTTTGACGTACCTGAATTAACTGTGATGGCAAATAGTGTAGGGCTTTCTATAGAAAAACACATTCTTTAATTTTTTTATTGCATTTTATTCATTCATTGAGATTATCAGAAATATGTGTGCTTATTACAACTACACTTGGTTTATTAAAAAAGTGATAGCCTTTATTCCAACATAATTTTATATATGGGATTTAACTAGCAATAGATGGTTTCTTCATATTTTTCTGTATTCAAGAAGCATTTAGTTTATCTATTATGAAATAAGAAAGTTTTTTATGGATGCAAAGCAATCATTCAGGTTTTGGTTTTCTAGTTGACTCGGTAGGACTGATTTCAGTTGCATGAACCAGCAGATGTAACGTGCTACAGGTTTCATCGACTTTTCATAAGCATTACTGCTGTGGGTGGATTCAGTAGTGTGATTAACAGCTGAATTACGTGGGCAAACACACTTCTGACAACGTACACCACACTCTGCTCTATTCTCATCCATCAAAGATACAAAACTCCTATGCAGCAGCTTTTCTAGTGGAACAGCTTCAGAGGAGACCAAGTGGGACATTTTCTGCTGGCTCTGTCCCTGCTGCCAGGGCAGAGGGTCTGGGTGGGGCGGTGGGTACAGGAGCCCCTGGGCTGTGCTGCTGCATCCTTCGGGCTGGAGCTTCCCTAAAGTCCCTTGACTCCAGATCCTTGTCTTTTCCACTCTATGGGGTATGAGGATTGGCTTTCCCTCAGCTGAGATCCTCTTCAGAAGTTGATTTCATGACCTGGTTTTCTCTCCTGAAGGTGAAAATTGGAACATTCTGTGTTAGCAGAGTGTTTTGTTATAAGGGCTTCAAACACTGTAAGATGTCTTCGTTAGTGAAATACTTGGAGGTGAAGCAGCTGTTTGTGCTCTTATATCAGCAAAAGTAATGTGTTTTTATACCATGTAAATGTCTTTTATAATGGTTAATTTTTCTTGAAGCACTCTGTGTGTTAGGGTACTGGAATATACCAGCAGTTTGAGAAATCTTTGTCTAAAGGTTCTGGAAGCTTAAATTAGATTTGCTGAGGAAACTCTGCTTTTCCTCATGTCACTTCAGCAGCTCTGGCCCTGTCAAATGTTAATTTTTAGTTCAAAGTGCCTTACTGCATAAAATATAATATGACACATGCAACTGCAGACTATAAATTAGTTAAAACTATAAATAAATATTTTAGAGTGTCATCTGTTATGAACTGTTGTGGTGACTTAGGAGGAGGCAGAGGAGTGGCCTAGAACATGAACTGCCCAGAGAGAGGAAGGGAGTACTGCTCTGCAACTTCTCCCCACGTTCCTCATCCCAAAGATGACAAAGGGCTTTTACTTCTCTTCACTGAAGGTTTCCTTTCCCCAGGAGCTGGTGCTAAGAATTACCAGTGTGAGAAGCCAATTTGGGTCTACTGCCTTTCTAGATGGCATCGATTATTTTGAAATGAGGTGGTAGCGAGGGCAAGTGCTGGAAGGCATGCGGGAATATAATGCAGCCTCCAAGACCTGAGGTTGGAGCGGCAGTCCTGTGGGTAATTTCCAGCTCAGTGCTGAAGTGGCAGAATTTATCTATCTATTACCACAGGCCGTAAAGTTCGCTGCAGCTTTCTTCTGTGTGTAGTGCAACTTTAGCATGCACATGTTTAGGACAAAAGAAGCATGCACTGCATCGAATTGCATCAAATGTCAGTAATGACAGGAAATTTTATTGCAATTTATGGAACCTCATTTTCATAGCTGCAGCTTACATGGAAAACATAGCTTACAACAGGTGTGTCATGTGGAGTAGAATTTTCCCTCTGGAAATAATTTTTCAGCCTTACTTTAAGTGATGCTATGCAAACAACAAGGCACATACAGGGTCTTGCGCCTTATCCTTTACAGGTTAACATGAGTGCAAGAAGTGTGCACATGTCTATAGAGTAAGATTAACTTCAGTGATTACTAAAGAAGATAATGACAGAAAATTTTTTACCATGCAAATGTATCTTTTTTAACTTACTGAAAAAGGCAGGGACAGTTTAAGATGCAAACTGGACAGTCAGTGCAGGGACAAGGTGTGGAGATGCGGGCACTGTGAGCAGTGATAAGCTGATAACAAATCTTTGGTACTTGCTTGCCATTAATCCTGCTGAAATTTCATTATGCATTAATTGAAATATTTCTTATAATTGAGTGAGGTTTAAACTTCAGCACAAGTAATTTGAACTCTGAGGGGCGCTCAGGAATATTTTCATGTTTGATCACAAATTTAAGCTAATTCTGGAAACATAAAGGCTTATGTTTTCTTTAATAGGGGTCCTTCTGTAATAGAAAGGGATGCACTTTCTGTACAAAATTTGATCACTAATTTTAAAAGCTCTAAGATGAATCATCAATGACAGTTTTCTAGATCATTATTAATTTACTTTTTATCTCCTTACAGAGTAAGGGTTACTAAATCATATGTCACTAAAATCAATAGAATTGTCTAACACTGTTTGGAACAAGACCAAATATGCAGGCAATGGCATAAACCCATTTTTTTTTTTCTATGGGACAAGAAATTTTTGTACATTTTAAATCTTATGGGAAATGTTTTTAAGAGCTTATTTTGCCAGTGTGAAATGTTCCAGGTGGAACTTTATCTCTGCTGAGAGATAAGCAAATACTATACTGCAGATATTCAGTCTTCTTCACATGGCCAAAACGTTTAGTAGCACTCGAAGATTGGTTCATAAGCTTTTCCCTCCATGAACTTCATGCACACCTATCCCTTCTGCCTTTGCAGTATGACTACATTGATCACATCCAAATACTAGATCAATTGGTCTTTTAGCAGATTATGCTCCTATCCCTTAAGAAGGAGAAGAGATCTGGCATTTTGCAGCTTGGGTCTGTAAACAGTGGATTTATTAAATATGGCACATACTTTGGGGAAGTGGCAGATCCACCATTCTCCTTGCTCAGCCCTGCTTGGCAGCCTGTGTATTTCTCTCGTAGTGTATTCATGATTCTTTGAAAGAGATTTAAAGCTAATAAAAGGTCATATTAAGGCAACTCAGTTGGTATTAAGTGCAAGAGCTGGATGGCTTGACTACAAAGGGACAATTGGGGAAGGCTTAGTTTAATAAGATACTTGTAGCTTATTAATGCACATTACTGCAATCCCTTCTCCCTTGTGAATACCCCGCTCAGAGTAAATTGATCTTGGTTACTGTAGCTTTGTTCTCCTCTTTGGCCCCAGCACAGAAACTGGTTCTTGCAGAGTGTAATATATTTTAGACTCTCTGCGTTGACCCTCAGTTGACTCCTGAACTTTGAGTGCCTTTCTGTGGCTGGGACCCATGCTGCCTCCCTCGAGCCACTCTGCGTGCAGAGCCCGGTGCCCTCCACCTCCTCCTCCATCCTGCTAGCAGGGACAGATTCTTCCCTTTGTGCCCTTAGGAAAGGGATCCCACTTCTTGGCTGCATCACGAAGGCCAGGACTAGCATTGTGGGATGTCCTTACTGGGCTGGAACTGTCAGCTCCCGGGTGAGAGAAGGCACCAGCAATCATCTCTCTAGAACAGTTGAAGCTTTCAGGGGGATGTGCTTGTTCCTGCTGATTGCTCAGAGAAATGCTGCTGGTGTAAGGGATTGCTGGCCTGTGGGTAGGTGATATGCTTATGTAGGTATGAGATATGACACACACCTTGGATACATCCTTAATATATGCCCAAAGAGAGACAGAAAACAACTGGAAAGCAGCAGATACTATTTTTGAGGCTCTCAGTTTTAAATGTAGGAAGGGAACAGAAATGAGCATCTTTTCAGCCAGCCCTGACATATTAATCCTCTGAGCAATAATGGTATTTTTGCCACTGTACTGTGAACAAGCATTGTCTAATCTACAGATACAGAAGCCTCCAGTGAAACAGTGGTGATTCAGCCTTGCCTTTTCACAACCAAAGACACTCTCGTAAGTCTTGGAAGAGATTATATGTCTTAGCCAGAATGAAATGTTTAGTTTTTGGAGACAGTGTGCAATCAGAATCACTCTTCCCATGTTACACTATACCTTTCAATTCCAACACCTTTTTAAATAAAATGAGATTGAGCTAGGCAAGTTTTTCCTACTGTTCACATTCCAAGGCTACGAATGCCCTTTTCGCCAAGGAAGCGATGAAACGTGTTCTATGTTGTTATAATCCTGGAGAAACATCCATTTTTCATAAATAGCTAATGGATGCTGACACTTGTATCTTGGAGGTAAACAGACATGCAAGAGACAGTAAAATTGCTCATTGTGATCCAACAAGTGGGAAGTGATGATATTCAATTTTTTTCTTTAACCCTCTTTCTAATGAATCTACAATATTCACTGCTGTAAATGACAAGCAATGCAATATCTGAGGTAAAATTCCCTGGTGTGGCTCTGCAAGATTTAGACACAGTCAAGCAGTACCTTATAGTACATGAGCGAAGACAACTCCATGTTTTGTTCTTTCACCTTAATGCTGAAAATGTCACAGAAATTTGCATATAAAACACTTTCTGTTCTGGCAGATGTCTTTGCTTTGGCCTCTCACCAGTAAATTAGGCCAGACTTCTAAATTGTTAATAACTGAATAACTTTTAGATCCTGATTCCTCATATAATCAGTCACATAAATATCAATTATGAGGAAATTTGTACTCGGCAGTGATGGAATGGACATGAGAGCCTTGGCAACTGTGAAATAATTCACTGTCTCCTTTATAATCTCTTGTGCAATGTATACAAAATGTAGAAGCAAGTGAAAATAGTATTTGTTGGATAGTATTTAAGAGAACAGAATGTGTGTAAAATTTCTAAAGAATCTGGGTATACTATTTGGAAAGGAGGTATTTTTGAAACAAGTTTCAAAAATTAACTTTTTGGTATTGAGAAAAGTCTATGCTAAACTATTGAGAAAACTGATTTTAGTAAACTGGAAAAACTTAGATTAATTGAATTTAGTGAGCACATTTATCAGCAGAGGTCATCAGGGAAGAGCAGGAAGACAGTTCTTGGGAGCAACTGTAATCAATCTGATCACTTCAGTCTGAACGTGTGTGAAAATATT
The DNA here is from genome assembly GCA_013397115.1 of Edolisoma coerulescens. NCBI lineage: Eukaryota > Metazoa > Chordata > Aves > Passeriformes > Campephagidae > Edolisoma > Edolisoma coerulescens. The sequence continues at coordinate 1,706,583 of VWZW01006255.1, forward strand.
CAGAAATTGCTTAGATGGAAGAAGTTAAGATTTAATTCACATTACGTAAAATGAAGGAAATCTGCCTGCTCTGAAGGTTTTCTGATGGGGAACGTTAATGTTGTGTGTATAGAATCTGTTGTGTCTCTTTTCATGGTCTTACAATATTTACGCACTACTTTTTCCACATTTTTGCATAGTGCAATTGTAGTTCAGTGTCTCATTTTTCACTTTTTTAATATTAAATTAGTTATTCCTTTGAGGCACTTTTCTCTTGAAGCATTTGGAGTGCTCCGTTCTCAGCTGGTTGAAGCTTCTGAACTCCCTGTTGTTTCAATATATTCGGGTTTATTTATTCACAATCAGCTTAGGATCAGGGCTTGGAGTATTAGAGGGTTGTTTTCTTTTTTTAAATATGAACTTAATATGTAAATGTTCTGGCATCTCTTAATGCTAAAGGTCACCTGGCTGATTTTGTTCTTTGGATTGCAGCAACACTTTGAAGAGTGTTAATTGATTGTAATTGTTTTACTTAATGAATTTCAGAGGATCAGGAACCTATTTTACATTCTGGAGATGTTTGCTTCCAGGCAGTTCACAGAAGTGATGAAAACTACCTTAGGTCAATTGTTTCTTTATTTTGGGAGATTAAGGGGTTTATATGTTCTGGGTGACACTGGGCTTGGAATATGTTAGAGCTGAGCTATGAGGAAAGGATGGCTCCTTCATATACAAGTTGGAGAAAAAGATCTAAACCTGGTTTATCCCCCACCATTTTTTTTAATTGAAGAGAAATAAAAGTGTAAAGGAGAGGAACTGTCTCTGGGCTTGGTACTTCCAGCAGCATTGAAAGCTGCTTTTCTTATAAAGGCATCAGTGTCTTGCCAGTGGATTTCTGTGCAGGAACTCTCGTTTATCTACAAAGGGTTCTTTATTTTTTCAGGACAGTACTTCAAAGTGTTTGTGGGAAGAGTTTGTGAAGTATGCCATGTAGTAAACTGGAAGGGCAACTTAAGGAGTTCTTAATAAGCAGACTTCATCTACTCAAAAATTTTTGGGATAAAGTCTGTCCTCTCCTACTTCTTTTCCATTGCAATTTCATTTTCCCTATCTGGCAGTCAAATAAGGTATATTGTCTGAGACCAGGCTAGTTAATTCATTGGATGTATCTTACTGTGTATGGAGTGAAAGCAGAACTTCATTATACTTGGAACATTATGTGGGTTTTAGGGATCTTTGGCAAGTAAATATTTAAATCCAGCAAAATGATGTGTCCCATTAAAAGGCAGAAGGAACTTAAGGTTTTCTCGCTGAGTTCCTAACACAGCCCATAGTATAATTTCATGGTCTGCAGGTCTTAAGCAAGCACTATGCACATTAGAGCACGAAGCAGTTTATTCTTTTCTTAAATGTGAAGCTGACTTTTGTTTCATAAACTTCAAATAAACTGCGAGGCTGTCCTTTTTCTCTCCCGAATGTATATTTTTCTGGATTTCAGGAGCTTGCTGGGTTTTCCTATGACTCTTGCTATCTATGAAGTAACACTCAAAATTAGCAGATGTTCAGATGAATCAAATAGCAAAATTCTGAGGGGAAATGGAAAAGGCTCCTGACCCAGAAGTATGGGTGGCTTACTGAGAGAAATGCTATTAGCAGAAAATGGCAAGCAAGGTAAGTTAATGTGAATCCCAGATTTCTGCTAGGAAGAGAAAAACAGAACTATTGATGAAATGAAATTACCTAAATGAAGAAATCTGCATTTTTGGGAAGATCAGGCAAGGGGAACTAGGAATTAAAGGCAATTGAGCATAAATTTGACCACATAATTGGAAACTCTGCAGATAGAAGTGGAGGAAGAGAAAGAAAGAAGTAACATTCACTTTAAAATAATGAGTGAAAATTTAAAGTATACAATATCAATGAAGGAGCAACTGCAGCATGGGTGTTTTTTTCCTGGGCTCTTGGATTTCTTCATCCTGCCCTTTCTGTCCTGCTCAGAGCCCTGTCTATGATTTGACCTGTGTGCTTACATAAACCCATGGACAAATGTTTCCTCCTGTGCTCCTAGGACTGCTGGGAATGAATGATGTTGCTGTTGGACCCAAAAAACTGGGCAGAAATCAGGCATGGATACCTGTTCTGCCAATGTGCTTAAGTTTTAAGGCATGGATGATGATTTGACATCTAATTGAAAATCAACTGAATTTAGGAGTCACACTAGTTGAGTTTCTAACCAGAGAAACTCAACAGTGAAAATCTTTCTGCTCAAATAAAGAAAATGTGATGGGGGTTGAGAATACAGCCAGAGAGAAGCAAAAGTAGTAGCAATTAGGCTGGTGGATGAAGATTTTGTGTCAAGCCCTGAATGTTGTCCTTTACTGTGTATTTTGAAGGGGAGTAGGACTATTCCTGGGGCACATCCTGATCCCTTTGCTCTTGGGTGAAGTACCACTGCAAGCCCTAGGTCTTTTAGGGGATATACATGGAGCAGAATTTTTCAAGAGAGGAAAAAAACCCACCCAAATATACTTTTAAAAAGAATTATTTTAAAATTTATTTGTGGAAAAAAAATTAGACTTGTTCCAGGCTGCTAACTTCCAGAAAGAAACAGGAGTTAAACTACAGCACATTCCTTCTGATTTCATCTGCCTCAAAAAAATCACAGATGCCTGACTCATTTTATATACCTTTCTGTTGTTACGACAGGCAGGAAATTCGAGAACAATATAATTGTCAGTATGATAAATGAGAAGGCAAAATACTGTTGAACAGTAGAGGACACCGGGTGTTATTATGGCCTATTGTTGCTATGAATAGAACCACCCAGACAGCAATTAACATCTCATTGCTATGATTACTTGCTACAGTATCTGTTCCACTAATCAAACTTGCACCTTTTTAGTCCATATTTTGATTTCAAAAAGTTATACCAAGAAGAGATTACATTTATCTCAAATGCAAATAAATGTGAAGCTTAAGAAGCTAATTAAGTTTATAACCACTGAGAATAACATTAAAAAGAAAATTAAATTGCTTGGTTTGGAGGAAAACCTTTTAGGAAACATTTGTTGAATAAACATAAAAGAAATTCTCCTAATGTACTCTTATGCAAATAGTGCTCTGTTTATATTTTCCATATGCCAATCATATATAACTCTTATGATTTTTCCTTCACTAAACATTCCTCCTCATAGGAATATTTACTATCAAGCACACAATATGTGGTAGGTACGACAGTTATATTACAGCAGCCTGCTATAGCTTCCCAAACTTTTTGAGAACAGTTTGTTTTATGAAAATTACAATGCCATTACAAATATTTAGTAAATAATTGCTTTTGGCAAAGAGATGGAACTGAAGGATAAAGCCCATAAGATATTACTTCCCTCATTTTTCTTTTTTTTTTTTTAATGGTCGTAAAAGGTACCAGACTGAAAGCTCTGAAGACAGGAAATTTCTGCCTATGTGTCAGGCAGAAGCACTGCAGAATTTCTTTGGCTGGGCTCCATCTGCCAAAGCACTGTGGTGTTGTCCCTGGTCTAAAAGATTGCTGAGACACGTTTGCTGTCTGTCTGAAGTCAATGAGAAAACAAGGTTAGCTGAGCAGACCCTCAGGTGTCTTGCTGGCTCACGTTGCTCAGCTCCTTGACAGGCTGAGGCTGTGCCCCAGCAGCACCTCAGCAAAGGGTGCCCGTGCTGCCTTCTGCCCGGAGCAGTCCTGGCTGGCAGAGGTTGTGCAGCAGCTTGCTACCCAGCCCAGAGCTCCTCTCTCATCCCAAATGGATTAGCTGTGCTAGTAAAAGATAAGATTGCTGGCTATGAGTCGTTCCTTTGCTTGATTCAAGGAAAAACAACTTTTGAAGGATAAATGGGAATTCATAGTCCGCAAGGCAAAAGGAGGGGTGAGGCGATTGCTGCTGGAAGAGTCCTGTGAACGGCGTTGGCTTCGCTTCTGCTGCTGCTGGGTTTCTGTCCCGCTCTCCCCTCTGGAGCGCAGGCTCTGCGTGCATCCTGCACCACCTCTCCTTGCAGCCAACCCTGGCTCTGCCAGGGTGTGCAGGAGCCAAGCACAGTCTCTTTGTCCTTGTGCAAGTAAATCTGGAGAGGAGGCTGAGGCAGACTTTTGTTCGTGACTCCTGTGTGTTGTGTTTAAGATTTGACAGTAGCAAAGTCGAGGGCACTCCCAGGGAATGATGTCAATAAATCCTGGCTGGACTTGCATGCTCTGGCTGGGCTGAGCAGTGGTTCTACACTCTGCTGGCAACAGCTTCATTCCTGTGAGCTGGACACAACAACTATGGGGAGGAAGTTGTTCCAATGGAAATGTTGGATATGATGTCATTTTGGAGGCCTTAAAATTGTTATTTTAGTTAATCTTTAATACACGCCTTTATCTTGCCTAGTACTCAGGGAACATCACTTTCCCTGCAAGGGTTTCAATTATGACTGGAATGTTTTGAAATGTGCCCCTGATGATCCATCACAATTTTTTTAAAGGCTTTGGACATGGAAGAGCAGTATTGAACTTGGAGCTTGAATTTAGATATAATTTTTTTATAAAGCAGCTGACAGGTTTGCTGGATTAGTGTTTATAATACTTATTGACATCCCATGATACCTTTCCATAGCTGAGCAGAGTTTAGATTGACTCTGGAGTATTAGTACTTGATGAAGGTAATCTGTTTTCTTGGCTGAAGCTCACAAACAATGCAGTTAAATCCCCATTACAAATGGCTAAACAGGGACCCATTAAACTTCTTATAGGCCTATCTCATTTCTATAGCCCTGAAACATTTATAAAGGGCACTGTTAAAAATTTACAGAACCTTGAGACAGCATCTTAAGCAAAGCTACTCTGTGTACACTACCTGAAATACTCAGTCTTCCTTTAAAGAGTAAAATAAAAGTAGAAAAAAACTTTTTTCATACACTTTGACTTACTGCAACTGTTTTTGCTTTTCTTGATTTATTTTCAAAGTTTCATAGAAAAATAGATGTTACAGGTAGAAAATCAATTCATCCTTAAACTGGCATAGGAAGGTGCCCAGGTTGCTTATTAATAATCAAACTGTCTTTGTTAATGTCTGTTTCAATTATTAGTTCTCCAATCACCCTTTTTATATGGGAAGTCACTCTGGAAATTGTTGGCACCGAATTTGAGATGAATATGGTAATAGTGGATGTATCATGTTAATGAGAATTCTCATATTAAGAAATATAAGACACATTATTTTAATGATTCTGCTGGCATCAAACCATGGAAGCCACAAAGTTATTCTTTAATGAATCAATCCCCACAGGCCTAAAGTAATTGTGTGAAAACTGTTGGTCTTTTATTTTTTTATTCCAGTAAAAGACAGCCCCAGACTGAAATTATACTTTTCACTGGCTTAGCTGATGTTTTGCAATAGTACCAGGCATTTTGTAAACCTCACAAGAAAGAAAAAAGGTTTAGGAGAGTGCTGGAGTGGGGAGGCTGAGTCATGCCTCCCCATGCATGTCAATAAAGATGTGATAATTAGAGGGAGAAAAAGCAGAGCCTTCATTAGGCCACAGATTGCTTGAGCTGCATGGGCAAAGTGTCAGACTCAGCTCACCGGGGATGGTGGTGTCTTGTGAGAGAGCCTGTCCCCAGTGCATGGGGAGAGGGGCATTTGTTTTTGTAATAGGGACATGGTACTGGAAGGGGGAGGAGACAGCCAAGAGTAGAAAAGCCCTATTGTCTGGTTTGGTTCATTATATTCTTCTTCTAGTCATCCTCTCTAGGAGTTTAATCTGCTCAAGAGTTTTAAAAATAAATAAATGAGCAGCTCTGTCTTGCTAAATATGGGAGTTGATGTGGGAGTGTGGGGAGTAATGAAACCACACTGTGTATATATTTTCTAGTTCCTGTGAATTTTGATAATTTCCAGATGGTCACTTTTAAGTGTGTTCATCAAATGTGAAGAATGGTTTTATAGTCTGCAGTATATACTCTAGGACACCACTAAAATGTTTAGAAAGTTTGAATCTTTAGGTCTTGTTTTTCTCCCTAACCAACCACTGATGCCGCAAGGACTAATAATAAAGAAGTTCATGTGATAGTGTGCTTTCCATTTTCATGGGTCCTGGAAATACAGGCTAAGCCATCTACACCATCTGCTCTGCTAAGGTCAGAGTCCCAGCTGTACAAGCTTTAGGAGTAAGTGCTGAAGAGATGATATTTTATATGGGCTGAAGTTGGTATTTTAAGTAGTTTCAAGCAAGCCTTTCACAAAGTTCAGCAGTGCAACTGGCACTTGTAAGCATGCACCTTGAGTTTTTAGCTGAAAAAATAACAGACTTCTTTACTGGGTGTCTTAAGCAAGGAACAAAACTTTGTCTCTCAGCTGGGATCAGAGAAGCAGGAAGTGACCTGTTCCCTCTGTGGTAGATGGGAAGGAAAATAGCCTTCAAAGATCCAATTCAATGCCCATCATAATTTAGTTGAGCAGTCTTGCAGTTTAACAGTTTCCACCTGCCTGGTTCCAAAATACAGCCCCACTGTGAAATGCCACCCCGTGTTGGTTTCCCTTCCCTTTTTGTGCTGTTCTTTGCCAGTTATTTGTTATCTGAGCACAAGACACTAAGGAACCATACAAACCCTCGTGGTGCTTATTCATGGTCCAGATACTTGTGTTAGACCTGTGTCCTTTTCAAGTAGGGAAGTGAATCATTAGACACAGGACAAGAAGTGGAGGAAATTACCGGCAGCATCCTTACCCTAGGATGGTCAAATATCCTAGGATATCCTAGTAGGATAGTCCTGGTTGCTAAGCAGCTTGTGTTACCTTGACTCTTTTGAACCTTTTTAGATAAATATTACGGAAGAAAAGGTTTGCAGAGCTTCACACCAGAATTTGGTCTTTACTTCTACTGTCTTAGTTGGCTGTCTTCCTTGAAAATTGCATTCCCTTATTTCACTTGCTTTTGTATCCTTATCGATCTAAAACACTTTTACTTGCAGGGTGAAGCAGTTTTAAATATAAAAATATTTCCAGCCTTGTGCATCCTAGCCATACAGTCAATCTATAGTAACGTAAAAATAAAAAGCTCATTTGTGGAAAATGACTGAGTTGAGCCTACAGTTACAAGGGGTGATCTGCCACATTGACACAGACTTTGTTACCTCTCATTTTATTCTTCTCAAATATTATTAGTTTTCAGTTTCAGAGTTTAAAAGCAAGAAATTCCTATCCGTTTTTGTCCATCTCCTTAAACAGACACTCCTAGATATCATCAAGTATTTCAAAGGTTATGTCTAGCAGCCTATGCTTAAAGGCAGTGATGAAAATAGGACTGAAAAGACAACATAATATTTAGAAATATTGCTGAAGGAGATGAGGAAAAAGGAGTCCTCACACACCACATTTCTGCTGCTCTGTTGTTTAGCAGAATGACATACCAGAACATCTCAAATTATTGTTATTTGTTATTACCAAATAAAGAATTTTAAACCCATGGCTCGATTCAGTTCTTTTAATGCCATCTTATGCACCTCTGATGAAGTGCTATTTGCTTGATACTTGCAGGATCACACAACCCCTTCTGGGAGCCGAGGTTGCCCAGTGGAGTGTTATTTTCTTACTGCCAGGAGTTTGTAATAAGCCACTTAAGGAGTCCTCTGTGCATTCTTCTGCAAATCGAGTTATCTGCTGGCTAACTGGGAGAGCAGTAAGATGCAAAAGACAATTTGTGTGAAGAAAGGAAGGCAAAGAGAAGGGAAATAGTAACAACTCCAGTTACTTCACTTGCTGTATCCCTGGGAGAAAGGGTTGCAAATATTGAGTCTGCCCACAAACACCAACCCAAGTGCAGTGGTACAGGTCTGTCTTGCTCCATTCCTGTTTGCTGAAAGCCTTTCTCTGCAATCGTGCTCTGGAGCAGCCTTGCTGTAACTTATTCAAGGGCCATAGAGAAGGTCTGCTATAGGACCCCTCAGTCACTGGGAGTTGATTTTATTTTTTCCTCTGAAAAAGGTGTGTCTTCCTCTGCTTTGGAACCAACACTGGGTACTGAAGTTGGGTGCGTGAATTTAGGCAGTAACAACTGAGGATGTTCTGTAGTCTGCAGTGCTCTTTCTGGATGGATTTTTAGTGACTTTGTGATCCCAATTTATCAAAGTTTTTAGATTAGGAAATGACTGTTGTAACCCTTGGTGCTTTTTTTGCCAATAGAAGTTTTTAATTTGTGGTATTTTGGCCAAATTTAGCTACAAACTGAACTACATTTCATATGAGTTTTACCTATGCAGGTGATGTCATGAGGAGGCTGGCACTTTATTCTCTGACTCAGATCAATCTTTATGTGGACAGAATAAATTGCTTTGATAGGAAGGACCTCATATTGAGCAATATCCTCCCTGTTAGAATTAAGGTGATCATGACAAACCTTTTTAGTTTCTGTTTCATGTGGAAGGCAGTTCTATTTCAGAATTTTTGATCCTTTTTAAAATGTCATGCCATTGGTAACTTTTCAAACATCAAGCATAGGAACATGGTATAGTTGTGCCAATAATTTTTGGAAAATCTTTGTACCTCTAGGATGGAATTTAATGAGACTTGACAGTGCTCTCCTAAAAGGTCACAACCCAGGTGGTTGTGTCATCCTGCTCAGGAGGAGAATCCAGCATCTTAAATTCTTCTCTTCCTATTCAGGTTGGGGATTAAACTGAGAGTTTTTAATGTCTCTCCAGTTGTACCCTCTGAGCTGTCAGAAATGTCTGTAACCACATAGGATACTGAACTTCTTGGCCTGATCCAGATTAGGAATAGCCCTGGACTGTCACAGCCATGGATACAACCACAGAGGGGGAGGAGTTCTTCCTTCAGCTCATTTGGAAAAGAGTTTGGTGCTCACCTCCTTACAAGACAAGAAGATTATTTCCTACCTGTTCTCGTTTCTTTGACATGGTTATTTTTCAATAGGAGATAATGTATTCACAAAGGAATTTCTACAAAATAGTTCTGCCTGGGCTGCTTCTCTCTGTGTGAAGTTATGGAGTGAACACCTTGTTTAACTTGTTACTAGAAGATGCTTCAAGGTGGTGTTGTAGGAGCACTTCTGTAAAGTGTTGTGTGTTATCCTGCATTTCCTGGGCACACTTCCAGCCCACCAGAATATATCCCAAGCCTCCCAGGCTGTGAACTTGCACCTCTGTACCTCAGTGCACACTGTTATCATGGGAGTTTTGTCTGGGCTGTGAATTAATCTTGCTGTGAATTCGAAGAAGCCACACAGAGCCTGGGCTGGGCACTTGACTGGGAGTTCACCGCCCTCCCTGGGTGGTGCTGAGGGACAGCACAGCTGAGCAGGGGATAATGCAGCCACTGCCCAGTGTGGAGTGCCTGGCTGGGATGTCTTCAGGAGGTTAACCAAGTTTTGGTTATTCAGGGTAACCTCCCCTTGCCATTACCCCAAATAATGGGCAAGTGATTCGTTTTTGTGGATGTAATTAACATTCCGTTGAGTTCTCTGATGTTTTAGAAGTAGGAATAGTCTTTCCTTTACAAATCATGACTGCAGGTGCTGTGAAGTAGTGGCTCTTTCAGATTATAAGATATCTATTTTGTATGAGAAATGTGTATCTTTGGCAGACTGCTAAATATTACTGCTTAAATCCATTACAAGGAAGCACAATTTTCTGTAACTTAATTTCCTAAGCCTAATGAACCCAGTAAATTTCCTCTGATGTCTTCCCAAGTTAATATATTAAATCTAATTTATTTGGCAAAAAATTGGACAAATTTCCTCTTAATTCAATTAACCTAGAAGAAAAAAAATGTATTGTTATGGAAATCTGCGACTAATAATTCACAGATGCAAAAGTCCTGGGTTTGGTTCCATTCATTTACTAGCTTACAATTGCTATTTTTTTCCTATAATTTAACTCAAAAAAGTCCATTGTACCATGTATGTATTTGAAAAGCTTGATAAATGATACCAAATTAATTTCTTGTCAGTTAATGTTGCAGAAGATTTTTCTGTCCTAAGTGATTATTTGCATACTTATTGCGTCTTATATTCACCAGCTGATTTCCTTGTTACGTTACTGATACTTTGTGGGCACTGCTAATGAGTGGATGATGCATTTTCATCAGGATTAATGTATCCCTGGCAATTTTGCTAGAACTCAAAGTGTTAAAAAGAGTTCTCATTGTTCATATCTTAATGCTGGGAAAACCAGAGCTCTAAGTCCCCACAAAAGCCAAAGCAAAGCCGTGACTGGGAGTGGGTTCAGCAGCACCACACAAACATAATCTTATCTATGCTGCTACTTTGATTTTATGTGGACAGGATATGGATAAGAGGGATATAGTTGCATATACTCTGGGAAGATAATTCATATTCTTCATGCCAACAGCTATAGTCCTGCTTTCCTGCCACTTCCTTAATACATGTGGAGAGGTCTAATGTAAACAATGGAGCCAAACCTCTGACAAATAAATTACAAGAGCCACTAATGAGTGCAAATCCATGTATGACCTTTAGAGCATTCGTGCAGCTGTCTCCACGCTCTGATGTGGCTTGTGCTGGAAGAAACCTACGGATACCTAGGATTTCAAAATGCCTGTGTATGTCAGCATAATAGAGTTGGTTGCTTTCTGTTTGTACGCCTCGACCAATTTCAGAATTGCTCAGGACAGGATTTGGCTGTAAATCTGTAGGGCAAAGATCTTTAACATTCCTGCATTTAAAGTGACTATTAGTGATATCCAAGATTATTTTACAAATGGTCCAGGAGTTTTCCTGCTATAAATTTTTATCCAGACATTTACATCTTTTCCAGCACAACAGCAATCTTATGAAAAATAGTCAATAAGCTGTAATAATAAGGTCAACATTTTTAGTATTAAAATCAGTTTACAGTATGTTTGCTTGAAGTGCACATAAATTCAAAGAGGGAAGAAGTATAAACAGAATAGCTGGTTTCTTGGATGCACTCCAATATAATTATAGCTATTCACCCTTGTGACTATTTGTGTGTGTAGCTTAAAGCTATTTGCCTGCCCTAAGGTACGGTAGCAGTATTTTTATACATCTTTGTATCTGATTGAAATGCAAAACTCAGTAAACCTGGAAAGGATGCTAACAAGCTTAAAGAAATGTATGAGTAAAATTAACCAGCAGATTGAATGTGCCTTTTGACATTTGTTAGCAACACCACCCCATTCCTAGCACAGGTACTTCTCATTCTCTTCAGTTTTGAAACCGAGATATCCCTCAAGGATTTGTCACCAAAATAGTGTATTTCTAATAGGCAATTATGAAAAAAAAAATCATCATCAATCACATTTATTGCAAACATCTCATAAAACAGTAAAACATTTATGTGGCTATGGAAGGCAAGTATGTTGCCATGTAATATATTAAGATTTGCATATAAAGAACAGCAGGCAGCAAACAAGTCTCTTTCCCTTTCTTATGCCATTTATACAAATGCCTTTGATGCAATGTATCTATTTAATTTCCATCAAAATGTTATTGCTGCAACACCTGAGTGATACCGGCTGTCGTTAGGTCTCAGAAGCACGCCCTGGGAAGGGAGAGGGTGATGCTGCTTCCTCCAGGTAGGGTCCATCAGCCATATCACACCTTGTCACAACCTATCTGTCACCCAGGAGGTAGGGTTTGCCTCAAGCTGATGTGCACCTGTCACTGATATATATATATATATATCTCCCCCCCCACTCCCAGTATCAGTTTTTCACCAGCATCAGTCATGCCAGTATTTAGTGTTCAGACAAATTGCAGGGATATTGGGACTCCATATTGTTTCAGTGTGAATAAGAATAAAGTGCAGTTGCTTGGAAAGAAGCACAGCTCTTTTTGTGGGGGACGTGGCAACTGACTATCGATACCAGCATTTGCTAGTCTTCTCCATAATCATCTCTACCTTGTGCTCGGCAAACACTCAGAAATCATTTCCTTGAAACTTTTTTTAATAGCTCAGAGTGCATCTACCGTGAGGCTGTAGGATATAAAATGACTAATAAAATGTAGGGTTATTTCCATGTCAGAGTTGGTAACAACTGTCTTTATCTGGGTTTTTCCACAAGCCTCAAGGTAAAATGAAGCAGGCAGCATTGCAGAGAAGAGAAAAATGAATGACAACACATTGTACAAATCTGTGGGATTTTTTGACACTTGACTTTGTACTATCATTTAAAAAAATCCTGCCTTCTATTTACTTGTCAGAACTGGATTTAATTCTTATATGCTGCAAGGAATTCACCATGTTAAGATATTGATATAACAAATTGCCAAATGTTTTAGAGATTGATTCTTGCTGACCAAAATGGGCTTTCAGATTGGAAGTCTTTTTTTCCAGAAAACACCTGCTGAGATAGAAGTCTGACAGCTGCACAAAAGAAATATACAGTCTGTTTAGTCTGCTCCTATGTAGCAATCGGCAGATGCTATCAGAAATTGCATTTTTAAAATGAAAATTACCTAAGGATTTGGCAAAGGACCTTGGTTAAAAGGGACTGAGTGGCCACTGTCAGGTGAGTATTACCAGACTGATTGGTTGTTACTTCTGTCAGTCTTTCGTCAAAATTATGACAGGCCACACAGCAGGGAGCAAATGATCATTAATACTTCATCCCCTGGGACACAATAAACTGCCATTCACTTGCATAAATATAAAATACATAAAGCTTGTCAGACAAGGTGACAGAAAAAGGTGCCTTTTCAAAATTATTTTATACTACAGTGGGATGTGATCAGCTAAGACACATTTCTGTGTTGTGTAGTGCATGATCTTGACAGCAGCACCTTTGAATTCATTCAAGTTTAAAAATATATTTTAGTGCTTTTTCCTGATGCTTATTTTATTTCATTAGAAGAACATAAGATTTTGAGCACTCCTCAGCTATGCAGTGGAAACTTAAGAATAGATTTTGCAGGAAAATACTCCCCTGGAGCCAGTGCAGTTTCTGCCATCTAACCCAACACCAGAACAATCCAGGCTCTCCATGTGAGCCGCTCTGTACTCGACACAGGTGAACACCGAGTCCCAGATAAAGAGATGGCCACTGCACAAAGACTCCCAAGCTAAAATACAAGCTGTTCTAAACTTGAATAAGCCATTTTCACAACATTCTTGTTAGCAAAAAATCTAAAAAAAAAAAAAAAAAAAAAAAAAAAAGTTATGCTGTATTATACTCAGGGTAAGGTCAGAAAGAGGCCGGAATGTGAGGTATTTGCTTAGCCACTGCTTCCAGTAATGCTTGTCTGTTCTGGGAAGTGCACTGAAAAAGATAATTACTAATTTATGAGGAGATTTTACATATTCTGCCTATAGGGGTGTTTTGTTTTGGGTTTGTTTGTTTGTTTGTTTGTTTTTCACACATCTACCAATGAATTATTAGGTGGTTACTGCCCTGAAAGTTTTGTGTAGGCAAGGCACATAGGGTTGCCTAACTAGTCAGTGTGGAGCTTCATAATATCACTGTGTTGGCAATGAATTCCTTTTGTTTTTACTGGAAAAACAAATTTTCTGACATGCTCTTCATGCTTCAACCCCCTTTGCTCCTTTAATATTTCCCATATAAAAATATACGGGATTTACTGCATAATGCTTTGTGCAAGCTTTTGTTTGAAATATTTCTATTTAAGTAAAACTATACTTTTTTAAGAAGCAGAAGATGTGTTATCAAATATTTTGTCTGCTTCGTGCTACTACAGCGGTTTCTATCATACTAACAGATCTCATTTATGGAACTTTGATATCATACTTTGTTGCTTATTTCATTTTCAGGGCAGGTGGAGAAATTTGCCCTTTTCCTTTGCCAAAATTGATTCTGAATTACTGTTTTCACAGTTTGGTTGTGTTTGTTTTTTTCCTTCTCCTGGTCTTGATGGCAAAGAGAGAACTGACTAATGCATGCTGTCTCACGACTGAGATAAAGAAGTACTGGATGTTTCACATGAAAGCTTGGTAGATCTGCCTGTCTTCTCTCCTTGGGTTTCTGCCCCCTCTGTGTCCCAGTGTCACTGTTGGTATTGTAACGTCACCTGCTTTAAAGATCTATCAATGGCAATGCCATTTAGTACCTGAGAATCAATTGACTGTAAAGTTTTGGTGAGGAATCTGCCAACATTGTGTCAGAAGTTAAATGTTAGTGAATCCACAGCACCACTATCCATGTGAATGACTGGGCAGAGAGGAAAGTGAAAATGCTAACAGGAAATACTTACATCACTCCTACCACATCTCTCATTTCTGTTCTTCCTTTGTACACTGAATACCCTGATTCTAGACAATCACTATGCAATTCAAGAAAGGAGCAACAAAATTAAATAGCAGCCTGGAAAAAATATGAGGAGGAGACTGAAGCAATGTTTTTTTTCCCTTTTATTCACATGCATTAAAGCAGGTGTGGTTTATTGTTTTTTGGTCATTGAAGAAATGGAAAAACACCTGCTGATTTCAGGCCTAAACAGAAGAGTAAATAGTATCTTTAATAAATAAATTTTCTTTTGGCAGAAGTTTAATATAAAGATGGACTTTTTAATAGAATTTCAAAACAGACCTTTTATGTTAAAGTCTATATTAAGGAAACACTCCATAGAGCAAACCTAGAGACTGAGAGCAGACTGTTTAAGGTAATGACTGCCTTGAATTCAGTGTGAAATGTTGTTAAGTATCATGGTTCACATTGCTTGGGGATTGTGAAGTTCAGTGATGAAATCAGGCTGGGATTTTTTTTCTGCATAGTAATTTCACTTCACCTTCCTTAAGTCCTATTCCTTCTGCTTTGTACATGCAGAAGCATGAAAGCTAGGACTGATTAGGTGGCATTGGCATTGCAAAATCCCCAGAAAAATACTACTGTTAATGAGAATTGTATGTATAACCCCCTGCTTACTGCAATGACAATTCACTCCTATGATTCTGTCAAACATTGCAAAAACCAAATAAACCTGACAGCCCAATAATAAATAACTGCTCAAGATGCCTTTTTTTAGCTTTAAAATGCAATAGCTAAATCCTCAGCTAGATTGAATTCACCTCTCTCCATTGAGTTCAGTGCTGCTAAACCGATCTACAGTGGTTGGGGAATTTGGCAGTTGTGAGTCAAGCTGCAAAGCACGCAAAAGTTTTGTCAAATCTGTTTGGAACATGGATGGAAATGAATATGGGGTTTCAGATGTTAAAAAGCAGCACTGGTTAAAAAAACCTCCCAACAATTCGATCCCTGCTTGAAAATCCTAAACTACCACTGCATATGTTCCAGTAATTTGCTCAGCCATGCAGTATGCTGTATTCACTGAATGAAGAAAACTTCTCGTGAGAATGTTTAAAATGTCACTGAGGTTCAGTCCGGATCAGGGTGCAGGTGGCTCTACAAAGGCTTTGCTGAGGGGATGTGTTTATACAGTTGCTGCTGACGGATGGTATTGATTGGCCAGGCGACTCATAAAACAAGCGACCTCACTTTCATCTTTGTGCTTTCTGTTCCCTCAGTAGATAGAAAAGTGGTTTTAATTATTAACATCATCCATTTTAATATTTTTTTTACTCTTATCCACCCACTCTCTTACAACCAAGTAATATTCCCATCTTTTAATTGTAGAAAACTTGCAAAGGGGGCAAGAGTGGGCAGATAGATAAAAAATATTTGAGAATTAAATGCTGGTCCTGCCTCACTGGTAAGATTAGCAGAAGTCAAAATATGCTGAAATCTCCGCCCTTTGAGATTGCCTGAGCCACCTTCAGGATGACAGAGCACTTGACAGCAGCTGAGATTTGGGTATTGGCACAGTGTCTCTGGTGTTCATTCACTTATCTCAAGGTTCTGTATAGCACTCTCCTCCTGCATCAGTCCTTGGATCCCTGGGATACCTCCTGCATGGGCACAGATGTGTGCTCTCAACACTGCAGTGTTACAGGCTGCACTTCTTTCCACCAGAGAATATATTTTTCTCCCATGACAACTTTTTCAGCTTTCATAGAGCTTGGGAGTTGTGATAAGATCTTGAAGTCATTTAATGCTTCTGGGTTTTGCAGTTTATTCATCCTTAGAACAGAGAGATGTGATCCATACCATAATGGGGATTTTGATGATCTTAATTATATTTGTCCATTTTTAATGTATTAATGGCTAATGAGGAGAAAGTGACATAACGTGGGTCTGTGCAAATCAGAAGGCAACACCCGAGTTGACAAAACTAGAAGGAAAATACTTGGTTTGGGGAACAAAATATTCTTTGGCTGATTTACAGTTGCCAGCTTTAGTTACAATGTGAGCTAGTTAGCAGACATATCTTTTCATCAGAATCTGTATGTTCTACTCATCATCTTCACAGACAGACTTAACCAAGGAGTACTGCATGGGCTTCCTGAAAATTCTGCCTCACCATGGGCTTGAGTCAGGCTTTCTGATGAAAGAGACCTTGAAATTTGAGGTTTTTGTACTTTATGCATGCATGCTTCCCTGGAACTGCTCTTTCAAAAAATTTGCCCTTGGAGCTGTGAGTTACTGCACAGTTGTATTTTCTAAATGCTCACTTTTAACAAGCATATGTAAAAATTATGAAAGCTACAAAATCTTTGCTGTTTTCTGGCCTCATAGAAAAGAAAAATGCATGAAGTAAAGAAATGGGTTATGCAAGAGCAAAGAGTTTCTATGTGGACTGGTTGACAACCCCAAGGAAAAGCAGCAGGTAGAGAAAGCATTGCTCCTGTCCCTGAAATGGCCTTACACCGAGTTCTAAAGCAATAACAGTATCAGCTACAATAAATAAAAATGCACAGGTGTGTTGTCATTCAGAAATAGCTTCATAAATATGGCACAGCAGTAAAATGAGACGGGAGAGTTCCTTAGTCAACTCGTAGAAGCGATTGTTCAGACAAAGCTGTAGGGAGCATGACTTTTCTGTGTTTTTTCTTTTTTCTTTTTGAGATGCTCCATTTTCCTTCAAGCTAATTTTAACTCTAAACCAGCTGTGATTATTTTCTTTTTAAATCAAGTTGAGCTTTAAGGAGAAGGGGGGGCAGGGAAACAAGAACCAAAAGCTGCAAGGTAGGATGCATGGGGTCTGCTGGAAAGCACAATTCCAGAATCCTGTTGAATGGTAGGAAAAGCTGCCTCACTCTCCTGTGACAAATATACAAGTAAAAGGATTAAAAAGCCCCAAAACAAACAAATCTTCTCCCTCTTACACCCCCCCCCCAGATGAAGAGCTTTTCAAAACCTTATTTTATGCCTCCTTCATATATAGCATCCAATCCTGAATACTGGTTTAGAGTACATTGATGTTACTTTTATGCTTCTTTGGTTCCCCTGTCACTTCAGACAGTCTCTCAGAAGCAATAATTTGTGAGTGGAAGAAAAAAAGTTGAGCTGCTAACAGGATGCATATTCCCCATCCCCAGTAAAATAACCTAGGAACCCATGTAAATGAAGCATAAGGTTTGTAATGAATTGGGCTGATGGCGATGATGTGTTCAAGTGTATCTCCCAGAGTTCATTAACTTAACGTAATGTACAGTGGCAGGAATGATACCTATGATTACTCCAATTAAAATTATAGTTTTGTGCTTTTCTGTGTTGCAAGTTAGTGCTGTGAGAACATGAAACACACCTCATAAATGCCACCCAGCTGCAAAAGTGACAAAGTGAGCCTGCCAGCTTTTCCTAGTGGCAGCAAGAATAATAGGAATGGCTGCAA
Source organism: Edolisoma coerulescens (assembly GCA_013397115.1). NCBI lineage: Eukaryota > Metazoa > Chordata > Aves > Passeriformes > Campephagidae > Edolisoma > Edolisoma coerulescens. The sequence continues at coordinate 1,724,259 of VWZW01006255.1, forward strand.
CTGGCTTTTGTTATTGCTGGGAGCTCTGGCAGCTCACCAAGCATGGTAACACCAAGGCAGTCAGACTGTGATAGCATTGTTCAACAAGTGATTAAAATACACTAGGGAAACTGTGGAAAAATAGACTCTTAAATGGAAATGAAAATAAAGTGAATATCACTGTAAGTATACGGTATGTGTATACCACTAAGAGAAGGCTGTAAGCAAGTGAGGATAGCACATCATCCTGCTCAAAAGAAGTATAGGATTAAAGCTTTGTTCTGTTTTGAGCTCACTGCTTGTTAATAAAGAGTGGATGGTGACTGAGGAGATGAAGAGACTGTATTGTGAGATACCACAGAGCACGGTATGTGTGATGTTCCTTCTGAAGCCATAACAACCATTTGATTTCTGACCCTGAGGTGAATTTTGTATACTCATATGCATGAAGGAGGTGAAAGGATATGCACTGAGATATGCCCTTCTTTCCAAACTGTGTTTTTAGAAGTGATATAATTGAGGCATAAATAAAATAACAAAGAAGGCTTTTGTAGACATATATTATTATTTCAAACTACCAACAGTTGTCTTTGCACTTGCTGGCATTTTAGAGTTCTGAATTTTAAATGGTACAGTTCTCCTTTACCATCTCCTGTAAAAAACACTCAATAGGGAGTACATCTTAGGGAAAATTCCAGAAACCAGATCTGTATAGCCAACAGTCCTAGGAACTTTGAGGTCCCTGCTCATCTCCTACTTGTCCCATGACATCTCTGAAAATAAAGAATACAGCCCGAAAACTGGCACTTAGAAGTAGATGAGTCCATGTCATTTCTCCAAAATTAAAATGGGGGCCTAGGGCATGGTAGTTGCTTGAAGTGTGTGCCACTATGCGGGATGCCAAGAGGCCACCCCCTGCTGCTTTCTGTTCAGAGGAATGGGAAACCTACGGATAAATCTCCACCTGCAGCATGTGGTACGGACACTGTAAGCAGCTGCCACTGGTGCTCTGTAATTATGCAAGTGTTCTTCTAATATTATACAATCAGATGGCCCCATCATCTCCCTTTCTTTCTCTGGATAATGTTTCTGTAGGTGTCAGGAGCACTGAACTCTCCCCTCGTTCAGTCACCTGTGTGTTCGTGCAGTACAAGCAGCACTTTCCCGATGCTCCTGCAGCTGGCACACTTCCCGTACTAGACGTTGTCTTCTGCTGCTTGTTCAGTGCTGTATTAATGTTTTGTGTTGTCAGCTATCCAAACCCGTGGTGATTGCTGTCAGTAAGCACCCACACCTTCTTTCTTTTAGAGATTTCAGGTACTGTTTGCCGTTAGAAAGGTGCAGCTGGCTTTGTTCTCTTCAGCAGAAGCTTTTTGCCAGCGTTTAGTGGCTGAGGTGTGATGTGAGACCAAGAAGTATCAATGCATCCTTTCTGCATCTGAGGGATCCCTGTACTGAAAGGAATGGGAGGGAAACTGGATGGTATGAAGCAATGCCACCTCTTTAAAAATTAAACACAGAGTGCAGTTCTCAGGTGGGAGAATCACCTTAGTAGCAAATTGTTAGTTTGTTCCTATAAGTGGTCCAGAAAAAATACGTTTTATCACAAAATGTTCCTGTCTTTCTCATTATGTTCTCCTTCTTCTCAGGATCACAGTCTATGATAAGCAGTGAATTTATAAATACTAAAAAACTTGAAATTTCCTAAAGATTCTTAATAAAAATGGCTGATATTTCATTTTTTTTCCCCTTGCAAAACCCAAGCCTCAGTGCCATTTTACAATCCAATACTTTAGATTTTGTCCGTTTCTCTGGTTTGTGTTTTGGCAAGCCTTAATTTGAAGGAGAAACTGGAGAGCTCTCTTGATGCCATAGAGGGTATCAGATCTCACCCTGAGAATTTGGTGTTTATTCTGAAGTTGTCTAAATATTGTTAAAAAAATCTACAAAATCTGCCCTTCTTTTTTTTTTTCTGTATTTCTTAATAAAGGAAACAAGATTGAGGATCTGTTCTTCTATTAACTTTTTCCTGTCAAAGTTTAAAATAAGTTTAGATTCAATACCAAGGCTGCTAATCAATGATTGCTATTTTTACCTAAATTTAGGCTAAATCACAGTGACTTTTATGCTTTAAAGGCTTCCTTCTTTCTGCCTGAAAGATAATTCCTGTGAACAAAAATTGTGAGCCAATTTTGAAATTACCTTTATTTCTGCTGTCTACGGGATCCTCAAACCATCTTACTGCAGAAAGCAAGCAAAGGCTATAGAATTGTGCTTTGGGAGCACCTGTAGCCATGAGCACTTATGCCTCCCTCCACAGTCACCTGGCAGGGGCTGTGGGAGCTGTACTGGGGCACAGGCTGGGAAGGGTTTGTGGAGGCCACTGTTTCAGAGACCTGTTAGTTTGTGCAACCTGCAGTTGCATTTCTTTCCAAGTAAACAATGAGGGAATACTGTCATGCTGTGCAGAGTCCAGGACTCTTAAATGGTCTTTCTCATCTCTTCCCGAAGATTAGTCCCTTGCTTTCTTTGTACGTTCACTCAGCAACAGATTTTTGACACTTTACAGATTAATCTGCACATTTCAGAGCGTGTAAATGGATCTAAATGAAGTTGCAGGTAATAATGTGCATATCCCGTGCTTTGAACGTCCTGAGAAGGACTTTTGAAACAGCAGACTACGTAGAACATATTTTTCTTCATTTATTTCTTGCGTTGGTGTAAAGACAGGTATTTTGAGAGCTGGATGAATATGACAATAGCAGAGCATCATTTTAAATTAATAAATGAGAAGAACAAACCGTGGTAACATAATGCCCCCTATGGTTTGGAAGGCAGTATGTACAGCAGCTTTAAGGACAATGCTTCCCTACATACCTTCTCTTAGAATCAGAATTATATGTTATGCTCCTCAGCTAGAGAGGAAAAAATACCTGGTTGGATTTTATTAATAAATGGGTCAGATACTGCTAACTTAGACGCTTTAAATCTCCTCCTGCTCTTTGGAGATTCAAAGCAATTGGGATCAAAAGTGGTTTTGAGTGATGTAGAAGTAGCTGAGTTACTGCGGTCACTCAGCGGCCGGTTCAGGGTGGGAAAGCATCCCGGGGAGAGGCAGGGCCGGCCCGGAGGGGAAGCGCTCTGCAATTGAGGGAACGGCCGCTTGATGGCAACATCCTACCGCACACGGGGAGCGGGGACAGCGGGAGAGCCGGCCACGCCCGGCCCGGGGCACGGCTTCTCCCGAGCTCCTGCACGTGGGGCTCTCACCCGCCGGGTGTTGTGTGTGGCTGGGCGGAATGTCCGCTCGGCAATTCCCGTGTTGCAAGGTGTCATTTAGCGTGTTGGGGGTCCTTCAGAAAGTCGGCCCTTTCCAGCACTGGTGCGCAGGACGTGTTTGCCGAGCGGGGAGTCACCCCGGCAGTGAGTTATGCAGGAGATAATGTGTAAATAATGATAGGGCAATTTGCTGATACATTAGTGCTCGTTTTTTGTCCTGCTGCCCCATGTTCCATTCAAAGGCAAGCCTTCCCTCTTCAGTCCCTTTATGGTCTCGTGGTGCCAGGGAGGGCAGAAGCAGCACCTCAGACCCAGGGGAGGAGCAAACCTGCCCGCTCAAGCGCTGTGGGGTGAGGGCAGTGCCCGGCCGGGCTGCCCTGCCCTGCAGCTGCAGGGGATGCCCAGGGTGCTCCCTGGAGGGTGGTGAAGGGATCTAAGACCTGAACTGGATTAAATTAATCATGGCCGCCTTTGAGCTGTGGATTGGGAAACCCCCCAGGGCTGGTTCTCTTTCAGTTCTCGCAGAGCTCACAAATTCACTTTTAAGCATTCCCAGCAAGAAAAGAAACGGGTGATCCTTGTACGGTGGTGAGCTCAGGAAACACCCACAGGTGCCTATCAGTGCACATGGAAAGTGAGAAAAAAATCCCTGTGGGTTGTAGCAGGTCTCCAAGGAGCCCTGGCGCAAATGTGTACGTGTTAGATATTCAAGCAAGTTGGCTTTGTGTCATGTGATGGAGGAGATGTCTCCCAGGCCCAATGTTTGAAGATTGTGTCTTGGATCGTTTTGTGTTTCAAGACTTAATTACCGTGATTACGCGTTTCTATTTCAGTAATTACTGAAAAAGTCATGGTTATCATATATTTATGTCTTTGCAACCTGAAGGCTGGGTGGGAGGGGAAAATACAGGGCCTAAGTGGGAGTCACTCACGGGCAATAACTGTTGCATGTTGTCAGAACATAATGAAAATTACTTTGGTCTTCTGCTTTTAGGATGGACTCCTGCTAGTAAACTGTAGGCAGACTGATTAAACAGTAAGTACAATTAGAACTCTGAAAAACCCCAGATGTTTCATTTCACTTACAATTTATGATAATATGATGATAATAATGTATAATAACATAATATAATAATTATTATGATAATAATCCTCTTGCTACCTTTCAGGTGCTGCCAAGTGCCTACCTGGAGCAGGGAATGCCTCTTCCTCACGCTTTCTGCAACAGTCATTTATGTGTTGGGCTGGGACTGAAAATACATTTCAGAGGTAAAATTGCCACAGCTAAGGTTGGACAAATGGTTGTTTGCTATTTCAGCTACTTGTCCATGGGCATATATACAGTTAAAATTTAAAATCCACGAAAAGACGTACTCACAAGGTTTGTGAAAAATGAGGCAGTTTCCCTTCCCTTAATGACGGGGATCTCAGATGAGTTGTGTTGTCAATGGGAGAGCAAGAGGTTATATAGTTTTCCATAATCTATAAAGCTTCTTCAGAATCATGTCATTAGCTTTCCTGTGGTAGAGCACAGCAGAGCTAATAATGCAATTATGGTTCATGTAGTTAAACTATGCTATTGATATTTTTTTTTTTTCCCAGGAGGCCTTCATTTCTGGCAATTCTAATCATCTTCATTGTACAGCTGTATGGATTCCATGTTTCACTCTGAGGGAAATAAAATTGCAAATAAATACCGTCTTTCCTAATGTCTCTGTAAATGCCAGATTTAGCAACCATTAACCAAATGTTGGAGTCTATAAAATGTAATGTATAGTTCCGTGTGTGTATATATATATATATATTTATATATATGTATGTATATAAAGAGGCCACATTTGCGTACCAGTCACCAGAACATCACCAGAGCAAACTATTACGCTGGAATAAACAAGAGTAGAATTTCCTCCAATATTTCATTATTCTCATTTCTTGCTGCTGTAATTAATTACATTTTCCGGTTTTGGCATGCTCTCTCTGTCTTTCTACTGTATTCAAGCTGTAAGTATTAGAGTAAAATAGTATAATTACCACATAAAAATGGTGTGTATGTGCATTTAGCTGGAGGGGGATTCTTCTTTTAACTTCCCATTCTTTTGAACAAATCTGGAGCTTGGAGTTCTGTATCTTTACCTGATACACAATAAGTATGAGAGCTGGCAAGCACAGGCTAATTAAGATGTTATTTAGTCTATTATTAAGCATTAATTTAGTATTCCCATTAATGAAAAATCACTTTAAAAAGTTCTGTCTGTGCCAATCCCCACTGCAGGAAAAATATCAATCCTGAGATGTTGAAACCCTAATTAAAAAATATAAAATATGAAATAAGGATGTTCCCTGCTTCTGTGGTCTCAGTCTTCCATGATTAAGGTTCTTCTGAGAGGATAAATTATTAGAGCAATGAATCTCTGAAAGGACTGACCTGTTTTCTTGTGTGTGGGGAAAAGTTTCTCTGAACTTCTGTATTTCTTCTGAGTAAACTACCAAAGACATTGCAAAGCCTTTAGAAAAGACACATGATAAAGTGATGATAAGGCATGCTAATCATTTCGCTGACAATCATCCTTCTTTAACATGCCTGGGACATAACCAGTAGGAAATAAACACAGAGAATAATTGCTATTAGGTGCCTGAAGAAAAAACAAAGATATGAGAGGGACATGCTAATTAGACTTCCTCAATGGACCACATGGAGATGAAAAGGAGATGAAAATAAAAACAAAGCAAACAAAGCTGAAATATTTAGACAGCCTTGCAAGAAGCTGTTGTCTATGACAATGAACTGTTCATGGTCTTAAAGTCTTTAGGGAGAATATCTGTCATTTTCCTGCATACATCAGAGGCAGGGTAGCACCAGGGTGTCACTTTGGGATCTCATGGGATATGCAGCAGTACTGATCAATCCTGAGGGAGCTGAGATGGGGAGACATCAGGACCAACTTCCTACCAGAGCATCTTGTTATGAGAATAGAGCAGCTCCTGCCCCCGTTCCCACAGAGGAACTGTGCAGCCATGGGGCTGGCAGATGTGTTAGGGAAGTTCACATGGCTTTCCCATTATAACACATGTTTTTGAAGTTGTTCAACTCTTTCTACAAACTCTATTCTTGGTAATTGTTTTTCTGTTACATAATAACTGTTTTGGCTTCTGTACTTCAGTAAAGCATTGAAAATATTCAACCTGGGAGTTCGAAATACATAAGCAAAATGCTGTCAAGACATACTAATTAGAAAAATTGTGCACACACAACCTCCTAGTGTTCACTTGTGCTCTCATTTGTTTTACAGATGGTGGTAGGTCAAAGAAGCAGCCTGTCTTTGCAGGACAAGCACTTCTGAAGTTCTGAGCATCTCTACATTTTCATCTATGCAGAAGTTTTCTCCTTAGCTTTTTTTGCTTGCCTAAGCCATTGGTGATTTGCTAACATTTTCCTCTCCTCTTTTATTTCATATAACAGGAAATCTGCAAAGTGCTTTGCAGGAATCAAAAGTACAAATTTGTTGCTTTTGGAATCAAAAACAAATGGAAAAACTTGTGGGTTTTTTTTTTCTTTTTTTTTTTTTTGCCAGTAACTGACCTGTGGTACAGGAAGAGAGGAATATAAAACAAACTTGGAAAACAGAATCAGGTTTCCACATCTGCTTTAAGCAGACAAATGCATGAACATGTCTATAAAAATGAGTGATTGGACCAGCAGTAAAGTGGCCACTCAGTGACCACTGAATGGTCCGGGCAAACTGAGGCGCAAAACGCCTGCTGTGCAGCTAAGTGTCCCAGATAAGTTCCTACGATTTTATTTGACCCAGTTGGGATGCTAGTGGATAACTGTTATTGTATGTTTTTTCTGGAAAATCTGCAGTAGGTAAGGACTGTAATAAATTCTATGTGTTACCCCTATTGGTTATCAGTAGGAAATAATATGAAAAATAAAATTACCTGGAATTCTGCAAGAATTACTTTTCTTAGTGGGCCACTACCACCCCTTCAGTAGGTAGAATGTCTTAAATGCAGTAAATGAAAAACCAAAACATTTTCAAATTAAAAGGAAACACTAATAGTTGTGCTGTACTATTGAATAGAATTTCAAAACATGGATACTAAATGTAGAAAACAAATTGGATTGAGATTCTAAATTCCTTTTATTATTTTTTTAGGGGATGAAGCTTTATCAGAACTAAGCTCATCGAAAACTTATTATTCTTTCAGTATGCTAATTAATAGAGCAGGATCATGGATTTGTTAATTAAAATAAGATACCTCAGGGAAACTGAAATTAATTTTTTCTGTCCTAATAGAGTTACCATTATGCCATTAAATGTTACGGATGTCTTATCCACTTCTTTTCCTTCTCTCAACAAGTAAAAAAATGTTTCATTTAGTTTGAATTTAGAATCAGAATATTGAATGGTGACTTTCTGGAAAAAGTGGAGAAGATCAACCAATAATCTTGGAATGGCTTGGTTTTCCAAAAATTCTGGAATGCGACCTTCATGTGAGTGTCAGGACTGATCACCTCATGTGCCCTGAATGAGCACAAAACTGTTCGCCTTTGGATCACCAGGTCTGAGCTGCTCTGTATAACTTGTAAACCATGACTCCAGCAGCCTGCTGGAGTAACGTGGTGATGTTGGCTTACATTCTCCAGAGATGGAACTAGCAAAACTCAGCCATTGGGCAGGCATTGTAATGATTGCTAAAAATATATTGCCCATTAAATGGAATGTCTTCCATGGATGGGAGGTGGTGTCTGACAGCAGATCCTGTGGTGTCCGTGTTGGTGATTTAGTTCATACAGAGTGTTTTAAGGGAATCTCCTGGTCATCCCCACCTGCCGTGCTTGGGAGTAGTTTTGGCTCAGTCCTGGAGTGTGCAGACTGATTCCTGCTGGTGGGACCAAATTGGAAGATAAGCTCCAGGAGCACACCAAAAGGTGTTCAGCTGAAGAGCCACCCGAGAGCCGAAGCAAAGCCCAGAGGCACCAAGCATGGTGACTCCTGGGTATCTGTTCTTTGTGCAGGTTTGCTGCTGCTGTGCTGTGCTCTTGGCTAACAAGGGTGGAGTTTGGGCTGACCAGATCTCACCTGGACCTGCCTTGGCAGGAGCTCACACTGCCGACATGAGAGTTGATGCCAACCTTGATTTGAAAGTAAGTCATTTTTACAGAAGGAGAAGCACCTGAGATATCCTCAGTGTTTTGTGATACTCTGATTTTTCAGTACTCTTGCTTCCAATTTAGATGTTTCAGAGAAGAGAAAGGGAAAAGGAGGGGTGAGTGTGAGTGAAGTACTAGTTTTTTTTCTACAGCAAAGCACAATTCTAATTTTGCTTGAATTTTCAAGGCCAGCAAAGAAGTTCTCCATCATCACCAAGAGTGTTAATTGGAATTCATATCCAAGACTTCTGCCATTCAATGTACTAGAAGACAGAAATAATCTTATTAATGTACCAGTGTCCACTGAGCACTTTATCCCATTTTATCATAGGCTTAAATGTGTAAAATTTAATTAGAGATAAGCACTAAATCTAATTGTTAAGGACTGCTGAGCACTTGCAGTTTGGTTAGTCCTGTGAAAGCTTCTGACTTTCCAGGAAGAATGTCTGCTGTTTGCTTTCAGCCTGTGAAGTGTTCAGGCATTGGTTGCATGTAAGGACAGGCAAGATGCAGTTCTGTAACTGTTCAGCCTGTGTTTAATCAGCAAACAGAATTTGAGATTTTGTGAATTTCAGTTGAACTTGGCAGAAGGTTTCAAGCAAAAATTAAAGTAATAACAGGTGAAATTAATTTCAGCTTCTCAAAATAGATTAATGACAGTTTACTAAAATAAGCAGAAAAGTATCCTAAAATATCTTTGTTTCCAATACACACTTAAATCAAGTAAACTCTGTACCTCCAGTGTGCTCTTGCTACAGAGCTATAAAGTTATTCTTTCGCACGTTCAAACCCAATGAATATTAAAGGATATTTATCTGGAGCAGAATAGATCTTCAGGATAGGTTCACCTTCAGGATAGATGTAAAAAGATTTCCTCAGAGTGTTCATTAATTAGAACAAAATCACTCAGTAGTGAGAGACCAGTTTGAAAATTTCCTCATGACCAGCGACGAGTTTTGGTACAGGTTTTGGTGCAAGACATATTCAAGTCTTCTATGCTGCTCCTTCCTGGCTTTATTTTTTGCTTAAATCACATGGTCTGCTTACATGAAGCAGTCTCTTGATGGCCACACTTCCTCTACTATTATTCTAAAACCTGCTTAATGAGTTTAAAATTGAAATATTTGGGTCTGGGGTTGAATTCAGGTTTTTGGACTGATTGCTTCGTGCAGCTGTTTCAGAACTGGTAGGAAACCAGGACATGCGTGAGCTTAGTGACAGTGCCCACAGCCGCTTGAAGGCTGTATTTTCATAAGAACAAGATTTTAGAGATTATTAATAAAACAAAAAACTCAATGCAACAGAAATCCACCTCCAAAAAAACCCCTTACAAAACCAAAAACCAAACATACCAGTTCCCCTAACCCAACCCCAAACAGACAAACCCCATGCCTTCTTTTTTTCCTGTGTCAAGATTTGGTATGGAAGCTGCTTTATGAATTTCTGGTGGATTGTTGTATTTTGCTGACATCTATATTTAGTTCCTGATCCACATCACTACTTGCTGGGGGTAGAATTAAAACTTCTGATACATGTTCAGTAGCATGTGCCGCCTCTAAACAAAAACGCTTGAAAGGTTTCTTCCCTTACACAATCACTTTAAGATTGCTATTTTGATCCCATTTCTCCCAGTTGAGTTAAAGGCAAAATAAAGATCAGGTTGCTGGAGAGCTGTTATTTTGAAGATTGCATTTTGCTGTTAATTGGTGCACGGCAGACGCCTCGTGTGACAGCCTGGCAGTGCTCCCTCAGGAGGCAGCTCCGCTGCGGGTGCGCTCCGTGCGCTGCCGGCGCCGGCACCTGCCTGCGGAATTCCAGCGTGATTGCAGGCGTCCGCGGAGGGGAGGAGCTCCTGGAGGCACCAGCTGAAGCAAGACGCCTCACAAACAAAAGTTCAAGGTGAGAACCCTCCTAGGTGCTGGCTGATTTAAGAAATTGGTTTGGTTTTGGTTTTTGTTTTTTTTTTTCTCTCCAGTGCTGAAAGCAGTACTGGGTAAAATAATGTAACGTGGGGCTTGTAATTGCACAGGGTCACGGTCTGATAGTTATGATCACGCTCAGCATTTCTCCCTGTGCTAAAGGGAAGACAAGAAAAGGGAAGAAAGAAGGCTATAATATTTCCTATTAAAAGAAAAATTGGCGATAACAATGCATTTTAATGCTGGTCACAATTGATATTTTGAGGAAAGGAAATTTAGAATGGAAACAGTGATTGGTGATGACCCCTGTCAGCAGCAGGGAAGCTCAGGCTTTGCCTGGTGATGTTCAGGTGCATTTCCTGATGCCTGTGTGCTGCTCTTAGCCTGCTGCTGGATGGCATAGGGTGTCCCTGGCTGCCTGTAGCTCTGGAAGGGCAGGTGGGGAGGAGCTGAGCTCTCTTGCCTGAACTTGTGGAGATTGTGAGGAGAGGGGGAGAGGCAGTTTCTTCTTACCTGGAGGAGTCCATAGTGATACAGTGGGGAAAGGGGAGAGTCATCTTCTCCCTGCTGAGTACGAGGACAAATACCTCACACCAGGTTTGTGGAGCAGTTTTCTGAGCAGCAGGGAGCAGGACGAGAAATCAAACAGCTTTTCCTAATACTTTGAAATTTGTTATTGTCTCCTGTTCTCTTGTGAAGCTGTTTTTTGTGAAACCATTGCCATACTCCTGCTGTGGTGCCTGTAGAAAATGGAAGAGTGATTAGGCTCCAGAGAAACAGCACCTATGCTGAGCCATATGACATTTTTTCTCTCTTGATCCACCTGGTTGACTATTACTATGTGCTTTCTGGAGGAAAATCTGTGTTCTGTTTCTGTGCTGGGGACAAAGATGTCTTAGTCGAAAGATAAGTTTCCTACAGGCTGCAGTAATTTATGTAATAACCATTAACTGCAGTGGTGTTTGTACATCAGCTCAGCAGGGATGGATCTCTGGGCTTTTGTGGAAGTGGTAGTTATAGAAAAGATGCAATTTTTCTTTAAGGAAAAAAGAAAGGTCTTAGATGTATAAGCTCCTCCAGCCAAGCACTGCTTGCCCTGATCTGAATAGGCTCATTGATTTTGATGGATCCATGCTAACTTGTGCCTTCTAAGGATTTTCCCATAAATTTTTATCAGCTTTACAGCATGGGACGGAGCAAGAATATTTTAGAGGTAGCAAGAATATATGTATGTAGACTCAATTTCTTTTTTTTCCCCCTTTTTTTCTTTTCTTTTTAATAGCTGTGAATGTGTTTCAGGTGCCCAGCATATTCATACAGAGGAAGGCAGTGTACTCTATTTTAGTGCTGAGACTCTGACTGGAAGAGTCAATGTAGGCAGTGATGTCCCTCCCCTGAGCCTTCTTCAAGGGGCAGAGGCAGAGAGTTCGGTGTCTTGGTGAAATTCTCCTTTGGGTGCTGCTGCTCTGCTTCCTGGAGGCCCTAAAATAGGGTTGGAAGTAGCAGTACACAATTCTTTAAATGTTTGTCCTCATTTCTTGAGTGTTCTTCCTGTGCATATTTAAAGGACACCAAAGAATGACTGTCCTTGTGCCTGAATGAATATGATTAAGTCTTCTGTACCTGATGTCTTAGTGAGAATGCTTTTAATCATGGCAGGAGCCAATTTGGATCAATATATGAGTATTTCTTTAAAAATAAAAAGCACACCAAAATTCTCATTATTAAATTATTAAATACGTGGTTTTACTTGTAAGGACTTATGCCAATGCAAGACTATTGTTTGCAAATCCTTCAGAAATCTAATGATATAATCTACTAAAATTATTGCTTTGGAATAAAACAATAGGAATGGGGTAAAAGGGGACATTGTAAAAGATGTGGAAATTTGTGAAAAAGAATGAAAAAACCGTAAAATGTACTTAAAACCAAGTTGTAGATCTTTCTGTTACCTATTTACTGCAATTTTTCAAATAATGTCAGAAAAATTAGTTCTTTGGGGCAGAACTATTTCAGGGAAATGTTTATTTCATGAGCGGCAGGAAAATGAAACCTGGCTGCTGCCGGGAGGGGAACCTGCCCCTGCTGCCAGGGCAGCTCTCGGGCAGAGCCTGTGCCAGGGCAGCAGCAGCAGCTCCCAGCACAGCCACGGCCGCAGGAGGGGCTGGCCCCTGCCAGAGCCACCAGTGCAGTGCAGGCTGTGCCTGAGTCCTCCTCTGCGTCAGCAAATGAACCACTTGGACTTCTCAAAAAATGCTTTTTTAGTGATTGAAGTGTCTTCTTTCAGCGTTTATTTTTTTAGTGTGTTTTGTCTGTTTGAGGCACTTTTCTTGATGTATTGTGATTGTTTTATTCATTGACAGAATTACCGGGACTTTTTTTTTTCCTTTAATTTTCTGGGAGGTAAAATAAGTCTTTATTCATTTTTAGAGGTAAATGAGTGCCGTCTCATCTGTAATTTTTAAAGATAGGTTTACTGTATTTATCCAGAGCTTTCCCTGTACTTTTTCATTTTTTTTTAGGCTTCGTGCCTGCTCTCAGGGTTAGAGCCTCTGCTCCAAAGAAGCCCATCCTTGACAGGGAGAATGGAAGCAAAAACTTTTGGTCATTCTTAATTTTTATTTCCAGTTATGTCAAACTTCCTCCTAATCCAGAAGGATTTGCTTAGTACCCATTTTTCAGTCACCAACACTTTTGCCTGTCTCACTTCTCTGGTTGTTTCCAGGAGTGACCATAGCAGGGTCTGGCTGCTTGGTTGGCCTGTGCTTGCCACTGCACCCAGGGAGTTCTCAAGTAGGCAATGATAAACTCCTGGGAAATTTCACATAGCCAAATCCATAAGTAGACCTGAGGCTCTTGCATTTGCTACTATAGTCTATAAAAATCAGCTTCCATATAATTTGGGGTTTTTTTTGGGATGGGTTTTCTGTATTCTTCCTTCAGAGGATCCTCATCAGCGTCTTCCTGAGCTGTAAACTCTGTAGTTTAACCTGCTCCACCATGCTTCTGGAGATAAATTCAAACCAGTGGAACTTGCAGTAGCAGAGAGGACAGAAAATGGTCCCCAGCACCTCCCTTGGTTCTGCTGGGCTCTGTGCATAGGATCTGCCATTCTTGCAGCCATGCATCTCAGCTGCCTGCAGATCACATCTGCCTGATGATCTCCACAGTGACTTGGGCACTCAAGGCAGGAATATGAGCTGGTAAGTCAAGGTTACTCTCCCTACTTCTCCTTGTCTTTTCCTTCCAGTGCAATGGGGATAACTATATGTGTCACGATTTTGGACAGTGCTTGTCTAGAGCAAAGCACTGCCAGACTGTTTTAATTCTCCAAATCCAGTTCAAACACCTCCCATGGATCAGCAGAACCCTGCGTGGATGTGAGTGTTGGGGGGGCATGGTGGTGGGGGAATGTACAGGATGATTTTCTGGGGCTGTGTATAGGCATGACATCCCTTGGAGGACATCCCTTCCCTGATGTTACATGGATGGAATACAGTGAGAAATCCAAGGCAGCTTTTCCTGCTTTGTGCACGGAAAATGTTGATTTGGGTCAGCAGTTGGGAAATCATAGAGTCATAGAATGGCCGGGGTTGGAAGGGGCCTTAAAGATGATCTAGTTCCAACCCCCATGATTTGGGCAGGGACACCTTTTCCTAGACCAGGTGCTCCATCCAACCTGGCTTTAAACACTTCTAGGGACGGGCCATCCACAACTTCATTAGCTCCTCTGTCTTTACTGCATAGCCTGAAGGAGTGGAAACACAAACACCGAGCTAGGAGGATAGAATCTTTGTACTCTCAGAATAAATACATCCCTTACAAAGCAGGATTTTAGGTTTAATGTGTTCGTTTAGCCAGTGGGTATATTGCAGCTTTGCCTCTCCGCGCTGGCAAAACTCTTTTCCCTCTTTCCATTGGTGCTCCCGGCTCGCCGTGGCTCGGCGCCCCCCGGCTCTCCGGCAGCCTCCCCCTCCGCGGCCCGGCGCGGCCAGCGCAGCGCTCCGCGCCCTGAGCACGGCGCCGCACCGCCCGCGCCCTGCCAGCTGAGAGCGAGCAGAACGACGCCTTCTGAAGTTCTGTGCGTGCTGTGCGCTTTTTTTCATTTGCTGCAACAAGAAAAGCCTTTTCTTTTAACCTGGCTTCCTTTGAAGAAGTAACTCAGGAAGCTTCATGGCCTCTCAAGGTAAGTGCAGCTATAGTCTGTATTTTTAGATCATGTTTGCAGAAAACTACAGTCTTGTGCATTTCCAGCAATCAGCAGTCGCATGAAATGAGTGTTTCAGGCTAAAACCACATCAGGCAAAGCACAGTTGTTTTGTCTTCCTTTAATTTTTCAGCATCCAAGAGGCTCCTAAGGAGACTAAAATCTATACTAGGATGACTATTTGCATAAAATACCTTATAAAATATTAGCCTTTGCATTCAGTCAGAAAATTTAGTGTTCGTATCTTTGTGTCTGAACCTGTCTGTACAGAATGCCTGGGAAGGGTGGGTACCACTATTTTTGCCAAGGGTACCACTATTTTTGCAAACTTCTTCCCTATTCCACTTTGAAAATACTACATCAGCAAATGCTTTTCACATTCAAAACTGGCCAGAGACCTGATAACCACATATGAAAAATAATACCTGAAGAATAACTGAATTTAATCAGATTACTCCTATCTGGGTGCATCTTCGTCATGTACTGACTTCAGCAGTTGAGTACTCAGGGCTATGGGCAAACATGCAGCATCTGACCTCATCAGCCTTCTCAATTAATTTTCTCTGGGTTTTTAAATACTTAAACTAAGCAGAAGGATACAAATCACTTTTTCTCTTAACACGAGTGCAATCCACGGAGGTCATTCTGTTGGCATGTGCAGAGCCAGGTGTTGGCCCTGGTAGTTTCAGGAACATCTGTTTAGGTTTGTCAAATTTTTATCCTTCTTTCTTGTCTTCAAAATACTTGAGGCATTCTGCGTTTAGAGCACTAAAAGGTACACAGGAGCAAGCAGATTTTAGGGCATTGTCATACTCTGGCAATATAGTTTTGTTGGTTTTTTTTTTTTTAATTTTACCTAGCTTTAGCCATATAAGAGAAATCTAGTTTTGCATATGTTTGATGTATATCTGTTAGGAGAAATAGTTAAATAGTAATGGTGTGGAATATGGTTTTTAGTATGAAGAAACTTGACAATACACCTCTTTTAGGAACATGTAACTCTACAAATTATGTTTGTACAGAATACTCACTATATCATATGGTAACTTTTAAGTCTTTCCATACTGGTAATGAAACGGGAATCATCCACAAAAATAGACAAAGTGTCAGACTAGCTCAAATTGTCATTAATATTTAATGTATTTACTGTTTGATTTTTGTATAGCTTAAAATTTGACAGGTAGAACTGCAATTTGTTGTCTTTTTTTCTCTTTATTATTCAAGAATAACACTAACACTGGGCTACTTCGTGGCATTTCATGTAACAACAAGAGTTACGGCAGTAACAGAACCCTGTGAGGTAAAATGATGCAGAAGAGCATATAAAATATTTATTACCCAGTTATACATTTTTAAAAGGCGGCAACAAATTCAAAGGGGTTACTTCTTCCGTGGTCTCAGACTTTGAAAGAAAGCAGTGGCTGCAAAGACAAATTAAGATCAAAATGTGATTGAGTGATGAATCTTTCACAGTGAGTTCAAATAATACTAAAGGATCTCATTTAAACCCACAACAGAAAAAGAGAGATTCAGACTTAGAGCCAAAATTCCTTCTGGACCTCAAACCCCATTATGTCTAAGTATTGTCACACATGAGATAAAAACGATCAGTTTGGGGACTGCTTTCCTGCCCAATCACAGGGGCTCAGCTCAATACAAGGATTTGCTATTTATATGGAGAGAGCTTCAGTTTGCTCCTCGTTGTTCCTGCAGAACCAGTGTTGCTGAAGGCTGAGGAACAGTGTGCCTGAAAAAACCAGTAGGAGCTTTTTGGAAAACCAATGGTTAAGGTGATCACTGTGCTCTGGGAGACGGTGCCTGTGCCTGTGAAGGGGTGTGGATGCACAGGTGCCTGTGGCAGTAAATGCTCTCGTTACCTTCCCGGCACTGGCCAGGGTCACCATCACTGTGTGCTAAAGGACTTGTTTGTGATAGAAAACCAGAAAACACAGAAGAATGATATCTTATCTATTCATTAAGACAATAATAAATAATAAATAATACACTAAGAGAGGCTGTGTAGACTTTGATATCAGGGTTGTAACATCCAGCTTGAGGAATCTGAGCTCCCTGGAAAAGTTATCTCTAATTAAGAGAAATTATGGGTGCCCTTGGGATGCTGGAAAGCATCTTTCTGGGATCCAGCCCTCAGCAGCTCAGGGCACATAGGCAAGCTCACAGGGAGCAGGGCTGGGCAACGTGTGCTGGGGGGCTTCTGGCCACCCTGTGTGTGAGTCCAGGTCAGCTTCAGCCTTGTCACACAGGCTCTGTGCTCACCAGATGTCAGAGCAGATCAGGTGCCCTCCAAGACCACATCTCCTGATTTAGCTTCATCTGCAGTGATTCCTCTTTGCATATTCTAAGGCAGCTTTATAATCAGCGTGCTCCATGTGTGGGACCATCAGGAGATTCCTTTTGGGTCCCCACTCCTGACCTGAACTGAAGTATTGATACAGTCACATGCAGAATGATGCTATTGTTCCAGCTTTGATCCAAGAAGCTAGCTGCTATTTCATCCTGATGTTTCTGGGGTTTTTTCTCTTTTTTTTTTCCCACAGAATCTCTGGGACAAACCAAGCCAATCTTTAAGGATTACCTCCCTGGTTCTTCTGACATTCCTCAGCAGAACACGCCTGTTGAACCAACAAGTCTCTGGAAGCAAACATCACACACTCATAACTTGCCACCTGGCCTGGAGTACCTCAGCCAGGTCCTGAATCTTTCCGAATGTTACTATTGTTATGCTTTCCTTGTATGTTGCTTTGATACCCTGGGGGATGAGGTTTGGGTTTTTCCCTTGGGGGAGGAGTATGAGATGGAGAGGCGCTTTGTTGTTTGATATTACTATGAAATAAGGCACGTAGGAGAAACAAGCTTTCTCTTCACTGCTGCCATTCATTTTATAGAAATTAGATGAGCATAAGTCTGAGTGGCTACAAACTTGCTTTAACTCTGTGTGGGGAAGAAAGTGCTAATGCCTGAGAGAGGAAGATGCTTGGAAATGGAGGCAGAGAAGTACGTCATAGGTGGGGAAGAAAAATGAGTGCTTAAGTCTTCTCCATCCTACTGCTAAACATGTAGTTGTCCCTTTTGCTCTGTGAAACCTCTCAGCTCCTGGAGCTCAGAGCACTGGTGGTCTGCGACTCTGCTCCAGAAGTTTCATCTTGTCCTGAATATTTTTTACCAAGGGGGTCACTCCCTGCTATTGCTTTGACACTGACTGAGGTTTTTATTTCACATGTGGCTGGACTGTGCCACTCTTGCATGCTGAGTAAGGTGTCACACACCCTGCCTGGTATGGGCAGGGACAGAATCGGGCCCCCAGCATAGTCAGATCATGGTTCTGATACATCTCTGCTGTGTTTGCATTTTGATGATGCTGGGAAATGTTTACTTTAATCAAGATGTGTATTTTAGGCACACATTTCTGGTAGTTTTGTATAGAAGCAGAAATTGAATGTATTTTGTATTTGGAGCTAAGTTACCTAGATACCTAACGAAATGGGGAGACTGTTCAGAAACAGTCTTTGATGTGGAGTGATGACTTTCGTTTCAAGATGCTCGAGCACAAAATGATATGTGTTGTCAATTACGTGAGCATTTGCTTACAGACCGTGGAAGCTACATTTTTTAGTCTAAAAGTGATGTGATAATACTTGGCAGGTTACATATTCAGGCTCCTGTATGAACGTGAATTACACCTCAGATTTACCCAGACAGTGTGGGCAAGCAAATACTATCACTCCATTTTATAGAAGCTTTGCATCTGACATTAAGAAAAAAGAGCAGGTTGCTCTCAGAGCTATAAGTGGAACTGAAGACCTCATTCATGCTTGTTCTTGGCCTGTGCTGCAGCCCTTGCTAATTATTCTCAATTTTCTCTGCAGTCTGAAAAGTGGGAAGCGTGTGTGCGGTGCTGATTGTTGGCATGCACCCACAGCTCGAGTTTCCGTGCGTTGCTGAACATTTGGTGTGTGATGCTGAAGCCACACTGGCTGTGTGACTAATGAAACAGGCTCATACAGGATAGATGGGAGCATAAAGGAGATCCCACCAGCAGGGAGAGGGCTGCCTGCAGAATGCATGTGGGATTCACAGCTGCTAGGGTGATCCCTTGGGATTTATCCTCATGGACTAAGAGATTTTCACGTAATTAAATGCTCAAATGAGGATGTTTCTAGCAGAGCTTGGAATTATTTATGCCACTGGGAAGACTTCTGGAGGACTGTGTGTCGTTCTGGTGCTGTGTGTATTGGGGAAAGGTGGGTCCAAACTGGAACAGGCACAGAGAGGTGCTACTGGAAGGGCATGGGGAATAGAGAACCTCCTTTAAAACAAGACTCCATCTGTTTCATCTGTAGACTAAAAACAACACTATCGGAGAGGGAACCATGGCTGAGTGCCTAGGAGAGTAAACAAGCTGTGGGAAAGAGACATATTTAATTTATAGAATTACATTACTGGAAGAAAGATTATATAGAGAGTGCTTGTGAATAAATACAGAATAACAAATAGAAATCACGTTCTCCAGCAGGAGCAGGCAAGATAACTGGATAGATTTGAGAAAGCTGAATATATTTCTCAGTAAGACCATGATATGTTTGACTCTGAAACAAGGATAAAAATTTAGTCAGTCTCAGAGACATCCCTACAATTTTACGCTAAATAGCATCCCAGGCATTGGATAAGAGGAAAGGAAAATATGTGTGCTGTAGGTAAAGGCCAGCCAGAAATGTTTCACTCTGCAGATCCACACCCAGAGTCAGTTCAGGTGAAGGCAGTATTCCGATCGGCTGCTTGAGGTGCACCAGAGAAGGGCAAAAAACTGCTTCAGCCTCAGTAAACACAAGCCATGCTTTCTATGTCTATCACTCTTTAAATAACTTCCTATGAAAAAAAGTTACCTAAACCTCATTATGATCTTCCAGATTACAGCCATAACTCAAAGAATTGTTCAACATCCATAACAAAAATCGAAGGAACCTTTTCCCACAGCAGGAATAGACAGGTGAAACCTTGGAGAAGAATTTTCTGAGTAGCTGCATGTTGTGCCACCATTCAGGTTTAACCACTTTTGTAAAAAACTTCTTAATTTAGACTTGGTTAGACTGATCAGATGTAAATTTGATGCCCACAGAACTGAATACTGAGAATTAGCTGTGTATAAGGAGTTTTAATATATCTCAGCTCAAGAGGATGACACCCTTTTTAAACCAAAGGGCTTTGGGTGCTTTTAAATGCAAGTGCAGAATTCCCTCAATCCACAAGTGCCCCGATAAAAATGCATCAGAATCACTGCCTTGCAGAAACCAGTGAAAGGCAAAACAAGGATAACAAGTGGTACTGCTGTGTTGTCTCAACATTGTTTATATATTGTGCACAGTAAAACCAACACACAGACCAAAATCACTCAAAACTTATAACAATTCGGGCTCATTAATTTTCTTTTCTCTGTGAAAGTCTACATGGGGCAAAGAGATCCATATTAAAATCAATACTAAAATATTAGAATAGCCCTACCATCTTTAATTTGTTTATTCTTTTTCCATCAGCAGAGCCCTTCCCATGAGCTCCAAGAGCTCTCTCATGAGACCCAAACAACAAACAGCAAAGATTCTTGGGAGAATATTTTTACATCTAAATATTTTTTTATTATTTCAATTAATGGCATGCACATTTCAGAGATTAATGAAAGGCATAAAGAAGTTCCTCTTTTTACCAGCTTTTCTTTGCAGCCTGAACTAGCTGCAGGAGCTGACTAGAAGTGACAAATGGCTGCAACAGTTTGAATACGTACCAGGCGAGATTTATCAGTTTTAAAATATCCAGGCTCTGGAGAGCTGTGACACGCTGGTCTCAGAAGGTCGCTGTGTGCTTTCTCTGCAGCTGTGAGCAATGGCCACACCCCGTGCCAAGCGTTTGCCCATCAGGAATTTATGGAAAAGAGATGGGTAAAACCTAAAACTGTCACATGAAACAGGCATAAAAAGTCACATAAAACTGAAAGGTAGACTGAAATTAAGTCTTGCTGGTTTTGTAGTGCTAACAACTGTTCTTCAAGAAAGAATCATGTCCGAGGGATGATAAGCCCAGCAAAGCTGGGTATCATGGCAAGTAGTTTTTCTTCTGCATTTGTAACCAGCTCATGGGAGAAGACAGTTTCAGGCAGCTGAGGGTTTTGCTGTTGTTTTGCTCATTCTGGTACCCTGGCATGACCACTTGCCAGATTTAGGGTGCAGGGGTCATGTTGCAGAGTGTTAAAGCTGGTGTGTGCCATCATTGGCGTCCCCTGACTGCCTTGCTGGGCGGCTCCAGCAGGGCCCTTTGGGTGTGGCCACTGCACGTTTTGAGCTTGAGCCGAGGCTCCCTCACTCCTGCACTGCCATGGTGCCCAGCACCTGCCTTGGATTTGGGGTCAGGGGCTTCCCCTCTGCCAAAGAGCAGCAGCAGAAGCAAGAAGTGGATTCTGCTGCTCGCACACAGCTTTCTGTTGCTGTTGTCTTCCTTATTCCTCCAGTAAAGATTATTTTTCTTTAAATGTGTGGGTGACTTACATGGCCGCAGCACCTAATGCCACATTCTTCAGCCATAATTTCAGAGAGGAGTCTAAAGTGGGACTTGAGAGAGCCTTTGGGCACCCAGCCTGTGCACATCTGGAAGGAAAGAAATCTTAATAACAGGGAGATGAGCAATAAAAATAGACAGGTGACCACTGGCAGCCCCAGACCTATCCAAAACCCACCATCTTGTTTATTTCTTTTTAAACAGCTGGACCAGATAATTATTCATCAGCAAGTGGAGCTTCTGGAAGGTATGGTGCAACCTTTGTCACCCTTTAACAGTACACAGGTGTCTCCAAAAGGCATCCAAGTCTTGCCCCCAGCTCACTGAAGTCACTGTGAGCCCCCTGCTGCCCTTGTGTCAGGCTGTTATGTAGTGATAGTGCAGGGACACTCACTTTATTGTTGGCCTGTTCTGCAGCAAACCACTGAGGGGTGAGTAATCTCTACAAAAGTCCTAAATTCTCTCCCTCAGACACCTCCCTCTCAGTGTTAAAGTTTAACCATCTTTCCAATCTGTGGAAAAACTTACTGTCTTTAACAATAATTAACATACTACGAGAAACAAGGCAAATAGAGAAAGGGAGGTCAGAAGACATAAAATGAAGCATAATATTTTCTAATTACTTAGTTTCTCAGAATTTCAAAGTACTGAACAAGTATTAAGTTCTGCCAGTAAAATACTGTAAAATGTGTTTCTCCCATTCAAAATGGTTTTGGCCTGATTCTCAAATGACCTCCTGTGTGAAAGCTTTGTCACTGAAGTGGGACAGTCTCAGGATATTACTTTTCACAGATGATCAAAAAAAGCCCAACCCAAAACGCAGGATCTGAATTCTCTTTTGTGATATGTACTTTAGTGTACAGCAAATCAAAGTCTGAATTAATTCCTTCAAAATACAGACCTGGCACTATTATTTCCTTGTCTATTTTCCTTGTGTTGCTACTTCAAAGCAATTTTTTAAACAGTCTGTCTCATAGACTTTTAGAATGAATGCTCATATATATATATATGCACACTATTATACTAAGATAATAACAAACATTATATAAGTTAATGTTCTACTTGTTTTGCTTTATTAGCCATACTCGGCACAGAGACCTCCAGCAAATATGAGATAAAAAACCATTTGGGACAAAGAGTTTACTTTGCAGTAGAAGAGAACGGCTGCTTTGACCGCAAGCTGTGCTCGCCTGTGAGGTCTTTCACCATAAGGATTGCGGATAACGCGGGCCGGGAGGTGATCCGAGTCATCAGACCCTTGAGATGCAACAGCTGCTGCTTCCCCTGCTTCCTGCAGGAGGTGAGGGAACCCCAAATGCCTTTTGTCCCAGCATCTCTCTGTGCAGCTCCTCGCGGGTGGCAGGGAGGAATTCAGGAATTCACAGCTCCCCCTCAGCCTGGGGACTGCGGGGAGGCCTTTGAGTAGAAGTCTTCATGAAGGAGTTCTGTTCCCAGTGAGCCGCCTCCTTTCATGGGACCTGGCTTTGCTGACGTCCCACACGAAGCGTTGGTGTCTGATGATGTCTCTCCAGTCTAACACCCCAAAAGGCTGCTTGCCCTGGCACAGGCAGAGATCACACGCTGTCCTCCAGGAGGGTGAAGGATGGAAACTCCCTGGAGGCCGCTGGGGTGACTGGGTGTGGGTGGGAAGCAGCTCTCTGGGGAGACTGCGGCTTCACTCCATGGATCTGCCTCTTCTAGGCTGTATATCTCTGGCAAATGGCAGAACATGGAAGTAAGCTTCTTGGAGTGAAAAATGCAGATCCCGTATAGCATCAGGCCTTTCCTCTGTATTTTTTGGCTCTCCTTCATTTAGACATCTTTCTTGTGTTATGAAAATGTTTTACAGGTTAGCTCATCCACTTACCTTCTTAGCACTGCATCAGGATTTTTAAAGAAAAGGTCCTTTGGTAGTACAGCTACTTAAAAAAGCTTGTAGGATACTTGCTAAATACAATAACAAAAATTTTTCCCCGTTTAGAGCTTTTACAAAGTCTTACATTTTATGTAAGATGTTGGCTTCTGGTGCAGCTTTTGAGCTTCATATTGTCCACTATATTTAACAACACCATTAGACAGTTTTGCAATGTCTAGTTCCGTGTTTGGTAAAATGGTATGTTACTATATTCAGCAAATAAATATTTTGTCATTATATAAACAATACACTGTCATGGGAAAATGCATTAATATAAAATCAGCTAAAAACATTTTGTGTTGTTGTTTTCTTTTGCTAGTTAGAAGTTCAGTCCCCACCAGGCACAATAGCTGGGTATGTTGTACAGAACTGGGACCCTTTTCTGCCAAAGTTTACTATACAGAATGAAAGTAAAGAAGATGTACTAAAAATAATTGGCCCATATGCAACCTGTGGCTGTTTTGAAGATGTTGACTTTGAGGTATGTTTCCTACAAGTGTTAACAATTTAGAAGTTTTACTACCTTGAATAAATTTCTCAGATGAGAAGGAGAATGGGAGATACTTGAAGAAACCCTGAGCAGAGTTTTCTGATGTGAACAAAGTGCTTTGCCTTAGTTAAGAATCATGAAGGAATTTTTGGGTTTGTCAACTCACCAGCCAAATCAGAAGACTCCAGTGGGTACTGTCTGAAATTTCAGTATACTCTGAGAAACATGCAGATGGCTACATAATGCAGAACGTGTCCCTGAGGGGACAGTGGTCCACAGCAGTGTGGCTAGAGAGTATAAAAAACATGAGATAGGAAAAACTCACAGCACTGTGAAAGAAAGACAAAACTGACATAAACTTCCACAATTGCTTTCTCCCACTTTTTGTCAGCTCTAAAGATGCTGATGTTTCCAAACTTGAGACCCTTTCTTGCATGCCACTCGTAAAGGGAAATTTGACGCTAATAGAACATTGCAGCAATAAGAATAAAAGGAGAACCTGACAACTATAGCATACTTTGCATGTCAGGACACAGTCATTAATTCTGTGGAGATGTCATCAGTGTGCACTTGATTTGTTTACATTTATGTCTGTCCCTGTTTTTTCTTTGTGCAGGTAAAAGCCCTCAATGAGATGACAACGATTGGCAAAATTTCCAAGTATTGGTCTGGATTTGTCAACAACGTCTTTACCAACACTGCCAACTTTGGGATCCAGGTCCCTGTAGATCTTGATGTGAGGATCAAGGCAGTAATGATTGGTGCTTGTTTCCTCATTGTAAGTGTGCAAGTGGAGAGGCAGACCCATAGAGACCTGCAGACCAGGGCCAAAGGGGCTCTTGCTGTCAGCTGAGAGCTACAAAAGTGCAAGTGCAGTGGAAAGCCAAACCCAATACCTAAAAGATAAATTAACTGAAAACCTTTTAATTTTGATGGTTTTGATTTTTTTTTAATGTCTTTAAATTTTTGGTTAATAAGCTGTTTAGATAATATTACACATGCAGTTCAGTATTTTGTATGGCAGGATCAAACCTCAACATACATGTCAAACCTACCAAACTCCCCCAAATCCCTTATTGTGTTTGAACAAATGTATGAACCAAAAAAAGAGCTATGTTGTTTCTAATGGTATCTTCAAACCAATTCAATAGTTCAGTTGAGTGTTGCATGTAAGACCTTCAGGTGATATAAAAATTCCTACAAAAAATCTGTCGTGAAGATAATATAGGAGTTATATGAGAAGGAGAATAGTCAGTGCTAGGGGTAAAGATGAAGTTAAGATGCATGTTTTCTAGAATTAGAAATTGGTATTTGCTGTGTAGCTCTTTTGCCAACATAATTTTGTCAGTACAAAATGGTTTCAAAATCATCCGTGATACTTACAGCAGAGAATATAAACCAAAATTACAATACTATTTAAATTATTCACTGAAAAGCCTTTGCTTTAAAATTCTAGCAACAATTCAGAAATTTTGCTTTTAGTAGGATAGAAATGACAGTTACGATTTTTGGATTGTCCCCTCCAAAACTCCTGTTTCTCAGTGGCAGTGATAAAAAGTGATTGACTAATATAATTACTTTATGTAACAAAAGCCTACAAGTAAGACTTTTGATAGTAATTGTTGCATTTTTGTGCCTTCCATATCTAATTCACAGTTTGTTTATTTGTAGGACCTAATGTTCTTTGAAAACTCCTTGGATGGATTATAACAAGATGACAGAAACAATGAAATATGCAGAATGTGTTTCAGTAGGTGAAAATGAACATAAATTGATCTTCTTGCTTTGAAGACTTACACATTTCTAATTCTTTTTCATTTTCTTCCAGAAATCGCTTGAGCTTTGGACATGATTTTGAACTGAAAAAATCCATGTTCCTTATAGGAAAAGACAGGGAGCTAATGATGATGTTTATTAAAATATGTCTCATGTAAATAATAATTTCCCACTTACATTTTATATGTGCTGTAGCTAAACACATACTTTTCACACAGAGCACAGTTGCTTTGGAGCAGTGCTATTCTCTTCTTTCTCTTTTGATGTTCCTGCATGGGAAATCATGAAAGATTAGATGAAGGCTTGCAGCATCACTGATGAAAGTCTATGTTTAGAGAAGCCTTTGATGTTTTGCAAGTGCTGGTACCAGTTACTAACCACATGAGGGTGTGTTTTGGGGGTTTTGCTTTTTTATAATTTTAGAAGTAATTTTCTGATTTGTTATTTAATTAATAGTAGCAAACTGATATTGAAAGTAACAAATATAAAGACATACCCGATGGGAAGTTCAAGATGTTATCTGTTTCAGTGAGTTGGAAGAAGGGAAGTTATGTTTGCTAGTAAATTAATTTTGTGACAAAGATTGTTTTAATGAGTGGCAGCCAGAAATTCAGCTTCCAGCTCTAGACTTGGGAATGTAAGGTTTATTCCGAAAATCTGGTCTTCCACTATTTGCACTAAAGGTAGGCCATAGATAAAGTTTGAGAGATGGTCCTCTGTGTGCTAGAGGCTCACAAGTCTCTTCCCTTTGTTCTATCCAGTGTTAAGGATCCTTGCTGCCATCTACTCAAGGCTTGAGTACTCATCTACTTGAAAGGTTTGTTCCTCTTTGTAATTTCTGCTGGCTGATAATTTTCCATTCAGACTTCCCTGTGGCCATCCTAGAACAGAATTATTCTTTTCCTTTGGCAAGCTCAAGTATTTTCTATGATGAGTGTGCAGAAGGAGCTTTTTGTAGTTCAGCAGTTTTACACAGCTGTTCATTCCTGCAGTCACACCTCCTCATGCTGTTCCCAAACACTCCCACCTTAGGCTTTTGCTAATACAAACTTCCTTTGTAGGAATGATGCATATGCAAGACATAAACAGATTTTTTTGCTGTTGTTGCAAAGTGTTTGCTGTATGAACTCACGCCTCTCAAAAATTCCAGCAGGTCCTTCAAGAAGCAAACCAGCACCATAAAATATTGGTGGCAAACCAAATTGCTCTCATAGTCACCAGTCAAGTTTCTAAGGGGAGCATTTTACAAATCACTAGAAATGCCGGATTTTTTTTTTTTAGTGTCAACCAGTAATTCAGTTCTTGCAAACAACCAACACATCAACGGAAAGAGAGGAGATAATGAATAATTCATAAAAATGAAAAAGAGCTAAATTTATCAGGTGATTAATTCTCAACAAATATTTAGACTAATTTTAAATTAATGTTCATGGATATGAATTCAAACACAGTGAAGTCAGGAAGTTGCAACTAACGTTCCCATAGTGAAATTAACTCAGGAATGCTTATAGATTTAAACAGTATGTTTTAGATTATATACCACACTTAGGTATTTATACAGATTTACATATGTCTTGAAAATAATTGTGGTTAACAAGCTCTGACAATCATCATTATCTGTTAACCATTTCACTGCTGGCTCTCGCTGTGACTTGTAGCAGTGCAATCAGGCTGCACGAGTTGCGAGCTCACAGGGAACCACTGCTGCCGCCTTTCCCAGGAGGAAGCGCCCTGTGAGCTTCGTGGGCAAGAAGCTCCCTCGTGTGGAAATTCAGGAATTTGCAGAGGAATACAGGATACTTTTTGCTGTTCTCGCTAATCTCGCACTGGTGTCGTTCTGTTAAATTCAGCTCCTGCACTCCTGACTGTAGACTAAGAAAAAGAACCACACTTCTTTTTTTTTTCTCTTTAAATCCTTTTGCCATCTTAGGCAGCAGTCACTGTTATTGTAGCCCATAATCTTGGTTCTCGTGCACTGTTGTTGAGCTGTGTCTATCTGAATGCTTGACTGTATTCAGTGCCTGTAAGATCAGCAGGATCCCCACCTATCTCCCACTTTTTTTTCTGCAGTCTCCAGTGTTCTTGTGGCCCTTTACAAGCCAAAGACATCTCTGAAGCAAATGTGTCCAACCTCATTGAAGTCAACACAAAATAAGGTTTTATTTACCTGCAGGGCTGAATTTGGCTGTGAGTGTCCATGCTTACCTTGTAGATAAGCAATATGTGCATATATTTTTTTAATGAATTGCAACCCAATGATGATACTGGATTCCTTGCTCTTAGTGATTCTGTTGCTGTTTTATGTGTTAATACAAGGGGTTTTTGCTGTTAATGTGTACGTATATGAGTGTGTTTTCATGCCCCTGTTTACACTGAGAGGCAGCTTCTGGAACATACAGGAAGAGGCTCATCCCCTGGATAAAACAAGCAGTGGGGCTGGGATAGCTCTTGCTGCTTAGAACTCCCTCAGCAGCCTGCTTGACCTCTGTCTCACCCTTCAGCATCCTGGTAGAAATTCAGTGCCAATGCCAGTGCTTTTCCAGCTGGGAGGTTGTTCTTCTAAACCACAGCTGCCACACAAGGGCAAGTATCCATCCGCAGCAGAGTTTATGGAGTTCTGCATGATATTGCTGAAGAAGAGCCAATGTGTTCTAAGACCTTAATAACCTGCAGCTCTGACTGATAACACTTTCTTATTAATAGCAATGTGTTTCACATTATGGGAGCTACGTATGCTCACCTTTCATGGTTCCCCCACAGGCTAGGACTGGCTCTCCAAAGGAGAATTCAGAATCTCCCAAAGGGTCACAAGTTTTTTCTAACGCAAATTCATGTCCTGGATATCATCTAGAAAAAAACTTGCTCTAATGAAACAGAAGTTTTACTTAATTTTTGATCAGTAGCCAAACTGTAAATCTGTGTAGTTCACACTCCTTGTGTTCAGTAGATGGCAGCAGCAGCTCATTATGACAATATTTTACCTTTTCACATCATAAGCTGTACTCAGGATGCTGGTTAAAGTTCAACATACCTTTAACCTCTAATTACATTCTACTCTTAACTGAAAGATTTTATTTTCTGTGTGTGATATTAAACCTCTGCCATACAATACTGGGTTATCTTTATTGCCTCCAATTTACAGCTGAATTATTGTTTATTTTATGAGTTCTGGTCAGAGCATGGGCAGAATACAATCTACCACAAAGTGAGCTCCTCTGGTCAGCACCCAACCTCGTTTTTGCACCTGGAGCATCTCTCCAGCTTTGGCAGGTGGAGAAAGGAGCAGCCTCAGCTCCAGGACACTTCTCACCTTCTGCGGAAACAGGAAGTGCCATGTGTAGAGGAGATTGCTGCGTAGTGGTTTCCCCAGAAAGGCAGAAGGTTTCTATGGGAAAAAGACCATGTCACGATGGTCTATCACTATGCACTGTACTGGGACAGAGGGATGGAAATCCCCTGTAGTGCCACAAACCCAGGCGGCACCAGCACGTGGGGAGGAGCTGGTTTGTCCGTGGGAGGATCAGAAATTATCCTGTAAGAGAGTGAAGACACAGAGTCCCTGTAAGTTCTGAGGTTCTTTGGTTGCCTGGTAATTGGGTGGATGCAAAAGAGTACTTCTCTTCGTAGAAGTTGCTGTATGTATTGAAAAAATCTTTTCATGTCAATTTGTTTATTTGTTTTAGGATTAGACAAACCTGGAAGTGATCCAAAACGTGCATTTTCTAATAGAGTTGTCTAAGTGAAACTGTTTAGAAAAAAAATATGAAATTTCCTCCTCCTGACACTCATCTTAGTTGTATTGATTTATTTTCAATTAGAATGGTATGTTCTATGTTAGAATCATAAATCCTAGTTTGATTCAAAGATCAACTTTAGGCTTTTTGATGTGCTTTTTTCTTGACTTAAAATGGCTGCCTTAGGGAGCAAAAACCACTTCAGCTTGTTAGGGAAAATTACCCCATATACTGTGAAAAGAGATTTGGGGTTTTTGTGGAGTTTTTAGGGCTTTTTTCCCTAAAATCCTAGATATTTTTTAGTTTTAATACTTCTCACTTAGGAATAGCTTCCTTAATGTGAAATCATAATCGAAGAATTCTCTTAGTCCTTGCCACAAGACATCTTATCCATGATTTGTCAGCATTTTACTACTTCAGTCCTCTGAAGTGAAGTTAACAAAATAATCTTTAAGATAATAATAATTACTTTTTTGAATGAGACAGCCCAGGACAGATACAACTTTCTGCTTTCTTACGTATTTCTTAGTATTCTTACCAAAGCACAAAAGACTGATGTTGAAAACTAATGTCAATTCACAATTAGGTTTTATCTCTGGTCTTTCTTTGCAAAAACAATACAAAGACTTCTCACCTCTCTTCTCACTTTAATTTTCTTCTGGAAAGGAAGTATAAACATAGTTATTACAGCATTGCAGTAGGACTCAGAGGCCTGGCCTCATGTGCTCATAACTGGCACACCTACTTGAAAGTTGTAGTTTTCATATAAAACTTCTGCATTAATGTGCGGGAGAGTAGAGAATCCAATCAGGTCTCACAGACCATGGAGAGGCACACACTGAGATGTCCATGTTGGTGGGCTCTGTCTCCAGTGTGGAGTCCTGCAGCTGGGTAAAAAACTGCAGCACAGCTACTCAAAGCTGTTTTGTCAGTCTTGATTTTGGCATAAATTTGTTTGTTGTATTACAGGGAGTAAATATATCCTTCATTTAATATCATCCTTCATGAGGAATAAATAAGCAAAGCAATGTTACATAGATCCAACTTCAATGCTTTCTGAGGCTGCAGGTTCAGTTCTGTGTATTTCTTATTATGAGGTCTCTGGCCAGAATATCCTAAAACCTGGATATTGGCAAGCAGATAAGCATGCAGGCTGCTCAAGTGCTTAAAGCTAAGTAAGCACTTTGTGGGCTCTTATTTCTAAGCAGCCCAGCACCTTGCAGGTTTAGTCCTTGAAAAACCGTGTAGTAAAAGAAATTGATAAGACATACAAGTTCTCACAAAAAATTTTAATTGGGAGGAAAGTCCCCACTTAGAGCGACCTTAAAAATTCTGCTATCTGTTTATCTAAAGTAGGAGTAAATATTGACAGATTAGTCCTCTTCTCCGTCCCCTACAAGGGAAGTTGCACTTTAGGTGTGTTAGACTGGAAAACACAGAAGGTTACATGACAAATTTTAAACATGTTCAAGTTTCTGTAGGCCACTCATAGTATGTCTAAAAATGTTTTTATTTTGGCATCTGGGTGACTATTGAAGGAAAAATTACCTGAAAGTCATTTCATCAGGACTCATTAACTTGATGTGCTTTTCCACTTTAAGATACTCATTTGAAGGACTTGTTTTTCTCTGTTCCAGTTACTTTAGGTAAGTGCTCTATTTACATTGCTGATGTTTTGTATTAGAAAAACCCATACACAACAACACCAACAAAATCACAAAAAATCCCACAAGCTTCTGTTGTAGACATCGCTCTACTGAGAAATACCTTTTTCTGCCTAGAAATGACCCTGGGCATTTTCTCTTTCTGCCCTCTCCCTTTTCTCCCCAAATCACAGTATTACAGAATGGTTTGGATTGGAAGAGACCTTAAAGATCACTTAGTTCAGCACCCGCCCTGGGCAGGGACACTTTTCACTAGACCACGTTACCCAAAGCCCTAAAAGAAATATCACAGTGCTTGTGTCAAGGTCCAATATTGCTTCATAAGTGTTTTCTTAGTCATTTATGGATTGCTTGCAGAATCTTGGGTGAATTTTGGACATGGCTAATGACTGTATTAGTTTTCTCTCCACATGTCTTTTCTAGACCCTTGAAAAATTATATTTTGCCATCAGGAATCCTTTTGGGCAGCTGTCATAATAATGCCCATGTATACCAACAAGGACTGAGAAAAGAAATGCAGCCTGGGATCAGAACAAGGATCACTACTAGAAATACGTCGTATGTTTCACACTTTTCTAGAATTCAAGAAAAATTTTGAGCATTTTTTTTTTTTTTAAATTTCTTCTGGGCTTCCTGAAGAACCAAAAGTGTCAAAATACTGTTTTATTTAAAAAAGAAAAATCCTATTTATTTTACAAATCCAGGGGAGATATTTTGGCTATTATGGTTATTATGGATATATTTGGCGATTATTATACTATAGGATAGTGTGCTGAGTGTACAGGATAGGAGTAAAATAGATTTTTAAAAAATAATCTGTTAATAATCCAGAGGGCTTTCTGAGAAGACAAGCTGAGAGAGTTGGGGTTGTTCAACCTGCAGAAGAGAAGGGCCCAGCAAGACCTTATAGCACCTTTCAGTACCTAAAGTTGCTCCATGAAGGTTGCAGAGGGACTTTTGATGAGGGCATGAAGTGACAAGACAAGGAGGGATGGTTTTAAACTGAAAAGGAGCAGGCTTACATTAGCTATAAGGAAGAAATTCTTTACTTTGGGAGTGATAAGGCCCTGTCACAGGTTTCCCAGAGAAGCTGTGGATGCCCCATCTGTGGAAGTGTTCAAGGCCAGGCTGGATGGGGCTCTGAGCAAGCTGGGATAGTGGAAGCTGTCCCTGCCCATGGCAGGGGGTTGGAACAAGATGAACTTTAATGTCCCTTCCAACTGCAACCATTGTAGAATTTGTTTATTTTATCTTCTCTCCTATCTCTAGTTACTAATCGTTGTAGATTAAAGCTCAGAACACCTGGGTAAAGACCCAGGAAGGGTGCATTCTTTAGCTTTTAGCATTGCCCAGGACTGGGTCAGCCACACTGCACTTGGAACCCTTGAAAATAAGACTAGTTTTCAAATGCTATGGTTTGAAATTCAAATGAATTTTAAAAATACCAATATTTAAACCAAGAACTGTGTGTGCACTTGAAACCCCTTAGAGTTTGGACAGTTTTAAACATTTGATTCTGAAATGTTTTCATTTAAGTAAGCCTACCATATGAGAGCAGCATCACTTCAATGCTCTGAAAATGTAACAGTTGAGATAAAAACAAGTTTAGCAGAATCCAGGACAAGTAAGTTATTACTTAAATGAACAATTTGGTAAATAAATTAATTAAATGTTTCCCTATCAGGAAGAGTTTTATTTCTGGTTTTATGCTTTCAGACTGTCAAGGGCCTGATATAAAATGAAATACAAACTTGCAGAAGAGTGAAATCCCATGAAGAATTAGTGGTGTACGTTGTATTTCATCCTTCTAGACACAGTGGATGTTGCCCTTGCAAAGTCAGTGCAGTCCCACAGTTTGACCACTTTCCTTTCCTAATTGAGCCTAATAGAAGATCAAAGACATTTTTTCCTTTTGCTGATCTGCACGATGGGTCATTGTATGTCTTTTGTCTGCTGTGGATGCTCATGCAGCATTCATCATTGTGATGCCAAACCAGTACTTGCATTGTTAAAAACACAGTGTGTGGTGGTTCTGTCCTTGCCACTGAGGAAAAAGGTTGTTGAATGGGTGCATTTGCTTTGTGCTTTGCTCTATAACTGCCAACAGGGAGTGAGGACATGATGTGAAAGTTTCAGGGCAACAAAATAAGGATGAGACAATAAATCTAGGCAGGACTGTAGAGAGAAGCCCTAGTGCAAACAGGCGGTGTGTCTTTGTCAAATGCTTTGTTCAGTAAGAGCACAGGAACACCAATTGATACACCAAGATCATCCGTGCCAGCAGGAGTAGCACCTAAATAAAGCACACGTGTGATCCACGGAAACTTCCGTAAGGTGAAACTATTTGCTTTTAGCTGCGGTGTTGGAACCAGTGGGACCAGGTGTTTTGTTCATGGTTTGTGTTTTTTCAACAGATGAACTTACCTCCTCCAATAAGTTTATGCTTTGGACTTCCATACAACCTGCTGTTGTCTTAGAGAAGGGTGGTTATATGGCTGGGGCATAAAAAAGATACATGCATGACCTGAGTAACTTGCTCATTTAAAACAGTCCCATAAAATGGTTTATCTCGACTCTTGTGGTCTTTTGCAGTTCTCTCTTGCCAGTACTGCGTTTGAGTGGTTTCATTGACATGAGGTTTTAGTTGAACTGTCACATGCTGGGTAAGACCCTTGGCCCTGTCAAAAGGGAAGGGGTAAAAGGTTGTGGAGCTTGGGAGGAGGAAGAGTCTGATGGAAAAAAATCCATGCAAAATCAGGGTAACATGAGCTAAGGAAACAGTGGGGGAACAAAATTAGCAGGGGGTGGAGGAAGACACTGGGATAATAAGATCTTTCTAAGAGTAAATGAATGTTTTCAATCAGAAGTGAAGTCTAATATGGTCTTTACAAATATATTCTCAGTGGAAAAGAACCACGGATCTTTGCTACAAAATAAGCACGTGCTTGGTGAAGTCACAACTCTTTGCTGCACTGCTGATCTGTTCAAGCTGTAATGTTCTTTTTTCTTGTACTTCAGGAATATCACTGATAAGAGATGATTGAGAGAAAAAAATGTGTAAAAAAATCTGCAGAGATGCAAAATGCCTCATGCACCATTGATGTACTTAGCCCCACATATATTTATTACTACAAATATGTGTTAGCTTTCTTGGTGAACTTTTTAATCTAAAACAATTATAAAAAACTGAAATAGAAGCCTTTCCTGAAGCAGATATATCATTGCAGATGTAGTAAAAAAACCAAAAACCAAAAACAAGCAAACAAAAAAAAAGTCTCAGATTCCTCTCTTTTCCCATGCTGTCCCCAGAAATTAAATTTTGTAAATAGTTTTGTTCAGTGTCTCATTTATAAAGCAATGAAGTGCAGTCTTGGCTGACATAGCAGGGTTTAGAGTTCCAGCACCTCAGTGAAGCATTAAAACCACAGGGCTTCATTGAAAGCCCGATAAAACAAACATTAGGTTTTGGCTCCGGTCATAAGGCCTTCTGTCAGATGAGTCAAGTGTAATTATAGACAGCTCTAACAGCAAGTATTTTATATTATTAGTTCAGAGAGAATAACTAGAAATGTAAAACATTTGTTCTAAAGCCATAGAAAACTCTGATTAATGCTAGTATAGATCTAATTGGGAAGAAATCACATGCCCTGAAATTCTGAAAGATCGTGGAAAGAGAATCATACAGAATAATTGTAAATACCAGTGTGAAAAAGACTTTTACCTCAGTTTTGAAAACCTACTTCAGGAACATACTGGTTCCAGAAACTTGCAGAGCCTGCCTGCATAGGCTTTGTCGGCCGCCCTATCCCATCCAACTTGCAGAAGCTGCAAGTGCAGCGTGTTGGACCTCTCAGGGTCAGGGGGACCATGGGTCACAAAACCTGGTCCTGCAGCTGTGCAGGAGCATCTGGGCAGGGCTGGCTCCTGGAGTGTGTCCATGGGACAGTGTCCTCTGGCAGCACACGGCAAACCTGTCACAGCTGGAAGGGAAACTGCAGCCCGGCCAGGAGTTCCATCAGCACAGGCAGCATGGATGCATCCTGCTGCGGCCTTGCCAGCAGAGACATGGTTAAGGAGAGAGGAGAAGAGAGGAGAGGGCATCTGTAACAACCTGATCAGTAACAACCAGCAGCTCAATTACACTAAAAAATTGAATCAGAGATTGGATGGCAAATACAATTTATAATACCGCATGATACAGCAACCAGGGAGAAAAACCTTTTGGGCTGGGAGTAACAAATCTGTAAAACTTGATTTAGGAAAGAGTAGGACTAAATGTGAACCTCCTGAAAGCTGTGCTCAGGATTTCTGGGAAACGGCCCTGGCCTGAGCGTGAGGCCACTGCTTTGATGAGCAATTTCTTCATGTGTGATTATTCCACATCCCGGGTGATCAGTATGAGGTAAGAGTTTACAGTACCTGACATTGGTGACTAGGTCTTAATATCTGATGTAAATATTTTCCATTTTCCTTTTCCTATGTTTTCTCCAACTTCCAGACCCCCCCAAATCCCCCAGCTGTCTGTGTGAGAAGTAGTGCCTGGTGCCAGGCTTCCTCAATTTTCATTCTTAATTGAGCTGTAAATTCACCTCATAAACTCTTGCAGATCTAGTGGTCCTTCTACATTTACAACTTTTTAATTATCTTCTTAATTAACGGAAGCCTCAAGGTCCCAGTACATCTTTATCAGATGAGTCTGTTATGAAACACATTAACTTGGACTTCATTGGTTTTAATAATATCCTCTCCTCAGCCTGGTTCTGTGTATCAGTATTGCTCTATTTGTCCTAATGTTGATAAAAGAAGTGCCAGTGTATATCACAGCACAATCAAATGCAGCTTCTCCTTTATCAGCAGCTCCTGGACAAGCCAAGGGTGCCTAATCTAGAATGCAAGTTTAAAAGGCATTAATTTTTCATAATGTTGAATTCGAATGCAATGCTAGCGTCCAGAAGATTAAGATACTCCAAATGAAAGCAGGTGTGGGCCTGGGTGCTGCATTCCATTCTTTGCTGTGCTCAGAGAGGTGTGACGGGTGAGGAGGGGCTACAGAGGATGGGCAAGGGGAGCAGAGGGGGCTCCTGCCCTGGAGCCAGAGGTACCCTGTGCACCACGGCAAAGGGCTGCTGCTGCCAGGCTTCCTTGTTTCATGTACGTTTTCAAAGGGGAATGTCAGCTCAAGGCCCGTGGTGTCCCGACATAACTGCTTCATATGATTCCCGTTCTACAGCAGTGTAGCAATATTTGCTCTAGAGGAGCTTGGCCAGTGAATCCCACCCACGCATGGAATGTGCTTGTGAGAAAAGGCACTGNCGTCACTGCTGCTGTATGATTCAGTGTTGCCTGCAACAATGCTTCAATGAAAAAACTTGGCTTTGCAAAAACCTTCAAACCCCTCCTTCCCCCCCCAAACAGAGATAGCTGAACAGCCTGGGAATTCAGAGTGCCAGCCTCGACATACCGAGCAGGCTGTCTGCCTGGGATTCAATTTTCCTGACTTGATTTTTTTGTGTATTTTGTTAATTATGCTGGTGTTTTTTATACTTTTTAGGAACAAAATCGTGCCTAGGAAAATATTCCTTGTAAGTATCTATTTGCAGTAGCAATATCCCTTTAGCAGAAAACAGGATTTGCACAAGCTGCATTTTAAACTGTTGGTACCACAGTTAATCCTAAATGCTGTAAACTGTAATGGCCTATTTCTTTATGTAGAGTTGTTCTTTTCCTCCCAATATCCTGTTTTCTGACTGCAAAGCAGCTTATGGCAGTTCATCTACTGTGCTGACATTCAAAACCTTGTATGAGTGGCAGCAGTAAAACTTTATTTAGCCTCCTTCTCAGTCTGAGAAAGAAATTGCTTTGGTACAAAAACATTTAGTAGCAAAACCAAATGTGTGGTATTGCTTCCACTGTTGTTCAGTTGTTGTTTTCCCCTTGTGTTCAAATATCTTGAGGAAAGACTGATGGTGATGGCTGACAGCTCTCTGTGGGAATTGCTTTTCCTCTGTAAATGATTATCACGATTGTTAGTGACAGCCCGGGGGGACGTGCATCTCCTCAGGATATGTAAAAATATAAGGAATGCTACTTTATGTGGTTTGGAACTCATAACTGTCCACTGATGCTATCTGGATGCTGAATTAGCTAAGACATTACAACACTAAACCCATTTTCACCCAGTTACCTTCTCAAAGGAAAACCTAAACCTCATTTGTCAGACTGCAGGCTTGATGACTGATCTGACATTGTTGAATGAAATCAAATATGTGAACAGTCCTGTTTACAATTTACAATTTCACAATTACAAATCTTTAATACAGAGATGATGTGTTAGCTGCTTCTTCTGGCTTCATGAATACATATTTAGTTAAATTAGTGAATGCCTAACTACCAAAACAAGAGAGCTACACTGAGACTCAGGGGATGTCAGGTGCCTGTCAAATGCTAGCAGGGTGGAATCCATTTGCCCTACTTCCACATCAAAGAAATAATACTAATACTAATAAGAATAGCATTTTATCTACTTTTTAAAATGTTTGAATTCAAACTGCCTTTATTGCATGTACATTATGTCTGTCACACTGGTGGTGGGCTCATACTAGACTCATCATGCTGTATTAAAATGTAGATTTTGCCTATTGGAACATTACGTTATTTGCCTATCTGCTTTCAAAACCACTACTAGTTTGGGTATGACATATAGTATAAATGGAGAAAAGGAAAATAGCTTATTGATTCTGGAAAAGATTCCTTAAATTTGAATGGTTAGTTTGGGGGCAGTCTTTTAAAATCTAAATTCTTCAAGCAAGTTCTAAATATTTTGAAAATTGTGTCAGGTAATTAACATTTTGTCATCAAAAGTCGGGAATAAAATGAACACTGTAATTTCAGTATTAGAAAGTGGAATCACTTTTATTTTCAGCACAGGGCATGAGGGATCTCTCTGCCTAACCCGTGCACCACAGCTAGAGAACAGATGAGTTTAAATCTATGTCACTACTTCAGACTCATTACCTTTCCCCAAACTCATACATACATGCTAAACGTTCCTGACGATTCTTCTATGTATTTAAATCACCTTCTCAGCAGCATTGCTGAGGCCCACAGTCTTTAAGGCTAGGATAACCACTTGCACACATGAATACAGGAATAAGTACTGTCAGCTAAAGGAATTCACAAGACTTAAATACTATTTGTTACAATTAAAGTTTTTCCCAAAATGTGCACAAGTGAAGGATGGGAAACAGCAGAAAAAAATTGTACCCCATGGCTGAGGCTCCAGCTGGTGCAGCTCAGGAGCTTTTCCTGTCCTGCCACAGGAGGAATCTTCTTTTCCTTTGTTCCTTCTTTCTTTCTTTCTCCTCTGTTCCCTCTTTTTCTTGTGTTCTTTGTTTTAATTTATTTCCTGGTAGCCCCCTCAAGTTTGTGCCTCACACGTCACATCCTATGTCTTTTCTATTAAGACAACAACTACTCTCAGCTTATCTTTCTCTGCATCTCCCGTGTCTGCTTGCTCGTCCAGGTTTGCTTTCCAGATCACAAACACTGGAGAAAGGAGTCTTCTGAGGGATCGTGTCCACAGGCACAGAAAGCAAACCCCCCAGTAACCCTTTTGTTTTCCTTTAGCAGCACAAACAATGCCATTCCTGAGGTTAAATGGGGTTAAACAGAGTTTGAGCCACACAAATGCTATTTGCTCTCATGTACAGCCCTGAGTGAACTTCCTTCCGTGTCCCCTCACACAGACAGACTGCCTGAGCACTGAGGGAAAAGGAGCTTGTAAGGTGGTGTTAGCAAGGATGATGAGAGCTGCTTTTGTCAACTCAACTCCAGGTTACCGAGAGCTCTGCGTGAGAAGCTGGTGGAGGAACTGGTCCCACTTCTGGTGTTGGGCACCGCAGGATCAGATGAGGAGCCAATGTCAGGAGCATCAGAATTTAAAGCAGTAGAAAGTAATGTTCTGAATAGACCATAAGCAAAATACCTAGAAAATGGGGTCAAGAATCTACAAATAATGTTTCTTTTCAGGTAAATGTGCTTAAAACTGAAAGACTAAATTACTAGGACCATGGTCATTTTCTTCTTTCTCTTGAAAAAATTCCAACTTCTTTTCTTAATGTTTTAGGCATTCCCCTGCTGATTAAATATGCTCACTGGAGAAAAAAGGTACTGACCATTTCAACCCCTTCATCCAACAGAAAAGCACTGACTGTCAGTTACAGCATCAGTGATCCTAGCTGAATAAGAAAAGAACTGGAACATTATTTGATATGGGAAGGACTGATAAATTACTTTGTATTTTGTGAATCATGGCATCATTTTTCCTACCACTTCAGGTGAATGGATTTTTTTTTCTACTGATAGATGCCTGAAAGGAAGAGATATGCTGCTGTCTTTGTTCTCTTTGATAGGACAATTATATTCTCATCTAAGAAATAACATGCGTTTCTGTGTCAAAAAGTCATGTTTGCTGGGCAATACAATTTGAATTTCACTGTATAAGTCTGAACCAAGCTAAATATAACTATGATGTATTACTGTAAAAAAGAAGGGTGTTATCAAAAGCTACCACGTATTTCTAATTTCCCAACCATGTCAAAATAATTCTATACCTGTTTCTTAAGAGATGTTCAAAACCTATTTCTTGGTGGCTGTTATTAATCCTCTTAGTGGACTCAGTGCAGATGTGTGGGAAAATGCTAGTCAGCTTTAGATTAGATTCTTCTGTACCTGAGGAAACAAGCAAAATAAAATCCCCAAATCCCTGTCATATCTGGTGTTTAGGTGAAATTCAGTGCAGGGCTAGAATAATAGTTTGGGGTTTTTTTGATTTGGTTTTGGAAAGTTCAATATTGAAATGGAGACCTTATTTTGGGAAGTAGACAAAGACTACAGAGTATGTAAAGCTACAAGATGACCTGCACTTAATAACTTCCATTTTCTTTATGAAGGATTCAGACTGAATCCCCCGTCTTGTGTTTCGTGCATGCACCAATTACTGTGATCAGATTTGTGTGGTTTACATGAAATACAGTTTCCTTTAAGAAGCATACGTGGACACCAGCAGCTCCAGCCTGATGTACATGAGTGTATAGAAAAGGATGCAGAAGACCTGTTCACCAGAGCTGTTAATCAGGGGGTGAGCCAGCTGCCTCCAAGTCCTTTGTTTCCCAAACAATTCAGTATTGTATGTTCTTGTTCCTGTAACTACGAAGTCCACTTAAATATATTTTTCCCCTGAGATCCTGCCTTATAAGCAAGGTAAAATTGTTCAAAATACATTTGTTCTCCTTTCAAGGGTGGACATAGAACTTGGCGTTATCACCTGTATGAAACCTGACGTCCTGTGACTAAAAGGCAGAAATTAAGTTAATTAATTAATAAATTGATTAATTAATGTTAAACGGACTGAATCGGCATTGATGCTGGCGGAAATGGAGAAGGTGAACGCCACGACGAGCGCAGCTTTGGGAGCGCCGGCGTTCCCCGGCAGGGCTGGCAGCCGCTGCTGGCGGAGCCCGGCCCTGCCGCGCTCCCCGCCCCGCAGCGCCGGGTGTTCCCGGAGGGCACGGGCGGGGCGGGGGCACGGCGGGACAGCGGGGCCGCGGCTCGGGAGCGCTGCGTTCGGCTGCCGGGGCTTTAGGCGTCCTTGCCCACCAGGATTCCTTCCAGGAGGTGCTGTCGGGGCTCCGGGGTTTTCTTCGCAGGGGTGCGTAATGAGCAGCAGGGCTGTGGCGGGGGCCTGGCGAGGGGAAGCCCCGCGTTTTCCGGCTGGGGAGTGCGGGTTAGCTTAGAATATATCTCTTCAGAGAAGTAACTCGCTTGCAAAGACTGGATTAAGGGGAGGTGCTGATGGCCGGGCTGTCCCGGGGGAGCCCCGCTCGAGGAGGGAGGCGGCAGCAGCAGCAGCAGGCTGGCTCTGGCAGCCGCGGTCCTGTCCGCAGCAGAGGCGAGCGGCCCTAGCGATGATGTGCCCTCTTCTCAGCGAGGCTGATGCCCTGGGTGTGACCTGTCTGTGTGGCTGCCAGCTGCTGGCACTCCCAGGTGCTGGCACTACCAGCTCTCAGGAGAAAAGTCAGTGTAAGGGGACAGGGCACCCTACTGCATCAGAACAAAAAAAAAAAAAANAAGGGGGAGAGGGCCCCCTACCACAAAAAAAAAAAAAAAAAAAAAAAAAAGAAACGGATTCCTTCTCTGAATAATATTTTGTTAACATTAGACAAAACTAAACTGTTTAATTAGATCAACTAGGTGATCTTTAAGCATACTCTTTCTCCAGCAGTAAAGGTTAAAATCCGGTGGCTGAATGGTCTAATATAATGCAACGTCAAAAAAAAAAAAGCCACAAAGGGTTAACTAATGCGTGCCTCCTGGCTATTTGGCTTCCTGTTTTTTGAATGTTACAACGTCTTGGAAAGGGCCTGGCTTGTTCTTTATATGGCACTGAACATGTTTGTGCTTGTGAGATTGCATTAACATGTTCTTGGCAGCACTTTAGCGAGCTGGATAAGAAATGCAACTAATTGTCATGCTGGATAAGAAATGAAACTACTTGTCACACTAGGATTCTGTTCTTCTGATAAAAAGCGGAAGCCCTATAATTAACCTAATTATGAGATTGTCTGCATTACTTGCAGCATATCTAGTGACATGCGTCAGGGTGAGGGACATGTAGCTGTGTTACATAGTTCTGAAAATGAGAAAGTGTCTGAAAAGAAACATGGACATTCATAAAAAAAGGAGCTATCTAGGGATGAAATGAGGGCTGAGCTTTGTAAAATCTTTATTGCTTTTCTACTATAGTGCATATCAACCCTTTCTAAATCCTAGACTGTACAGTGGCTTGTATGTGTGGTCATAGGGACAGTGAAAGATTCTGGACTATTACAAAGACTTTCTTTTAAATAAATCATATTATTCTGTCTCTACTCTCCCTTTACCAAAGGGTTTAGTTGTAATTCTCAGTATTCCACTGAAGTTCACGTAGCTGGAATATCTCACAGTATAAACTGATCTTTTGCTAGTTTGAATGACATGTTTTATTCTTCTATAGTTTGTGATATTCCTGCATTCATACTGGGACTACATTCCAATCTACCATGTGACCAGAATCCAATTAAAGTATGTGAAAAAGATGGTGGTTTTATTAGTACAGTTAGTAAATTAGAAGAAAAAGTATATTAAAAAAGGAATGTCTATGAAAGAGGATGTCCTGTAGGATTTGGAGAGTGAGTTAGTTCCATGGCTTCCCAGAAGCATTAAACTTTGCCCTGAGAGATCCACTTTTACAGTAGGAGTGAAAAACAGGAAGGGGTTGCTTTCAGGTTCACTTCCCTTCCCAGCTTTGAGCAACCATCTTCATTGAACTGAAGTAGTTAGAAGAATCATAAAAGACAAAATGTATTGGTAATTTAACTTGAACTGGATTGTTTTTAAAGAACAACTAGGTTTATTTTTT
Organism: Edolisoma coerulescens; assembly: GCA_013397115.1. Taxonomy (NCBI): domain Eukaryota; kingdom Metazoa; phylum Chordata; class Aves; order Passeriformes; family Campephagidae; genus Edolisoma; species Edolisoma coerulescens. Next base: position 1,766,399 of record VWZW01006255.1, read on the forward strand.
ATTTTAAAGCTTTCAATACTGTTAAAAAGGAGAGCCTACACCACTCTTTTTTACACTTTCACCTTTGGATCTCCTGACTGTTTTGCATCTGTCTGTAACAGCAGTTGCTGCTGCTGTCTTGCTTCACTCATTACCCTAGAGAAAGAAATAACTCTCAAGGTTTATGCTGGTATCAGTAAGTTGGGTTTGTTTTTTTTTTCTGTGTGTGTGGGCTGTGTTGTTTGGGTTTTTTTGGGGTTTTTTTTCATTCCTCTCGGCAACCACCCTTTGTTACCCTGTGAAGGCAAAAACTGGACATGCGATATTTAGTAGTAGCACTAGAGAAGTGGAATAGCTTAAAGAACTGAGTAGGTGGTAGCATGGCTACGTGGCTGCTCCAGGGTTTACCTGAGCAGGTTTTGTGGTCAACATCAGTACACTGAACCAGGTGCCCTTAAGTTACTGCAGTAAACTGTTCATCTGAATTACAGGATGTTTCTGAATGGCTGCGCAGTGGAGTCTTGCACATCCCAGTGCTTTCCTCTGAGTCGAGGATGATTTCAGGATACTCAAAGCATGAATGCAGGCCTAGAAAACTCAGACTTATGTGGTGGTGGAGACATAGCCTAGAAGGAAGCTGAGATATTTAAGGTTATTTTACCTTGTATTTGTAATTTAGCTTTCCCATACAGTTTAGAGAGGCAGATATCTTTTATCAATAATAGAGAACTGAATAGCTCTTTTGTGAAATTATATATTTAAAAAATAATGAGATAAAAATGTTCTTTTGCAGAACAACTACAAGCAGATCTACGACAATGCAAGGTGAGTGAAATATAACCAAAATGTCAACTTTTGCTAACATCAGAGACAGCATATTCAAGCAATATTAGCTTAGCTATTAGCTTACCTTCTAATTATATGAAATATGTATGAATGTTTTAAACTGAAATTATTTACATTTTAAAATGGAATATTTTACAAAAAATAGAGCTTACATTTTCAGATCTTGATTTCTGAAGTTAAGTAAAAATAACAAATAAATTAGTAACCTTGAAATTCAAGTTATTTCTGCTTACAAACTGAGGCTGGTAACTGTTTTGAAATCCATAACCCTCTCCATCTGCTGGTGAGGCATTAATTGATGAAGCTGGGAAAAAAGGGTTTACACAGGGGGGAATGGCTCATTGCCATGTTCTGTACTGGAGGGCAGACTGTCAGTTCCTGGCAATGCTTTGAATTCAAGCCTCTTTCTAAATATCAATGAACAAAGACATCTTTGGTCCAGACAGAGTGAACTGACCCTGCTAGAGCAGAGCACGGACTAGATGATCTCAGGAGGTCCTTTCCAAGCTAAATGATTCTGTGATTCCATGACATCTTCATGACATCCTGTGCAGTACCTGTCTTTTTTCTGCACTTTAAGGACCAGAACTCCTTTAATTTTTACTGATGTTTAATACATCCATTGTTCATAAATATGATCTTGATGTACATTTTTGCTACACAGAAAACAGCTGCCTAGTTTTGTTCTATGTGTACTCTGCAAAAGGAGGCCGTGCTGGGGATCTTTCACTCAGGGTAGGAGGAAATGATCCATACTCAGTGTGTATGTTCCATTCTTCCAGGACCTCAACCTGCCACAGCACCTGGAATGCCCTATGGCCCTCCTCAGCATGCCCCTGGGGCCTACCAAGGTGGGTGGCTTGGTTACAGATCTGTGACGCCATTAGGAAATAAGCATGGGGAATGTGGGGCACAAGGGGGATCATCTCCAATTTACTTTTCTGCTATTAATTCTATGGAGTTTCTTTTAATTTCTGTTTTGCTGAAAAGTAATTTCTTTCCTTTTTGGTGCTACACGTTGAGCAGTACCAACAGTGGTAGGAGTTAAAAATGTCAAGTGTTCCTCAGTGGTCGCTGCGGGGAGTTTGCTAGGGAGGTTTGCGGGGTGTTACTGGTTGCAATTAATGTGTGGCAGCTTCTTACTGATAATCAGATTTTTTAATTATCATGTTATTTCAGTATTTCACTTTCTTTTTCTCTAGAAAGACAGAACTAAAGAAAGAACTGTTTTCTTCTTGCAGTTCTGCATGTGTTCTCTTCCTGTTTCACACTCTGCTGCTGTACTTTGCAGGTGGTTATACCTTACACTTTCCCTCACTTGCTCTCTCCTCTTCTGTCTCATTTTCTGCTCCACTTCAAAATGCAGCACTCCTGAACAGCTTCTCTCATTGTGGCAATGATTGCTTTCTGAAGAACCAAATCACAGTAAATATCTAACAATCAGGTTCAAAGCAAAAGTCAGAGGTAAAAAGCAAAACGTTTGGCCTAAGTTACTGTGCTGTTCGTAAGTTAAAGCTTATGCATCTTGGGACAAGGCACTCTGAGATTTGTAAAGTAAACTTGCCAACTTGTAAGTAAAGTGGGCAATGAGCACTCACTGTTTGTGCCATGGAGGTCGCAGGAGCATTGTTATTTTCAGTAATTGTATGCGCATGCACTTGCACACAATAGCAGTAGGTAGATTGTGTGCAAAACCTGTGCTCAGACATAAAAGTGATTTTGAATTCCCAAAGGGTGGATTCTTCTCTGGGGAGGGGGGGAAGATGAGGCCACCTATGAGCTTTAAGCCCCAGCTGCTTACATTGCCTGAGGTACAGGCCTGCTATGGTCACAGCCTGACCTTTCACGTGCAGTGGTCCATGTGCTGTAATGTAATGGGAAATTTGGTGCTGAGCTGGTGTGGGCTGAAGGTCCATCTGGTTTGGAAGCTGTAGCTGAACTTTGCTAAAAGGACATTTCCTTTCAGGAAAGTAGAAGGCATAGTTCCAGGAAAACTTTGTCTTAAAATTCCTCATTTAGTCAACTGACAGCTTATAAATGCCAATGCTTTTCATGTAATTTAAAGTATTCTGTCTTCTCTACTTAGAAATAACCTTCATTTATTTATTTCTGGTTTTTGAATTGGCTATCTCTATGTGAATGAAATTTCTTCTGTTTTCAAGAATGATGCATTTTTTTATTTATTTGGTTTAGTTTTGTCTGAGGCATCAGAACCTCCCACGGCAGTGTAACGCCCTTCATGAAAGTTATTGTATTCATAACTGAAATATGTAAGGTATAAGGACCTCCATAGTTCAAAATAGTGAATAAATTATTCTTTTGAAGATTCATGGGACAATTCTTTTCCAATATCTAACTTTCATAACTGTATCTCTCCTACCATACCAAATGTCACAGGTGCAGGGAACTATGGATTCCAGGCACAACCCATGGGAATCCCAGGTGGATATTTTGTTCCACCTGTCCAGAACCAGCCCACCATGGATGGGGCAATCTGGATGCCTATTCCTCCTTCTATTCCTAACTGCCCTCCTGGATTGGAATACCTCACACAGGTACCTGCACCCTTCCTCCTTTCCCAGAGATCAGCTATTCTGCTCTGGGAAGCAACCTGCATCCATGAAATAGCTAAATAAAGCATCTGCTTGTGTTGCAGCTACAAGGGTTGCTGCTTGTGGGCTGCTAAGTGAAGCTTTTTGTAATGTCTGAATGCAGAGATCACTGTTATAGTGTAGCACTTGTTCATAGAGTACCTTCCTGCCAAATAGGATGCTAAAGGATGAGGGACACAGGGCTACCATAAATCCTTCCCATTTCTGAAATTACTGTTTGTGAGATGCAATGCCATTTGGCAAGGTGTGTAGAATAAATACCTATAATATGGGCAACTGTAGTACATAGGGGCACTTAATTTTCCACATGATGCTTTCTCTGCACCTCTTAATGTTGTTAGTAGAGGTGCCAGTAAGACTTTTACAGCATAGAGAATGCTAATAGCAAAGTAAGAATTGTTTCCACGTTACTGAATATGTCTTTGCACTGTAAAATACAGTTCATCTCAGCACTGGAAAGATTAATACTGATGTATTGTTGCTAGTTTTTCAAATTGCTAAAAAAAAATGGCAAAAGAAAAAAAGAAGTACTGGTGAGGAGAGGCTGATATCCCCCCAAATTTCCTTCAGAGCTGAGCAGTAGCTGAGCTTCTGCTCTAAAATATCTCCATTCCCTGCTTTTGTCTGTATGGAGGCTCTGGGACATGATGTCAGAGCTCTGTCAGGCTCTGAGTCCTGAAAGGAACATAGGAACATTAGCCCTGGGTGCTTGTAACCAGGCCAGTTTGGGTTCAGCTACCCCCATCAGCTCCAGTGCTCTGGAGCACTCTTCTGCTAAACTGGCAGAGGACAGAACAAGGAGGGGAGTGAGCTATTTTCATAGCTTAACTGGTACATAATCTTCCTCTTGAAAAGGTATTGATCCATACATTTTTATTCTAAAATGAAACAGCAGCGGTTCTTAAAACTACATTTTTTCTTAGTTGCAACTTGTTAACTGTTTATTCTGTTTAATTTTTCAACCGTGAGCAGATTGACCAGATATTAATTCATCAGCAACTTGAAATTCTTGAGAGTAAGTACAAAGTATTTAAATCTAATAATCCCAAGAACAGTTAAATTTAGACTTTCTTTGACGCTGTGTTTTTAAGGTGGTCACCACCCTTGTCTTTCTTTCCTCTATTGCCTGTCTCAATTCCTGCAGAAGTTGTGGAAGAGAGGAAGAAGGAAATAGGAGGGAAGAAGGTTTTCAGCAGGTTCTATATCTCAAAAGATACACAGCAATGCAACTGAATAGTCTTGGTTGTAGGTGCTATAGTTGATACATAGCTAGTTATGGATGAAGTCACACATTTCCAATGTTACTTGTTAGCAATGATTCCTACTCTCCTCTCTTCCTTATTAAAGATCTTATTTTCTGTCCTGTCATATCCCACCTAATTCCATGGACTGGCATGTGGCTTTGATCCCATTTACAGGCAATCCTGCTGTTTTAGCACACCGAATAGCTTTTCTTCTGCTCCCCTCATTCTGTGCTTTAAGAATATCCAGGTTGTATTATCAGTGTCTTTCAAACAAAAGAAATAAAATGGACCATACATCCCAGCTGACCCCCAATGTTGCTGCTGCATTTTTCTTTCCAGTTCTTTCTAAAATTTAAAAGAGTGCTTTCATTTATTATAGAAATCAATTAAAATTTCTGTCCTGGCTCTTGTTGGTTTTGATGTGTGCTGCTGTAAATCTTGCCTGAAAGGGTTTTTTGTGGCTTTCTTATCCTGAACGTATTTGTGCCCTTTCCTGCCTACACCCACGAATTCACAACTCTCTTTAACTCTCATCCATCCAGTTCTTCCCTGAGGATGTTCCCTGCTGTGTTGTAGGTAATGGTGGTGCTTGCTCAGGCAGCAGGTGTCTGTGGCCGGGGGGACTCTGGGGACCGATAGGAATCTCTGTGCTCTTTCTGCACGTCCTTGTTCATGGTGGATTCTTCTCGCTGAACTTCTCTGTTGGGCTTTGCTGCTTGAGGGTCCTTTCCTATCATTTCCCCTTGCCAGTCGCTGCCTCTATCAGACGTTGAGCGAGGCTTGGCTTCCCAAAGGGCAGCTGCAGAGTTAGCAGGGAGTGTCTGACCAGACACTCCTAGGAATTTAGCGGGCTTTTTCCTATTTTTCAGTTGTGACTGGCTTTGAAGAAAACAACAAATACGAACTCAAGAATGCACTGGGGCAAAGGGTGTACTTTGCAGAAGAGGACACTGAGTGCCTTACCAGGAATTGCTGTGGGCCATCACGGCCCTTCACCATCCGGATTACAGACAACCTGGGCCACGAGGTGATAACTCTGCAGAGACCTCTCCGCTGTTCCATGTGCTGCTGCCCCTGCTGCTTACAGGAGGTGAGTTGCTGCCTCTCACTGCCTTCTGTCTCATGGGACAGGGACCTCCTGCGCAGTTGTAAGGTGGGGTTGTCTTGAATCAGGAGGTGAGGTGAAATGAGTCAGGTTTTGCCAGTAAGGTGTGGGAAGAGAGATCTGTGTGATTTGTGCATGGGGTCCTTGGTCTGAGAAGAAACAAGCGTGCTGCAACACTTGGACTCACTGGCCAATTCTGATTGTGGTAATGAAAAATCTGATTGAGCAGCTTGTGAGGGAACTTGTGGTTGGTGCTGAAATCTGCACTGGAGATGGACTTGGTACGGAAGGGTAAGGCAACGGCTTTCATAAAATAACAGCTAGAGTTTTCATTTTACAGCTCTGAAGGCTATAGTGACATTCAACACAGGAGATCACGAGGTTTTTTTAATATTAACATAATTCTGGAATGATGCAACTTCTGAGGCTACTCAGAGCTCCTGCTGAGGCATTTGCAGTAGCTGCACCCTATAATGCCTTCACCGAATGCTTTTGGGATGCTCACTGCCTTTCTTTCACTGAATTTTGGTCTTTATATTGTAGATGCATAGTTTGCGTGCTCCACAGCCTGAGGAGTCTCTTACTGTTTTCTTGAAGGGAAAGTTGAATAAGAGGTCTGCAATCTGAGTGCAGTCTTCTGAAAACACTTACAGAGAAATGCATTGAAAGGCCAGATTGTTGTGGAAAAATAAGCTGTGTTTCATTTGTATGCTGGTGTGGGTTTTGTCTCACAAGCATATGTAAGAATGAACATTCACTTGGAGGTTTTCTCTTTCCTGTGAAGCTGGAAGTCCAGGCACCTCCAGGAACAACAATTGGTTATGTTGTCCAGAACTGGCATGTCTGCCTGCCGAAGTTTACCATTCAAGATGAGAAAAGAGCGGATATTCTGAAAATTACTGGCCCATGTGTTGTGTGCAGTTGTTGTGAGGACGTTAATTTTGAGGTAGGCAATGCATAAATTGTTTGCATGTATCTGTTTTCAGATAGTAGCTTGATATTAGTTTGTTTCTTGACTTACTACCTGTCAACTGAACTGTAGTATATATTAAGTAATTGCTACATCATCTTTCAATGCTGGTATAATCAAATAACTTCTCTATATACCTGAATTACGCTAGATAAACCAGACAAACTTCCAGAAATGATGTGTTAAAGCCACTCACTAGTGATCACTGAGAATAATTCCCTGTGGCTGCACACAAATCACTTAATTAAAATGTTTAGCACCAAAATCTTTTTGAATCTGTTATGTCAGGCTCTAAGAAAGATATAGTCAGCTGTATCAGGTATTTATTAAAATGACTTCCTACAGCCACTTCTTTAATCATTTAATAATCATTCAATGAGCTACTAAGTTAAGAAAATTTAGACCTGAAATATAGAGTTGAATGACTGAAGAGTTACAACTTTCCTGTCAAAATAATTTTGGTTAATGCAACATTGTTTTTGTGGACATTAAGTAGACAATATCCTAGTCTACAATTTAATGTTTAAAATGATGTTGCAAATAGTTACTATGGCAAATTTTTATCATTTTATTTTGGAAACTAGTCTTTCACATGACCCAGAAGACTGGATCTAACTTTAGAAAACATAATGTTGCTACAGGGGTAATCTCTGCTTTTGAACAGAAGAATGTAATTTGTTTAATTTTCATTTGAGCAGTTCCTGATACATGGCAGGAGAAACTAATTCACTGTCTTGGCTAAAAGACACCACTTCCAGCAGAGTGTGTGCATGTGGTTGCTGTATCCCAGCACTATCAAGGAATTGAACTTCCCAGTTAGATTCAGAGTCAAGTTCATGGCTCTAATAGCTAAGACTGACTGTCTGATAGTCTGATTGCCTTTTGGTACAAACACTTGCACTCAATAACTGTATTAATTCAAATAACAGTCTGAAGCTTTTAATGGATCTATTCCAAAATGTATTTGGGAATATTATGAATGACAGGTTTGATGATGCTTTTTTGTTAATTTTACGTTAAACTATAGGTGAAATCTGCAGATGAGACTTGTACTGTTGGGAGGATTTCTAAGCAGTGGACTGGGTTTGCGCGGGAAATGTTCACAGATACAGATAACTTTGGAATCTCATTCCCGATGGACCTTGATGTGAGAATGAAAGCTGTCATGATTGGTGCTTGCTTCCTTATCGTAAGTCTGTCATTCACTAATACATGAATATAAACTAACTTTTTCATCTACATGTTTAACTTGTGATGGTAGAGGAGTCAATTTTGAGCTCCTTCAAGTGGGCGACAGCTTGTGAACTTCTGTGTGTAAAACTGACCACAAAAGGCAACACGGAATTATTTTAGACAATAAGCTTATTCTAGACTACATGAAGTGTTAATTGTATTTAAGAAGTGTTTCATATTTGGTGGGACTGAAAACAGGAAAAGGGAAGACTTGTTACAGACTCATGAGCAGAGGAAAGCAAGTTTATGGATGGTGAAACCAGAAAAATACAGATCAGCAATAGCCAAGAGACCCATCCAAAGCCCGAGCAGCCCGCTGGGCTGGTGGACAGCTGAATGCTGCAGCCACTGCCTCCCGGCTCACCTTGGAAGCACAGGGAGCACTGAACTGAGCAGGATTAATGCTCTCAGAGCAGTAATTTCCAAATGGAGGGACTGCTGTAGAGGCTGAGCATGTTGAACTTATCAGAGCCCTTCTCAGCTGCACTCAGCGTAGCCCAGCTCACTTTCCTCTTCAATAACAGCGTGCAACACTGTTTCCACCTACCTGTGCCATTCTGCATCAAGGCACCTTTTCAAACCGTGCTCTGCTTCTGTGCTGGCTGGGCTGCAGAGGGGCAGGAAAGGGGCATGTGAAGCACCTTGAGTTTGGAAAGGTGTCACCAGCCTCTGACAGCCCTGTGCATGGACAAGGTTTTGTTTAGCTGTGTGTGTTCCTCTGCTACCACGCTCATCAAGTGCAGCACTGGCGAGTGTGAGCAACCCAGGCTTTCAGGCTCAGAAATGGGGCCCCTACCGGTAAAGTGAATATAATCATTATTGTGATGGACTCCAGTCTGAGGTAAAATGAGAGGGAATGACTCAGGTTGAACAAAGTCAGGACAGAAATCCTGAGTAAAGGAAGCATAGCTTTGGCTAGTGATAAATTAAAAGTTTCCATGTTGGTCTTTCACCATCCTTCTGTCTCTGTGGGTGTCCAGGTGGTGAGGGCATGGCAAATGTGCCCCCATCTTCTTCTCAGCCTTTGAAGTTTCTTAGAGGAAGGTGTACATCTTGCAGTGCAGACAGGGGATCTCTGAACTAAGAACCACATTTAAGAATTATTTGTTTTGTTTGCTTTTTTTTCTTCTCTTTAGGACTTCATGTTTTTTGAGCATACTGCTCATCGGCATAAGTGAGCAGGAGTTTGGTGATGAAATCTAGATGTTCTATATAGAAGGAAGAAGAACTTGGGTCTCCCAACTTTCCAATGAATTGCAGAGCTCCAGCAAGAATATGAGAAATGTGCATGTTATAGTTATATTTATATGAGCTAAAAGCTTTATAGTCTTTTTAATTCTTTTTTTAATCTGGTAAAATAATCTGTAGTATTCAAATAAGGACTCTTTTATCTGTACAGATCAATAGTGTCGTTTAGAGAAATATATAGCAACCTTTTTTCCCCCAAGAACTCTGTAATTTTAAAGTAACTAATTATAGTAGTTATTTATAACTACTATATTTATAACTACTATAATAATAATTTCATTCCTAAAAAAGAGGACTACTTCTATATCCAATATTAATAATAACCTAAGCTAATAAAGAAATACTGATGTTTTCCTGGGTATTCTTCTTCGGTAGTTTTGCCTTGGTGTTCACATTCTGTTGTTTCCATCTTTCTATCAAATACATCAAATATATACATTCAGAGCAAAGTAACGCATTTGAACAGAACTATCTGAAATCAGTGTAAAATTTTATTACTCTGGTGTATTGGCTCTGTCTGCGCTGGAGTTCTGTTCCCCCAGCAGCCCCCACAGAGCTGTGCTTTGCACTGGGAGCTGGAAGGGTGTTGATAACTCAGCAGTGTTTTGGCTGCAGCTGAGCAGTGCTGGCACAGCATCAGTGCTGTCTCTCCAGCATTCCCTCCTGCCTTGAGTAGGCTGAGCGTGGGCAAGGTCCTGCGAGGGGACACAACCAGGCCAGCTGAACCACTTGACCAAAGGGAATTCCATACCATATGACATCAGTTTGGATATATAACAGATAAGAAAAGGAGGAAGAAGGTGGTGCATTCGTTTTTTGCCTTCCCAAGCAATCACTTCCATGCTGAAGCCCTGCTTCCCGGGAAATGGCTGGACATTGCCTGGTGATGAGAAGTAGAGAATAAAATTTTTCTTTTTTTCACTCTTTGTGCACACCAAAACTTCTGCTTTCATTTTAGTAAATTGCCTTATCTCAACCTACAAGTTGTTTTCGATCCTATAATATTATTTCTCCTCTGTCTATCTGGGAAGGGGAGAGATAGAGCACCTTGGTGGACACCTGGCACCCAGCCAAGGTCAATCCACCACATCTAATGATGACTATGTTGTCAAATATGATTCCTCCTAAGTGTGATCTAATTTACTTATGTGGGCTGCTTTGAAACTTAAGGCTTGTGTGTTCACCAAGAGAAGCATAGAGGTGACAGGAAATACAGCTGTCTGTGCCTGCTTCTGTTTAATAATCCTTTAGTAATTGCTTTGTGCATGAGTGTGACCTGAGGCAAGGAAAAACTGGTTAGTTACTTTTCACTTTCTCCAGTCCTCTGTGCTCCTCATTTAGTCCATGGTTTTCACAGATTGTGAGTCTGTCTGTTGTTTTGAGGGCATAAAGTAAACAGAACAAGTGTTCTGAGTAAACAGAATAGTTTCACTTCAAAAGCAGACACATGAAATGCCAGGTCAATTTCTTAGCATTTATAGCTTTATGTAAATTATTTAAATATTTTATTTAAATGTCCAAGTAATGGACAAGTTGCAATTTCTTACCCCAGCATGCAAGCACATGCACAGAATGGTTCTTGGGATCCAAGTTTGGGGAGAAGTCCTTGCCAATAGTTTCAGTTGCATTCTAGTCCTGCTGAAGAGTCCTTTAGTTCAGTATTTTCAATTTGTTGGTTGTTCCTGGCCAGTCAAAAAGCAGAAGAAAAGAGAAATGCCATTGCTGCTGTGTATCTGGATTCTCTTTGATGTTTGAAGAATTATACAAACTTGGGACAAAAGTCCAGACTGTTCTGAAATTCTTTAAATTGTATACTATTCCTTGTTAAATTAGCTTCTGCTGCTAAAGGTTCTTGTTTATGGACTTGCTGGAGGTGCATTTTTGATTCATCAGCACTATTCTTAGGGAATTAATTTAATATTATTATTTTGAAAATATTTTGTGGTTTATTGACCAGATATTAATGAGATATCAGAAATCCAATCTTGCTAAAATCTGCTAAAAGTTTCTGATTACTTGAGTTAGGAGTAGAAGCTACATGTATTAGAAACCAGACCTGTCCTCTAGGGATTCATGTGGCTAAGTCCATCATTATTATTTTTCCTGCAAGGGGTGTTACACAGCTTCAGTTCTGCCTCTAGCTCTGAAGTCCCAGGCTTAAGCACATTTGATAACTGCACTTCAGCAGTTACTCAAATATTCCATAAACATTGTTTGGGAGGTATTTGAAAATACCTGTTTACCTCCATGGAAGGTGCTGCATAGAATTTAAATTTACAGTTTGCATTAGAGCGAGGTCTATGGCTGTTCGAGGAATGGATGGAAAAATATTTTGCAAGTAGCCAAAACAGGGATACCTTTGCCTTTGGTGAAAGGGATCTTGTATCATAAATTCATCCGTTGACAAAAAACTGGGAGTGCATGCAAATTTAAGTGAGGTGTTAGGAGGTTGGGCTAAAAGGACATAACCAAGAGAGTTTTTTCATTACGCCAAGTTATTAAAATTTTTTTGTTCAAATTTTGTTCTTAGGTATTCACCCTAAGTCCTGGAAGCACCATTGTTCCAGTAACCTTGCATACAAAATTACATAGAAAAATTAATGTACGTCTCTGTAGAGCAGTAAGGGAAGAATGGGAGAATGCAAATAGTTAAGAATGATCAACTTCACATCAAGATGTGTAGGAAAACAATATTGCAACTCTTATATCTTACAGAGAATTTCAGTTGCAAGCAGTAACAATTGTGTGAAGCTTAATCAAAGCAAAGGTATCTGTGCTTACACACAGATTTCTCAAATACAGTGAAACCAAACAGTGAAGTTGTGTAAGTTGTGCTGTTGCCCATTTAGATTTTTTGATTTTGTGCTGTTCAAGTTTAGTGGTCAAATTGCTGCAGTTTATTCCTTTACCACATATTTAGCAAAATTAGCAAATAAGGTGAAAATTTAGATAACCCAAAAGAATAAGTGAATGCAGCTAAGGAGTAAGAAGTGGCAGCTAAGCACCTTAGATTTGCCAGAATTGTGGTAAGAACTGGAAAGAAGTTCTACAACCTCAGATCATAAAACAACAGAGAGAGCATTGGACTGGAGGAAGTTTCCATCAGCTGGGTAACTGCATAACTCTGATACTGGTTACACAACTCATAAACTTCTGTCTTGTGAAACAGTTCACACTCTCGAAGGTAAAAATATTGCATGGGAAGTCCTAACTGAAGTTGTCAAGGAGTAACTCTTCAGTTAACCAAACTATATCTTATTGCCTTTGTAGTCTCACTTTTTTCCTAATGCTATTTCATTGAAAAATGGTTAGTTCTTAAATTTTTCAAGAACTTCAGGAGATTTTCTCATTTCTGAAACTGTGCTAAATGCAGAATAAATCTTTCTTTGAGCTGTCTTTTTTTTTCATTTTGAAAGAATCCATAACAACATCCATATTAAATAAATCACCAGAGTCTAGAACTCTCCACTCTCCATCCTTCAGACAATAAGCAATACAATGATGTAACCCCCTCTCCATAAATCCAGGCTTTGAAAAGCATTAGAAGATTTCCAGCATTCCTGTTATTCAATAGCTTCTCAGTGAGATTGAGCTGTTACATAAAACCTTTATAGAGTGAGATTTGCAGATGGATTTCTCGAGTTCTGTTAATGACCTTTCCATCTGTGTCATCCTCCTAAGTTTTTCAGCTCTAGCTGCACAGGACATGCAGTCACTTAATAAAACCCTAGGGCCTATATAGCTCACAAAACCATAATTTATATGATGTTTCGCAGTAGAAAAGCATAATTAATTCCACTTTCCAGAAAACAAAGTTGTAAGTGTAAAAAAAAAACACCTTAAAAAAAAAAGTAATTTACTCCTTTTGTCATAAGCAAGATTGGGTTTTTGCTAATTGAAAAAAAAACAACCTTGCTAACTGGAAAAGAGAAGGAGCATTGTTTTAAACGACATTGTTTAACAATTGGCTTTTAAAAAACATTTTCGTTCATATTTACGAAGTTCATGAAAAGGTTTCCTTGGGTCTTTTTGTTGACCCAAGGACAGCCCACACATCCCTCATGTACCTTGTGTTGGTTTCGCTAACAAGAATAACTTTGACCAAAAGCTGACAGTGGGAGCAGGACTGCACACAAAAAGGTAAGTCGGGGAAGGAGAAAGCAGCTGTTTTTCCTGAACTAAATTTAACTCCATTTACTGTAGGTGCAGGGGTAGCTCTTGGGAAATGCAAGGGATAATAAAGAAAATCAAATCTTTGTTCAAGGGAAATTGTTGTAAAATTGCATGGCTCAAGTGTTTCATTGGTAATGGCCATTGTATGATATAGATTTTGGTAATTTGTGAGAGGAAATGGTAAAGGTAAAAGCATCATTCAGAGAAGAAATTGTGGAACCAGAGAAACTTGAAGATATGGGAACCTCTCACAACCAGGGCAAGGAGGGTTGCATGGAGGGGAAACCACCACCATAAGATGAAAATGTCATGTCAAGCAAAAAGCAGTCATGTGGTTTGGTCTTAACATTGGTGAGGCAGGAGATAAAATCGGTACAAGAACCTCAGAGAAAATAGCAAGAGGTCAGATGGAGATTCTCTCTCTAACAAAGGAAAAGTGCAGCTCTCCTGGGGTGGAGGGAAGAGCCCAGCTGGTGGAGAATTCTGTTGGGTTGGATCAGGGCTCTGCATATACTTTCATGGTATATATTTATACATGCTGTGTTATTGTGCTGGGGGTTTAGTAGCTCCCTGTCACCATTCACAGGGAGAATTCCATACATTACTGATTTTGTTCTGGTTTATAGCTATATTTTACCTACCACTTAGGTTTAGTTTATTTACAATTTTTACCTGATAATATTATAATAATAAAGACAGCAGTGAGGAGAAAATATACATGAAAACATTACAGCATGCCAAAGAGGAAGAAGAGATGAAAACAGGGACATACAATGACTGTGCCTCCTATTTTTCGATGGGTGGCAGTGTTAGCACAGAAATTATCTTTTCACTGCTTAAATCTGGCTCTAAGATCCACAGTTTCCTTAGATGTCATTCTGATTTTTTCAGTGGAGGAATTTCAGATTACACTATCTCCAAAATATGTATTCCCTACATGAGTGTGGAAAGCTAGATGTGCCTTTCCCACCAAAGCGGCAAAAGCCTAAGCTTCAAATGCAATTACACACCACTAGGAAAATTAAAAAATGTGCATGTGCATGTTAAACCATGATTGATTTAAAATACTTAGACAAAATACTGTGTAATGTCCTTAAAGTTGCATTAAGCTTGGTAAATGGTATAATTTGGAATTGGACTATGATTTCTGACAGAATTTACTACATAAAGCAAAAAGTAATTAATATATCACAGCAGGGTACATCAAAGCAACCAGGCTGATTTCATTGCTGGTTTAGTGTCACAGATTTATGTCTAAGGTGCATTTAGCCCCCTAGGCACAAGATTGCTTCAGTGTGAATGGCTGTGACGTGGACTGCCAGCATGCAGGGCAGTGGAGACAGGGTGAGGGACAGGAGAGCTGTGCCAGGCCAGCCTGGGAATCTGCTCCAGGCTTCCCTCCAGGCTTCCCCCCAGGCTTGGTTGGATTTTTGTTGTTATTGTTGTTGTTGCTGGCGGTTTTTTTGGGGGGGGTCTTTGAGGGGGGATTGTTTTGTTTTGGTTATTTTTGTTGTTGTTGTTGTTGCTGCTGTTGTTGTTAAATTTAAACTCGCTGCTTATGCCTCAGCTGGTTTAACCTTTAGCTGACCTAGTTATTGAACCAGGGCAGCAGGTAGCATCTGAGGCAGTCGGTGTTTCTCCTGTGTTGCTTGCCTTTTCCAGGGAGCAAACAGACACAGGTGGGAGGCTGAGCAGCGAGCACAGAGCTGTGTGCAACCAGGACCTCGCAGCTCCTGCTCTCCCCGCCCCTGATGCACAACCACCCTCAGGCCCTGAGGGCAAATGCATGCCAAAAAAAAATGGGGGAGTGGGCTAGTGCAGCGCAGGTACCACTGGTCAGGAGCCTCCAGTTCCTTGATTCATGCTCTGCAGAGAGGGAGTGACATGGAGACGTTCTGCTACAGGAAAATTCCCATGCAACTCCACATCACAACCTCAAGGAGCATGGACAAAGATGTATTTCAAAGGTAAGTGTTCAAGCCCTGCAGTGCTGCCATGGCACTGCCTGTGGAGCTGGGAGTCAGTGCTGGCACCGTGGTGATTCAGTGAGTTGGCAGGAGCCCCAGGAATGAGCTGTGGGCAGCAAATGCTGTGTGGAAACTCCCAGGCTAACTGAGGTTTGTGCTGAAGGCTATGATTAAAGCTATTCATAAGAAGAGACATATAAACAAAAGGTAACTTGCTAATTTAAATGACCCAGTCATATGTTTTGACCCCGAAGACACTGAAGACTTGGGGCTGCCTTGACTTTGTGGTTTACAGCAGCATTTTGCTGGTGCTATGTATGACCATCAGTACAATAGTGTTTTCCAACTGAGGTCCTGGCTGCACGCTCCTGCTCTTAAGTGTGCTCCCTCTTGTGTAAGTGTACAGTTCCTCCTGAATGGGGGGATTTTTTTTGGTGCAATTTGAATTGCACAACCTCCCAACGTATCTGACCTTTCACAAACATTTCTTTGTGCTGGTCTGCTTTCTGTTTAGTTATACCCTGCTGTACGACTGAGCTGTCATGTACATCATCGAGGAGCTCCCTCCAGCAGTCTTTACATGCTGTACGTTGTTCCTTCAGTTCTTTAGGATCTTTCCCAAGCTCAGCCAATATTTCAGCTGAAGTTCGGGCTCCTGGTCTTACCGTGGCTCTCTCCAGCCACACATAATACACAGAGCAACACTGGCCCTGGGGAATTTGAACAGAATGAATCCTAATACTGCAAGGGTGTGTATGTTTGCCAAAGACCTACACACTAGCACCTAAATCCTGTCTTCCTTTGCTTCTGCAGCCAATCTTGCTTTTTGACTGGTATAAAACTTTTTTTTGATCCCATTGCATATGGCTGTACAAGGGGACTGAGGCACACTGCTTCATTGTCTCCTTTTCATGAGAGCAGAATTTGTGGCTCGTGGAAAATATAGGTCTTTCAGCAGGCAAGGCTGAGCTTGCTGACACTGTTTATACCTGTATTCTGCCTGGTGCCAGACTGGGACAGAAAAGAAATACAAGCAAAGTTGTTGAACACAGACAAGGGCTCACTGTGCCCTGTCCTTTCCACTGAACAAACTTTGGGAGGGCTATTAGAGGTGGTAAGCTAATATTGAAATGCACCAAGAATTAAAGCCAGCCATTGAAATGAACAAGAACTTACCTACGTGTTGCAGAACATAAGAAAAAATAAAAAGGAAGGAAAAAAAAAGGACCAGAGAATTAGTTAATGTGGTAGTGGTAGAGAAGAGAGCAAGACAGAGGAAGGCAAAATCTGTTGAATAAATCAACTAAATTTTTGTACATTGTTGGTGTTCCATTTATGGTGTTCAACTTTTTAAGCAATATGCCTAGCTGAAGGAAATATTTGTGCAAAATTGCATATTAATGAAAAGGAATGAAAAATAAACTTTAAAAAACATCAGTGGTTATGCATGCTCTAAGGAAGCTACTACAATGTGATGCCAGAATAAAACACCAACTAATCAGTGCCTCTTAAGCTGCAAACATGAAATCTTTACAGCAAATTGTTTTTCCTTGGGATTTTCACTTCAGTAATTATGTGGTGAAATTTAGCAAAAGCTCTCACTATCAGATAAACTCAAGCCAAATTTGCAGGCAGAAGTATACACAAGTGAAGTCTTTATCTTTTCAGAAAGAGATAATGAGGTCTAAACATCTATATAACATATTTGACTTCAAAATCCTTTGAGCCAAGCTGGGAAAAGTCAAAGGCAATGAGCTACCTGGTCCAGAGGGCACCTAACACCACTGATAAATCTCTGCATCCCAGCTCAGATCCAGCCATAGCAGTATTTCTATCTAGGTGCACATTGGGGTGTTTTTCACTAATCTACACTTATGATTAGAATTTGACTGTTTAAAAATGCAAATATACCTGCTGACAAAGGGAAAAAGCAAGAGAAGGATGCTAAAAATATCAGAGCTTGAAATCTCAGCATAATCAAGCTGCAGTCTGGAGTGACTGGATAAAAGAGCATGATGAAAGCTTTCCTTGGAGGTGTGCTGCCTGATTACAGGTAAAAATTGGAAAACTGTTGCAATTCCTTAAGCTTCATTTCTTCCCTGAGACTGTTACCTTCCACCCCAGGTAGCTCTCGAGCTGTCTCCCTGCAATTCATAATGATTCAGGTGCTTTTTCTTTGGCTAAGAGGAAGAATAAGGCATTTCCACCCAGGCTGCAACAAGTGATGCTGTCTGTCCTTTTGCTGCTGAGGTAAATCTGTATTGATAAAGCATTTGCAAATGCCTTCCTACAAACTCCCACAGCAGTTCTACTAATAGCTGATGGCTGTTAACAGGCTGTCAGCATGGCATCAACAGTTTACTCTGCTGAGGACCAAAATGTTTTAATCTAACACATGTTCTTTTTTGGCTGTAATATGAGCGTATGTAAGAGAAATGCAGCAAGTGTGACATTCTGGTCAGAACACCTGATCAAGTGTCTCTTCTCATGTTAAAATATAAGAACTATAATGGTTATATTAGATTTAGTTAGACAGGGCCATGTTTGTTGGAGATTTCTGTGACTGTGGAGCAGTAACTTAGTTTCTTCCAAGTCCCATCAGTTCCATGCTAATAATGGAGCAGATCAGAAGTGCAAAAGATTACTTTGGTTTGAAAGTTTGTACATGCAACTCCCAAATTAGTTTTGGTGCAAGATTAAAAATTTATTCTATAAATTTAAAATCTGTAGAAGTCTGGAAAGTGTTCACAGGAATCATCTCCTTAAGAGCAGTATTCTCTTCCTCTATCACCACTGGAAAGGCACAGGGTCCCCTATAGCACTGAGACAGGGCATAACCTGGGCAGCGTAGGGGGACCCAGGTGTTGTGCAGAGGGGCTGAGGGTCCCGTGGCCAGTGACATCTGCTGTCCCCCAGGAACCTGTCATGAACAGGCACCTCAGGCACAGCACACATGGAGAAGCAAAGCATATTTGCTAGTACCTGCTTTCTGAATCTTTGCTTCCTGCCAAATATTTTCCAGTGGGCTATGGGGAGACTACATCACAGAGAAGTGTTGCTTCCTTGCTGTCATCCACCCACCATCTAAATTAGGTGTTTTATAAATATTTAATCACCAAAGTATCAAAGTCTTTGCCCAGTCATGCTCTCTGGTTATGGAGCCCCAAAGTGATGGGAATCACAGGCTGAAGTTTGCGTGGAGTTAGAAGTGAATGGACAAACTCAGAATGAAGCCTCCTCCATAATGACAGACTGATAAACCACGTCTGTTTTCCTCTACAATACAAAGAGGGAAAAAGCAAAAGAATGACCTAATTTAGTCATGGAGATGAATGGTGTGACAGGAGAGTGTTCCTAAAAACACACATAAAATGTAAATCCTTCTTTCCTGTGAGTGCCTGGGCAGCAGTTGACTTCTGTGACTCACTTAACAGAAATTCCATGGGAAAAAGGTTAGGCTTTCTCTAGGAAGAAAAGAACAAGAGTAAATGATATAAACGGTGATTGTAAAGCAAATTCCTGCCTAATATCCCCTGTCTGCACTGTATGAAAAGCAAACACAGCCTGTAAAGTTGATTGCTGCAGTAGGTTCCCTGTCTTTGGAGAGGTGAAGAATACAGGCTCCACAAACAGAGCTCCAAAGCTTTGAAGGTCGACTGGAGAGTGCTAATCCCTTTCAGAAGAGAAAAGGAGTGCATCTCACCTGAGACTCTTGGTGTGCTGACTGAAAACCATGGACATTTAACCAGTAGCTTTTTCCTCACTCCACTCGGTCATTGGTGTGACGTGGAATAAGCTACAGGGGAGTCACAGCCAAAAAATCTTCCCCAACTGGATGCAGGGAGAAAGAGTCAGAGTGGAAAAAGTGTGTGGATGGCCTACGTGCAGTTGAGTTCCAATTCACAGCGTCTGTTTATGGAAGTTTATATTCAGTGACATCATCAGCTGTCTCAATTACAGTCCTAGAGTACAGGGGGAATAAAAAGCTAGAATTATGTTTGAGGACTAGAGAATTGTTTGTAATAACTCAGCAGAACAAATGTATATTGATAAACAGCAATCTGGGCTGCTTGTGAACAGCAGAAGGAAAATAGGAAGACCAGGATTAAATGGCCTGCTCTTACTAAAACAATAAGAATCTTCATTCTCTCTGATACTGATTTGGAAAAAGACACATGAGATATCAAGAACAGAAAGAGGCTGCCACTGAGATTTTGCAGGAGCCTGACTTTAGCAGTGTATGAATTTTCTTGAATATCTGTGATTTAGAGGGGATTTGTTTTCTGCCTTTATATTGTCTTTGTTAGGCTTTGAAAATTGTGCCATAGTGTTTTCTCTGGCTTTGGTTGCTACTTTGAGCAGGGTCCAATTTAAAGATTATATTTTGTTTTGGAAGAAAGAGATTTCTCTTCTTACGACTGGAAAGCTGGGGAGGTTGTCACTATTACCTCTTGGGGGTGAACCTTTAAACTGGGTAATATGAATAGCCTGTGGCAATAATAATACCTCACAATAGCTTTATGTAGTGATTTGAGGAGTCCTGATGACTCAGTAAATATTTAATAACAGTCTCAACATCATCATTCAGATTGCTAGCCCCCTGCTAGCCCAGGTGGTGCTCAGCAGGCTTTTGCAGGCTGTCACCACAATACTGTGCACAATGTGTCTGACCCTTCTCTGGAGTCAAACAATACCATATTTTCCAAAATGATATCAATAATAAAATCTAATTAATAATAATCTACTAGTATTACTTAATGTTCCTGCTGAGGAAAGATGTTTACTAAATACTTTTTTTCTTGGAAAAACTCCTGTCAAGAAGCATCTTGAAAATGAGGATATATGAAAGCGAAATAATATGACAATAACTGATGTAAAGGAAATTTTTTTGTTTATAATTTATATCAAATATCTCTGGTTAGGAAGAATTTAGTAGCTTAACGCAAACGTTTTTGTAGCTTTTCCAAGCAGTTGTTGTATTACTGTATTACAATAGTATTATGGACCTTTTTTTTTTTCCTGAATCAAGTGTACAAATCCCACTCTAGGAACCTGAACGCAGGTAATAATCAATATTCCCACTACATGTGGGGAGCATTATAGCTGAGCTGCAGTGAGTTCTGCAGTCATATTTTCAGCTACATTCTAAATTGTAGCAGGCAGAATGTAAGCACAATGGGACAGCCACATTAATAAGACTCTCCTGTAGGTAAGGCTTTTGCAGAGGTGATAATTTGCTAGATAGCTGCCTGCCAGAGTCAGATATAGGCAGAAAAAAGGTTTTTTCTTATTTCACTCTGGCTATATCAGAGAACATTGTTAATGTGTAAATGTATCAAAGGCAAATATAGCCTTACATTGGTACAGGGATACAAGGAAAGGGAACTTGTGTCTATGCCTTTTCTTTGCTATGACAACTGTTTGGCTTTTTCCTGGCCATTTAGTAGGAGTCTCTTGGGGATGTGTGCTCTGTGCCTACCAAGTGTCCCTCCTCCTTTAGGTACCCTGGAATAGAGGCTGCCTGCACAGTTTACCTGAGGATACTGTTGAGTACTGTAATTTTCAATCTTCTAAACCCTACAAAAGAGATTTTGGCTACAGCATTATATACTACACATATCCTCTTGATGGAGTGAAGAAAGACTGAGGAAGAGGGAAAAGCAGAAGAAGACAGGGAACCAGGCTCATCAGCATGTGATGTTTACTTTATGTGCCATTTTGGCCACTTTCTTAATTCTGCCTGGAATTTTATGAACAGCCACTCAGAGTGGTAGGGCACTGCTGTGACTCCTGCTATTTATCCATCACAGCTTTCTCTCTGCTCTGGGGATGTTGCTGCCTTCTTCCAATACACAAAGTTTCTTTAGTTTTCTTTAAATAGGAAGAAATCTCTTTCCATCACATTTCCTAGTGCAGAATCAATCTGTATGTTGCCTTGAACATGACAGGCTTTGGATTATCCGGATGTGAAGCAGCCAGATCACCGCTGAAGCTACCCTCCTAAAGCCCAGACTACAGGACCAAATGTACTGCCAATGTCAGGTTTTGCCAACCTTGACAAGTCATCAGAATTATTTTAGTTAGAGACTTCATCTTCTTGAGCATCCAAACTAAATAAGTACAAATTGCAGTCTCTGAATTCGAAGTAGCCATTGTCCTGGCTTCTGTTGAGTGATGTGCTAAAAATAGTCAAATTTCAAAATGTTTTGAAAAGAGTTCTCTTGAGGTTCTGTTGGAAGTTCTCAATTTATTCCAGCCTTTCCATGAACAGTAGACAGGTGAGTTGCCTCGAACACAGAGTGGATAACATTCATCAAAACTATGCTGCTATTCAAAGTTTGCTTCTCCTGTGCCCCTTTCCATGTAAGCTGAGAACAGTCAAGCTCCTGGCCTTAAAAAAAAGGATGTGTGCTTTTGCCCACTGGCCTAAAAAATACAATTGAGAAGACCCATTCAGACTGGATGTATTTCCCTTTCACAGTACACAGCCTGCAACCTAAAACTTTTTCTTTCCTTCAGTAACTCCTGGCCATTCTAGTGTTAAAGGTCTGAACCTGTTTTGCTCTCACCCTTGCCCTGCCAGCCACTGAGTGAAGTGATTGAGTACACAAGTGTGGGTTAACAGTTGTGATGCCTGCTCTGCAGAGAAAGTTTTCCAGTAGTGATCTGAACCTAACATCCCTGCATATCTCCTTTTACCAAATAAAACTATGTGCACACACAATGTAAGATGGGTGAAGAGGATGAGAAAAAAACCCCAAAGGTGTAAAGCTCTAAATGCTTCTAAGTTTGAAAGCACAGTCCCTTACTGATTGAGTCATGAGATTTTCTTGCTTCCCTACTTGTGCCAGGGACACTGCTCACAACCTCAGCTTTCTCGGTAACTGTTTTTAACTGCTTACTTAAATATGCTATTTTTACTCTCCTTGTTTTTATTGGCTGCCACCTTTTTTCCCCTGTAAAAGGTTTTTTTGTCGAGGCAAAATAGTTGGGTATTGAAAAGCCATATAATGTTTTGACCAGCCACTAAATTAAGAAAAATCTGTGGTTCTCAGCTTTCCCTCACCTTTCCTGGGGCTGCTCTTTTGCACATTGCTGGCTGAAAAGTGGGACCTGAAAGGTTCTGTGCAAGGGAACTTTGCAGCAGCAAAAGTATGGCCAGACCATCTCCTTTCTTTTCTCTCTTGAATCCAGTGATCCAGAAATGCTGCCAGAAGTTGCTCTGGGGCCATCTGGGATTCCTCATTTAGATCACACAGGAAGTAGGAATAAGACTAATTTAATGGCAATTTTGCTATAAATCAAACTAAATTACTAAAAAAACCTACCTGTCAAAATTAGGACAGCAGTTTCTATTTACCTTAAACAAGTCAGCTGGAGAGAATGAGATCATTGTGGATAGACAGAACAGACATAAAACTCCCACAGCAGGGGAAGGAAAAGAAATTCTGACCAAAACCATTTCAGTAACAGAGGGTATGAAATCTGATGTCTTCCCGTAGGGGAATACTTGTGGGACATGCTTCTCTTCTCCAGCGGTTTTCCCAAATTGCCGTTCTAGAACTCTCCTCTGGTCTTCTGAAATCACAAAAATAGTCGGCTTTAGGGGAACAATTGTAAAACACATTGTGAGCTCCCCTCCCCTATTGATCACACGTGTGACACACTTCAGCCTGCTCGATACCACAGGCTTACTTCAGAGGAACACTTTTACAATGACGGTGTTTTGACAGATGCAAAACTCCAATTGATTCCCAGCTCCAGAAAATTTCTTAAATGCATTTTTCTACCAGTTTCTATTAATCCCACACAGCAAATGTTTAAAATTATTTTTTCTTTTTGCCAGTTTTCTTGAATGTCGCTTCCTTTTCTATTATATCCTTTTCTGCATCCCCAAACTATAACAAAAGCAACACTTTAAGTCAGTCATGTTGATTAATTGTGCATTTCAACACCTCTCATTTGAGGCTCTGGGAAGCATTTTATAGTTTATTGGGTGATGGGAGTGAAATCTTTACAAGATCAACAGTGATCAGCAGGGATTACTCTGCAGGATTTAATTTTCAGTTTCTTTGCCTATATAAATCACATAAAAATGAATGCAATGGAAGTGAAAAAGGAGGATGAGACTTTTGTGTCCACCAGAAGCAGTAACAGAGGTCTAATGCATCTGCTTTAATGCCAGATCAGCAGGATTAATACTCTTATGGTGCTCACTGACTTCTGTAGCACAGGATAAGGCCCTTGAGGCTGGAGCAACCATGTCCTAAATGCTAAAGGATGGACCACAGACAAAAACTTAGCACAGCTTTTCATGGGTATTCGTGTTTTGTTGCTTCCATCTCAGTAAAAGAATGCAACTCTCCTTGTAATTTCAAAGCCACTCGCTCAATCTTTTTGAGTAATTATGGGATGACAGCCGATTATACCCTGGAAATGCTTGCTAGCCCTATTAATCTTTTGCTCATATGGGCTGTTTATAGCTATAATTATAAATGAGTGAATGAAATGAAGTAATTTCTGATTGGGTGGTTTGGGAAAGAAACCATGACTCCAGCCCAAAAGGTTCCCCCAGTGCTCCACAGTGAAAGGTGCTGAGCATCCATGGAAATCAGCGGGGGCTCAGCATCCCTGAGGAGCACCCGGCACCTCTTGGCTGTGGCTGGATCACACCCAGAACAGCAACACTGGGGCAGCAGCTCAAAGAAACATTCTGATTGAAGCTGAGTATAAATTAAAGGGAGGCAACCAAAGAGAAACTATCTTCAGACAGCGAGACTAGAATTGCAGTGCCATTTAGCCTGATTCTGCAGAAATAAATTGTCTATGGAAGAGTTCTTATTAGGGTTGAAGTACTTAAGAGGTCTTATTACAGGCTTGCACACACATACTAAGCCAGACAATGTGATGCACATTTTATTGCCATATTATTGCCAGATGGACTTTCACATCCATATTGATGTTTTTTTTTGAAAAAGAAGAAAAATTAATTCTGGTTTAATGCTAATGTTTTGTTGGCTTATGGTCAAATTTAAACAACTTCAGGCATCTAAACTAAATATATCTGAGGAAGGTTTTTTCCTATGAATGACAAGGGATTTTTAATTTTTTTATTAATTTGGAATGTCAATTCCTATTAGTATTATTCTATAATAGCAAACATCTATTTTCAGCCACCTCTGACTCATATAAAATACTGACATGTGTTGAATTTATACTTCAAAACTAGTATTTTCTTATTAGAAATTACACAAGGTAAATCATTTAACTGGAAAAATTGGTATGACTTACTATCTCAAAGTTCTTTTATTAATCCAGCCTCAAAAATGAACTCATGTAACTACTTTGATTAATAAATTAGATCCATGATATAAGAAAAAAAGCCAAAACCTTTTATTTAATTTTATAGTTTATATGCACTTGACCCAGGAAGTGAAATCACAGCTGTAACACAAAGAGAGGACAAAATTTATGCAACAAGAAAGGCATTTGAGAGGAAAAGCTGGAATAGGAGAGGAGTCAATTTGTTCATTGTAACAAATAACTAATGACTTCTGCTATTGAAAATACATGGGGAATATCTGATTTTGCCCAGAAAGAACTTTATCATCTGTTAGAAAAGCATGATCTTTATTGAGTTAAGAGACTTGTGATCCTTGCATGATGATTTTATTTTATTCTTGGAATGCTGCTGCTGGGGAATTGTCAAGAATCTCTTCTGTCTGTGGCTTTCCACAGACTAATCTTGTTATTTTTCTTTTGTTTTAATTACTGTATAGTGAATAATTTCAGTGTTACAAGGTTAGGCAAGGAAGTTTATGTGGCCAACACTTCTCCACTTTAGCATTAGTGTAAAAGATATTTTAGTGGGGCTCCAGAATAAAAGAATGGCTTTTGAGGCCTAGATGCAAAGTGATATGAGTTCAAGGAGAGGAAAAGCACAGCAACTACACAGACTGGTTTTTTTTTTAAGGACAGTGAGATGAAGAGTAGTTAGAGGATGTGAACAAGGTCTCATAAGAAGTTTCTGTGGTTTAGAAGGCTTTCTGCAACAGGGCCTCCCTCCCTTTAACTGCAGTGGTGGGCTGGTACTACAGTGAACTATCTTTGTTTCCATTCCACGTGGCGTCAGCTACATGCACTTTGAAACAGAAAATTGGTGGTGATTTGGGGAAGATGGGTTTCTAACCCCATGATAATTCCCTACAGACAAGAGAAAAGGAGGTACAGACGGGCAGATACAGACAGGGAGTTACTGAGACTGTGAAAGAACTCTCTAAATATCTAGGAACAGCTACTGAAGGAACCAAGATTAGAAACAATCCAGGAAGCCATTGTCTTCTGCAGAGGTCTTATAGAATTTTGCCCAAATACTTGCCAGCTGAATTGGAGATATTATTGATGTGCTGTTGAAAATGCACAGGGTCTGAAAAAAAAAATAAATTGGTAACTGATTATGAGGTTAGAAAATCACTTTTCACAGTTACTTTTGGAAGTGAGGACTGCTTGCAGTTGCTCCCATTCTTGTTTTCCTCACTAGTGCTGTAATTTTAGGACAAAAAACCTCCTTGGGCTCCCACATTCAAAGCCCCACAACTAAAACTCTGCCCTCCTCCACGCCTATTTAACAAAACTGATTCATTTCTTATGAAGAAATTGCCTTGTTGCAGAGGAAAGGGAAAAAGGCTCAATAAAGTCAAAAGTCAAAGGAACAAATAGTGATAATAGCAAGAATGTGAGCCTGTTTCTTGGGACGTCTGTAGGAATTGCTTCAGGAGTTAACCTCTGTAGCATAGCAGGACATTTTATTACACACTGTCTATGTCATTCTTTAAAATTATTTTGGTTTGAGGGTAAGTTTCAGCTTAGGAGCTCAGATCTCTAAGTGTTGCAGATGCTGTAACAGTAATGCAGTACTGAAGCAGCTTGCAAAAGCACCAGGAGAGCTGAAGACCCTGCTAAGACCAAGCTGCTAGTTCAGGCCTCAAAGTTGGTATTTGTGCACAAAAGCAGCATTTCTTACCCAAGTGTCTGTGAGGGCAGGGCAAGACAGAGCCCCTGGGCACTGCACAGCTGGTGCAGCGCAGTTCCGGAGTTTCACAAGCATTTTCATTTCCAGCAGCCAATGTCCGAGTGAAGCCTCTGGGGGTAGGAGATGTCTTGACCACATCTGTCACTTTGAAACAGTGTTTTGGGTAGCTTTCAGCTCTGTTTTCTCTCTGGGGACAAAGCTTGCATTTTCTGAGAAGACTCTAAAATTGAAATTAGCCTTCAAGAGACCATGGAAAATGACAAGTAAATGCATAAATTTCTAGTCCAAGTCTGGCTTGCACTTACAGGTATGAGCTGCGTTTATATCACAGTTCTCTCAACCCATTTTCCTCCTACTTTAGAAATCTGTCTTTGCCAGCTATTTCCTTTCCTTTCACTGTTGCATATTTACAGAGTTCTTTCACCAATTCTTTTCATTCTTCCCTGCTACTGTTTACTTGTACATTTTGATAACAAAATGCCTCTTAGGATTCCTCTTAGATGCTCTCTCCTCTTTATGCTTGTTGGTTTCTATCTAACAGTGCTGTTTCAGGACCTGTGTATTTTCTCTGGTGAAAGTAGCTGTTTATGACTGATTTCTCAAAGCACTGCGTATGTACGTGACAGTCAGCCACTGATTTTACTCTCAGTTCTCGGGGCTGAAGTTTGTCTGATTCCTGTTCCATCCCTGGGAGCCATGACATCATCTCCATGGTGTTCTGAAATTATACCAAATGGTCCTGGTTTTTTCCTCTCAGACTTTATTGAAGAAACCTCTAATTTCTTTCAGGGTTGATGGTACTGAGTGTGTTCTACATGTCTTTTGTGATTTAGTCTCAATGAGGGTTTTTTTTCCACATTTGCAATTACGCTTTTTATCTCTCAGTACAAGTGTTACCATTAAGCTGTTCTGGATCTCAGGTGAGGTTTGATCTGTTGAGGACCTCTTTTGAAATGCTTGTTCAAACTGTTTTCTACCTTAAAAGTACAGCTGTGATATATTAACTATTTTTTCCATCTTCATTTTCCATAAGCCAAATTTCTCAAACTTGGATGTACTTGGAGGATCATCCCAGTCATGGCATTGTTCACTTTCAGCTAATGTGGTGAGGTAACCAGCATCAGTGGTGCTTGTTCTTGGAGGAGTGAGCAGAGGCTCTTCGTGGATGTGTGCATTAATGTGGTCGTACTGTCTGCATTCAAAACATATTTGTTCTCTGGTGAACCTCTGCATGCCTGGGAGAGGTGGGAGGAAAAAGTACATCATGACTAATTGCCCAAGAACTGGAGGATCTTTTTTGTTTCTCCATCAACTGCATTATTACATTTTTATTTCCCAACTTCTGCTTTCATGGGCCTCTATGCTGCAGGAGCTCCTTCAGACCAAGGACCCAGTCTTTTTATTTGGTTTGCTCTCCATCCCTGCTGCCTGTGCAGTCTGATCCAGAAAGAATGAGCTCTCCCAATCGACCATAAAAGCATCTGGGAGCATAATGCAAGCTCTGATTTCTGCCCTGGGTTCCAAAGAACAGCACACAATTCTAAGAGCTGTAGTATCCCAGGTCAAGTTTTCCCTTTCTTTCCCCCTTTTTTCTATTCTCTATAGCTCCAAAAAAGAACATCTGTTAAGCCCATAGAGACATTTAGGATAAAAAATGAGGTGTCTATTTGATGGTTATATACGTGGAACTCAAATACATGAATCTTACTTTCACCACTAATTTTTGATTTGGATTATGCCTTTGGTCTTCAAATAATATTTTCAAGGTGTAAATCTACACTGATTCCAACAGGTCGACATCTGCTTTTGTAATTTTATGTCACTTTTAAACATTTATGGTATTTTTTGAATATACTTTGTATCACAACAAGAAAAAAGAGTGAAGGTGGGCCAGTACACCTCCGTTATCATCACCGTGCTTGCCTTCAGTGATTTTTTTGGCTATTCTTTAATGTTAAAAGTGTAGTCTTGTGTGTTTTGATTAGACAAACGAACTGAGTCAGCTGAATGCTGAGGTGATGGAGGGTTTGACAGACATGTCCTTCTCCAGCAGAGCGAATGGGCAGTGCGGTCCCCATGCCACCAGGGCACACAGCCGGAAGGCTCGCATCCTTTCTATTGGCTCACGGCATAGCGGCTTCAGGTGCTCACAATCTCCCGAACAAAATCACATTTTCGGGAATAGGTTTATCGGGACATAATGGCCGATGAAAGCACTGAGCAAGTGTCTGGCGGGGCAGGAGAGTGTAATTGCTTGCACAGCAAACACGGAGCGCTCCCCGCCGGCCCGGCCCCGCACTCGGCAGCGCCCGGCGCGCCGGCCCCATCCCCGCGGCCGCGCCTGTGCAGCGCCGCACCNGGCCGCGGCTGCTGCTGCTGTCGCTGCTGGCCCTGGCGCTGCCGGCGGCGGCGGAGCGGCGCCCCGGCCCCGCAGGTGAGCGCGGCGCGGTGCGGGGGTTGGGATGCGGTGCGGGGGTTGGGATGCGGTGCGGGGTTTGAGATGCGGTGGCCGTGCCCCCAGGAGGTGTGTGCGGGCGGCGGGGATGCACTGCCGGGCGGGCGGCATCGGCCGCTGTGCCCGCCGGCTCGGCAACATCCGCCGGGAAGGGAACGCTGGGACCCGCCGCTTCGCGGGGTTATTTATTTATTTCCCACCGGCCCGTCCCTGCCCCGCACCGTAACGCGGAGCAGCTCGGCCCTGGGGGAAGGGGCCGCGGCGTCGGCCGGGGCAGCGCTGCCCAGGTTGCCGTCGACACGAACCGCTCGGCTGAAAGTGTCGTAACCCGTCTGGGAGTTCATAGATGTCTAATTCCACTTCAGGGAAAAAAAAAAGGAAAAAAAGAGAAAAAGGATTCCTTAAGGGGAATTGAGGCTCCTGAACTTTCTCGTTGCCCGCTCCCCCCCTTTTTCTTCCGTCTCCGCGAGACAAGGTGTTGATGAACACATTTTTCCAGTGCTGGGAAAAGCAATAGCATCAGTCACTGCTTCTCTGAACTTGAGCAACTGCTGATGAGGTTTCCTACTTCGTGCAGAATTCAGCTGGAGACTCCAGTGCCCCTTCCCTCCCCGCAGAGCCTTCCCTGCCTTTCACTCGTGTTCTCTAGTGGCTTTTGCTTTAAGGAGCCGGGAGGTACAAAGAAATTTTATTTTAAGCATGTAAAATAAAGAAATGTATACAGGAAATTCCCTCAGATAGAGGTGTCCAGGCACACGTATGTCCAACAATATGCCAGAACATATTTTTTGCTCCAATGGTGTTCAGAGTCTGTACTTCTGATTTCTATTCTAGGCATACAAAGGTATTTCATTCCACTACATTATTACCACATGAAATCCAAAATAGTTTAATTTCTTGGCTTGTTTTCTCAAGAGTGTAATCAAGTGGTTTTTAATATCTAGCTTAATTTCTTCTGGGGTGAACAAGGAGGCTTCTTTATTTGAGCAGCAAGTTTTGTCAGCAGGTTCTATCTTTGATATGAAAACTACTGATTTGGTTAATGAGTAGTGTAAAAAGTTAATTTAAAAAAATGGTGTCAAAGAATACCAGACTCCTCTCAATGAATTTCTAGTTTCCAGTTTTCTTAATACTTTGCTACTTTTGGTCATTCAGAGGATTTCTCTGAAGGCTATGGTGTGGTTGCTGTATGTTGGAGGGGGTGAGCATTACCCTTCAGCCTTTGCTGCCCCTCGGAATGCACCCCCCGGGGACAGGTTTGAGCAAAAAGTTGAGCTCCTATCCGTTTTCAGGGCAGTGAGGCTGTAAGTTGAACTTCTTTGGAAATCAGTTATGGCAAACAGTTATTCTCGCAAACATATCTATTCAAATAATGGGTTTTTTTAACTGTGCACTTGAAATGTGGGCTCTCAGACTGGCGTAAACTAATAGCTGGCATGGTAAGGATTTTTCTTTAATCCTGCTGCTTTTCAAATGTGTGCAAAGCAGAGTCCCTATTCCAGACAGCACTGTATGATTCAGCAACCCAAAAATAGACTGCTCTGTCTGTATCAATAATAGAAACAATGCTACACAAATTTCAGTGCAAAAAAGCACAGATAGGTTTATATATAGATGTTCATGCAGGAAGACCTTAATTCTTTTTAATTTAGACATGAGTAGCCTGAATTGTAAAAGTCTCTGCTGAACTGAAACCACTCTGAGAGTAGTTTCTTGACTTCAGACACTGCCTGCTGTGTTACTTGTTTTTATTCCAGTTTTAACCCTTAAATGTTTTCCCTGAGTCTGTGTTGTATTGCTTGAAGAAGGGCAGACCTTATGGTGCCTCTTTCTAGAAATCTGTTCTTTAATTTCTAATCTCTTGATACTTGGTACAATTTGGTGTAAAACAGCAGGCAAAGGCAATTTACATGTCAGTTTTTAGCTCAGTCCATTAGTGTTGCTTTCTTGCAACAAAAGCTCTAACAAGACTGTCTGGAACCAACTGCCGAACTGCATCTTTATTTCTCAATAAGACTTTACTCAGAAAAGCTTGGAAAAGTAATTGCAGGAGAGCTGCCTGTTGCGCAGCACTGGTTACAGGGAGCAATCAGTGTGGCCCTGTGGCAAACTGTGTTTGCAGAAATCCCTCTGCGTGCCTTCCTTGGCCGCAGGTTTATGTTTCAGGCAATCACAGAGAAGAGCACTGTTGAGCTCTGGAACACTGGCTCCTGTGTGGTGAAGATGCAAAAGTTTCTGTGTTAAAACATCAGTGCTGAAATATTTCCATCGCACCACACTTGCTGCTTGCAGATTGCTTTTTGTGACACGCAGAAAGTCAGTGGAAATGACATTTGTCATTGTGAGAGAGGCAGGCACTCTCTTGGCAGCAGATGTAAATGATGTTCTCGCCTAAGATGTTTTATCCATCAGCTGTTTGCATGGGAAATGACTTTGCAGCCTTTGAGTCTGTTCCCCAGAGCGGCTGTGGGGACTTGGCCGGAGCCGCGCTGAGGCGTCGGCGCCCAGGTTGTAGTGGTGGCAGTCAGGCGGGGTTCGAGGTGGGCCCCATGGTTTGTTGCTGTCTGTGTGTGCTCCCAGAGTGGGAGGGGAGGCTTGGGGGGCTCCAGCAGCGTGGGTGGCTTCCCAGAGCAGCTGGGCTGGGAGGTGTGGCAGCTCAGCTGGCTCTGGAGTGCTCTGAGCCACTGGGCTTTCCTCCACCCCAGTGTCCCTCGAGTGCTGGTCACAAATGCTTCAGGCAGTAATTGCTGGCTGGTCTAGCTCTGCGAGGATTCACTTTGAGATACAGCATGTACTTCTGCCATTTCTGTTAACTTGGGCTCAGCCTGAATGGTCTGAGTGACAGCGATCGATAGGCCTTTCCTTCTGGGTCGCCTGTGGTGCCCAAACAAGAAAATTCAGGCATTCAACCATCCTGACGTACTTACTAGAAGTACTGACAGACTCGGCATGCTTGGTGGACTAGAGGCCGTAGGCACAGCACTCTGTGCCTGCCTCCATCTCTCTGCCCAGTTTTCTCTCCTTCCTCTTTTTACCGGTGCTACTTCTGTCTCCTCTTGTCACCACAGTACATAAAACTGCTATATAAACCTGTGTTGAGGAAAAACATCCTCTAGCTCTCTTGGGAGTTTTGTGCCCTTTTTGTGAGGACTGTATGAAAAACCTGCCCCTTAGAGGAGAAGGGTAAAAGCAAAAGGTGATGAACCCAGAACTGATTGTCCAGGAGACAGTGCTTGGATTACCTGTGTCTGGGGCACATCATGCATGTGCCATCAGTGCGCACCACTTAGATGGGAATTACCTACTCATGGAGATGTCTTCAGCCTCCAGCTTTGAAATAAATGGTAATGCCTAATGAAACAGCATGTAGTGGGGAGTGTGGGTGTTTGGAAGTTAGTTAAAAGTAAGCAAATGCTGCTGTAGAGGCGCAGAGCAGCAAAGCTGTGCTTTCATCACTTATTTTTCCCTGGAAAATACTCATCCTTGAGGACACTCAAGGTTTGCAGTCTGAGTTCTCTGTAGCATTTGGGTTAGAGGCTGCAAAATGCCAGTCTCTGTGGCAAAATAAACAAAAAGAACTAAAAAAAAAAGTAGATTTGTTTGGTCTGGCTTTTCTTTCTTTTCGTAGGTGGAGGGAATAACTAAGCTGTGGAAGTACACCACAGGGTTGGATGTTACATTGCTTCTCTCCGTGGTATAAAGTAGGGTTACTGCAACTTTGACTGTTTAATTAGAAAATGTGTTTCTAATTAAAGCAAGGAAAAGTAAAACAGTTGTGACCTTCATCATCAGCGTTGGATGCTGTAAATTGCACTGAAAAGGCACAGTGGAATGACCACAGTGCTTACCTGAGCCAGGGGTGGTTTGTGTGAAATGTGTTTCTGTCAAGGATCTAAACTAACATTATTTCTCAGGGTTTTCTTTAGGTTGGTGGCATGTTCTGGAGAGTCCTAATTTATGTCAAAGTTTTTAGCTTTTTCCCTCACTGCTGCTTACTTAAGCACAAGTGACTGTCTTTTCATGAGGAAGTGTTTAGTTTGTCTGTTGAATTAGCACTATCACACTGTGTAATCAAAAGCAATATCTTTCCATTTGTGTGGAGCTGCCAGTCTGAATTACAAATTACTTGACATGCTGCTCAAGTGAATTCCCTTGTCATGGGGAGTATGGTCACAGAAAGGGCGTTTTTGTTTATAATGTTAATTTTTTATAGTTTTTGAGGGACCAGTTGCAAACAGGTTGGAAAGTGAAGAATATTTTTGATCCCTCTTAATTTAAACAGTAGCAGGGCTCTTCCAGCACAAAATACAGCTTGACGAAACAGATTAGCAGCAGGTTTGTGTTTGTATGATAATGTAGCTCTAGAGAATAAATGATGCTCAAGGAATACATGCTTGCAATCACAGCCTGACACTACAAGTAGCTTTAGGATTAATGGAACTACTTCTAGATTTTTCCTTAAGGTGAACTCAGTTTTAAAAATACGGATTTTACTGGTGATAAGGAGACTAAATACATAAAGTCGCGGTTTTATCCCAGATATCTGTCCTTGTAATGAAAGCATGCTTTTAAAGCTGCAATACTTGTAATTAATGGAAACAAACTGTAAGGAAACAAAGACAAAAAAATGCTTTGAGAATGAATTCTGTACCTGTGGGTCTGTGTTAGTGTGCTGAATGAGCCCAATCTTGCTGAAATCAGCTGTGCAGAAACTAGTAAGTATCTGATGGTGTTGCTCTTTAAATTTTTTAACTTTTTTTCCAAAAAAACTAAAAATAGATCATTTGCTTTTTTAGTTCACATGAAACTTTGATATGGTGTCTTTGTAAGCAGTTTAGTTAATTCTCTGTTGCACCACTGTAAAGCCATTGTACATGTGTTGGATCAGAACCAGACCCATAACTTTAATACCTGAAGTTGCTGGGTGAAGTGTATGATGTTAAAAGCATCTTTAAATATACATCATACATGACATGTCATGGTGTCTCATGTCAAAAGTAGGACAGAAGTTTTATTTCATGATTTGAAAGACTGAGTTGTACAAGTCAGGGCACAAGTGTGGAGTTTAAATTTCTTGTTCACACAGAAAAGGGAACTTTGAAAAGTAGGGGATTTCTTTTTGTTTCTGGGGTAGTGTCACTTGTGTTTGGGTGAAGAATTTTACATGTCCAGTATTCGGACATAGGGCCAGATGTGAAGCTGTAGGGCAGCTTTTTCAAATGAACCAACTGATCCGGGTGGTAGCATCTGCTTACAACATGAACCACAGTGCAGGCACGAAGGACAGCGAAGGGCAGCTGTGGGTCTTCAGGATGGCCCCACTTCCAGCTTCAATTTCTCTCTTTTTTTTTTTGAGACTAGTCTAAGGAGAAACCACTATTGCAAGTCTTAGCTGCTGAGTTTCATTGAAGGATTGATTAGCTGTCAAAAAATGGACATTAACCATGCCTGGTGCTGTGTGTGACCACTTCTGTTTAAACAGCTGGATTTGTTAAACAACAGCCTAAGAAGAAGCGTGCTCTTCTCCAGATACATATTTATGAGAGAGACAAGAGAGGGCAAGGCTACAACAAGGCAGAAGCTGAGTAAACTTTCTCACTTAGCCAGCTGACGCTAATTGTGTCCTGCTCTCAGCTGCACAGCTCTGATGACGGTTTATAGCCGGGCTGTCCAAGCCACGCATTCAGGCAAGACATTGCCTGTGCCATGACTCCATCCACTCCACTCTCAAGATTTTTGTGGTTTGATTTCTATCTGGGCACCCATAAACAGCTGTAACCTGATCTGTTCCCCATTTGTCAGGAAGTTAGGCAGCTGGGAGTTCCTTCATGCATGGCAATGATGTCATTTACAGACAGTTGATTTTAATTTTTTTCTTGGTTTGGGAACTGAGGAACACGTCTTATCTTTGCTTTACTACAGAATAACTGACTCAGTACATAGGGTCTCATCCAAGTCCTCTGAAGCTGATGGAAAAACACTTTACTGCTGCTTGTATTTGGCTTTGTTCAACTATCAAAACAAGGAAATCTTGCATTAGAGCGAGTGCAGGCCTGAGCACTGGCCAGCGCTGCACTCGGGGCTGACGTGCGTGATTGATGAGTGCACATACAGTTCTTAATGAGCGCTTGTTGACTCTATATTCAATACTACTAAATTAAAAGAAAGTAAGTTAAGAGCTGAGACATAATCAGCTTTCAAAAGCTTCCTGAAATCAGTTCTATATTGGGAGTAACTGCTAGTCTTTGTAAGTGTGTGTAGGTATGGATAAACATATACAGAAAGAGTTGTAGTCTGAACTGGGTCACGAGTTTTTATTTGATTGGTTTTGAACTGGCTCTGTTCAACATTTGATCATTTTAATGTAACCATTTTAGATGCTGTATCAGTGTGACATCAGAAACGATGTGATGAAAGACAGCAGTGAGCAGCAGCTCTGCACACTTGCCATTTGAGTCAGTCTGCATGGAAGAGGGAAATGTCTATTTACGCCACTGCGTGCTGTGAATTAAAGCCTGAGGGAATTTCAGTTTGTAGAAAAGCAAAGAAAAAACAAAAAAGAATTTTAGTGTCCTGTCCAGGGGCTGTGTGCTAGCAAGTGCTAATCTAACATAGATTTTATACTGTGAGAAAATTCAGAGCAGCTCTTGCTTAATGTAAGGATGTGTTTCTGCTAACTCAGCTTCTTTGTTGCTTTAAAACACATGAGAAGAGGGAGAACCCTGTAACAGGCAGCATGTACAGGCTGAGGAAGTTGCAACAGTACCAGCTATTTGAAAGTAATTGAAAGTGGGAAATGATACTTTCTATATTTCTTTCCCTAGAGAGCTTCTGAAAGCTTCCTGCCTTTTTTAGGTCTGTTTCCTGGCTTGGGACAATGTTGGCAGCTTTGACGCCAGTAGCTATTCCTCTGTAACTTCAGCAAGGTTTACAAATAATGTGGAAGAGAATAAGAAGAATTATCCACAGACAGCCCATGCATTGAGTGAGTCTGATAACCATAAATGCCAATTGTGGTTATAAACTGTTTGAAACAGCTTAACGACAGAAGTATTTTCTTTTTCTGGAGGTTGAACCAATATAAAGATCAGGTGGTAGCGGAGGTGATACCTGTCTACCTCCATATAACTTTATACCATCAAAAGAAAGATTTCTACCAGTCTGTTAGTAACTGGCCAAGAAGAATATCATAAGTTTTTGGAAATTAAGTAATGTTTGTTTTAGTCTCTGTATTTTGCAGTGACATGTATGTATTGAAGTGCAGTGATTAAAGGGAGGTTTGTGATACAGAGGAAAACAGATCAACCTGAGGTCTGTACAGGAAGGTCTGCTTCTTCACATTCTGGCCTTTAAAGACATTGGTTCTTAGAAAACCTTCTCTCTCACACAAGAATTGTATTGGTATAGAAAATCGGTATATACTATGTGTTTCGCAGTCCATGACTACTCTTAACTTACTATCTGTTAATTCTAATTTCATCATTTAACTTGTAGCATTTTCGGATCTTTCATGAGTTTTTCAGGCAGATTTTGTCTCCCATCCAAGGATCGTTTTTAGCATCATCCAACCATGCTATTGAACTGCAGAGAATCCAATCTTACTATGTGATCATGGCTGTGGTTAGTGGGACTTTGAAACCAGCCTGCATCTCTGGGAAGCAGTGAAGTGTGGGATGAGTGGAGGCATGCAGTAGTGTTCTGTGCAGAGCGGAAGATGACTGTATTGTATAAAGATCAGATTAAAAAAAACTTCAGGACTCCCAAGTATGAAGTAGTATTGTTTTATGCCCCAGTCATCTTTCCCCCTCCTGCAGTGTAATGCACATTTATTTCCTGAGAAAAGAAGATGACTATGTTTGCTATTTCAGCACATTGTTGTGTTTCTAAAGAATCCTAGGGGGAAAATAAACAGCTGTCAGATGGCTCTGCCTTTTCTCTCTCTATGCCAAAAGTTGTTTTTGACCAGAAACTCTTCTGGTGGCTTACTACTTTATTTGACCATATGTACGTCATAAGCTCTCACTGGATGTGTGTGTGTATATATATATATATATATATATATATATGTTTAAAGTTTGTGTTTTTCTCATTGTGTACTTACGATCTTTGCTGCTGGATTACATTAACCAAGTATATGTCTGTAGGTATAACTTATAATCATGGTTACATTGTATATGATGGGTTTTCCCCATCTCCAGCTGTTTGACATCGTTTCAGAGTATACAGATTTTCAAATATTTTATTTGACAAAGAATCTTAAGTTTATGCAATAACTCCTATTCATAGTGGAAAATCCAAATTCCTTTTTGAAGAGTCTAATATTACTTCGTGGATGATAAGTGGAAGAATGTATTATGCTAAAAGATCTGGATTTTGAAAGTGCTCTTTGGTGTTTTAGTTGTCTTAGTGGTTCTTTGGATTTTGAACATACAGAGTCCATATAAATAGGGAAGTTGCTGTTGGCACCACTGGTGGTTCTCTAGTTATCTGCAGAGCTTCAGCTTGTCTTGAAAGCATATGGAAGAATTGGATTTTGTGCTCTTTGACAAGAGGAATCCGTGCTGAAAACACTTTTTCAGTTGTGTTGAGCTTTAGTGCATTTCTGCAGTGATGAAGCACGCTCCTGTGGGGTGTCAAGGCATGCTAAATCAAGTCTGTGCTTTGCTTGGAGTTTGTTTGGGTTTTTCTTCATTCTTTTTTTTTTTCTTTTTCTCTTTTTGTTTGTTTTTGTGGGAAAGTATATCCTGAATGTTTCCCACATTACCAGAGATGCAGGAGACTTAGTAGACAATCACGTAGCTTAGTCAATGAGCTTGGATGCATCCATGTGCTTCTTCCAGGTATCTGTCCATCCTATGCTTTAGTACTACCAGACCTTTCTTTTTCAGTGCATGTGCATTTTTTTTTTTCTTTAAATCCACAGAGGTATTCCTAGTATCTTTCCAGTTTCCAGGCTTTTTCTGTGATCTCTAGTAAGTTGTTTATTAGCTTGCTGTTGATTTATTTTTGCATGTTGTAATAACCAACTTTGTGTGTCAATCTTTCCCTTAAATGAGCAATCATTACTGTGTTGAGCTCAGGGTGGGATGTGATCTGCAAACAGGAAAGTAGACTGTTTTATGTAGACACTAGAGTATGGACAAAAATGTATTACAAGTACCAAACATCATTTGTTTACCATTACAAGCCACTAGTTTTAAAGACTGAGGTAGATTTTAATTTCATAATGTGGTACCACAAACAGATGTCCTTTGATCTTCCAGCTCACTTCAACCCCAGAGAAGTCTGTAGTACTTGAATCCAAGGACTAAATGTCAGCTTCCGTGTGGCTGTGAGCAATATCCTCAGTTTTGGCTGCTCTGAAGCTACTATACGAGTGCCCACAACCCCTGGTAGAAATTATGTAGTAATCTCTGCGAGTGTTCATTCAAGATAAACAAGAACCATGTGGGCGTGTGAGGAATGACTGTAGTTCTTTGCATGCTTCTTTGCCAGGATACAGGGAGAAAGGTCACTGCTACTTAAAGCAGTCCTGCAATTCCTGGCTGAGACCTTGCCAGGCAATTCACTGAAGACAAAGGCTCTGGTTTATTGATCTTCTTTCTGGAAATAAATATTTATGATGCAGTCAGGTCCCTGAAGGTAGCAGGAAAAAGAAGAGTAGAAGAGTGAGCTGTTTTGATAAACTTTCACTGGATTTCCTCATGCGCAACATGTGCTCCATGTGCGGTGTTGTCTTTCACAACTTGTGTGCTAGAGGGTTTCTAATTTGCATGTAAAAATGAATTTTGTTTGTCACTGGATATACTTTTCTTGGCTAAACGCGTGCCCTCTCAGGCTTGTTTTCAAAACAGAACAGCTGTTTTGTGGGTGTAACTCTCGGAAATCTGTCTGACACAATTTCATCCTGGTAACTGAACACATACCTGGCATGGAGCTCTTGGGAGATTTTTTTCATGCCTTCCTGTTGAACTTCAGTATAGGGTTTGCATTTCCTTTTTACACAAACTGACTTGTGGATATAAATGCCAAGCTCAGCAATCTGCTTGCTGACTGCCAAGGTGCCTCTGGCAGGCTGCGTGCAGGGGAGCTGGCAGCTGCTCCCTCTGCGGCATCTCAGCACCCTGCGAGGGGGGACGAGTGGGACCACCTGCTGTGTTCTTGGTCTCATGGAGGTTTGCACTTTGAGGATGCTGTTCCCCTTGGAAGACACTCCCAAGATTGCGTGTGTGCGGGGTAGTCAGGTGAGCTGTAGAGCTCAAGCCTACATGTAAGATCGCACAGCATAGCTGCTTGGGGTGGGCACCTCGATGGAGGGCAGGGGTTTGTGGAGTGGATGGTGAACCAAGAACAGTGTCCAGCTGCAGCTGGAATTCCTTGTGGGGTTTTCGCAGTGCTCTCACTGGGTAGTACCAGGCCACAGTGGTAGCTTGGGGTCTGAGTAATTGCAGACATCCTTCCACTGCCGTGCCTGGGTCTTCATTGCACAGCTGGAGACAGGGATGCTGCTGGGGCTCTGGGCACTCACTCAGCCTCTCTGTGCAGGGAGGGCTCTGGTGCAGCCCTGAACCTCTGCACCCACAGGGCTTGTCCTGGGGCCAAACCTGCTCTGCACAGCAGGGACACTGTGGGTGGCAGCAGCTGAAATAGCTGAGCGCATCCTGAAATGGAAACGACACTTGGATAAACTTACTCCCTTGGGAGTGCTGTACTTTGCATTGACACTCCTGTGAGATCGTGAAAGTCACTTTGGCTTCGCGTTGCTAGGCACAAATGGGGTAAGTGTTCCAAGAGGTTCTTGTACCTAAATGTAGTGAGCAAGGAATAGATTTTTCAAAGTGCATGAAGTTTAAAAGGTTAAAAAGAAATTAGCAGAAGTATTTATTGGTCTGAAGCATTCTCTTCTCTCACTTCCACGGGAAGAAACAAGCATCTCCCATGCTGCATTTAGTGGAAGCCTGCCAGTGAAACTGTGCAAGTTGTCACATCTAAATGCAGTCACAGCTACCTACAGAAATTAGATTAATATTTTTTATTAGCTGGAGGAGAATGGTTCTGCTTTCCTTATTTTGTTAATAATACCCTCTATAATGTGCCAAGGTAACTATCATTTAATGCACTTTGCACTGTCTCTCCATATATACTATGTATAGAATAAAAGCATGTTTCTCTGCTCTTTGGTCAGACACAGCTTACTTTAAAAAAAAAAAAAAAGAACAAACCACCCCACAAAACTAACAAACCAAAACAAAACAAAGACTAAGTAATCTATAAAGAAACTCTAATTCTAAAGGGACTTCAAATGCTATAATTACTCTTCTGGTGCACTTAAAAATTAAGTACCGACTGCACTTAAAATTGTCAGTGATGCAACAAAGACATGAAATAAAGCCTTTTGAACTTAATCTCTAATTTAAAAAAAAAAAAAGCACCATGGATAAGCATGTTAAAAAGAAAACGTTTCCAATGTAAATAGTACCTTTAAAATAACTTTCTTTTATTCTGTGGCTGTTTGCGAACCCGACTCAGGCTGCCTATTTATATTGCTTCACTGTCTGTTGGTGCAGTACATGGTCTTTTGCCATTTCATGTCAATATAAACTACATTATTTTTCTGCTCAGCTTTCTTCATTTTGTATAGTTCAGGTTGAAATCCCTTATGATTTGGCACATTTTTCTCTTTCCTCCTGTTCCACAAAAGTCAAGTAACATACCAGACTCCATAGTGAATCTTGAAATACATGAATAATGTGTATTCCATTAAGAGAGAGTAACAATATCCCATAAAGAGCAGTAGAATACTTTTTGCTTGCCAAACTGTACTTGTATGTTACTTTAATACTTTCTTTGACTTAGTAACTGTGGAAGGAATCTGATGCAGCCCACATTTTGTCATTTACATCATGTTGTCATATACAGATTTTTGAAATCTTGCTGTTAGCATTTCTTAGCATTGTGTAGGTGTGAAATATGCCTACTTCAAACCAAATTCCATGGTTATAGTCAGTGATCTGGTCACGTAGGAAACTTTTAACAATGGATTTAGTTGACTTGATGATGCATTTCTGGTATGATCAGATTTTTCCAGTTCCCTGTAATTTGAAAATGTAGTGCTTTAACAAAAAAATAGTCATGATTTCCTTCATAGAGGAAAACCCTCCTCTGCCCTTAGTCCTGTTTTAGTCATAGTCTAAGATATAATGTTCTTTATTCATTTTGTGGTGGCTTCAGTAGAATTACTTGAAATTGCATGATCTTCAGAATAAACTGTTTGGACGGTATTGAACCATTATTGCTTGGTTTGTGTCTCTGTGAGTCAGGGTGACCTCATTGTACTGGGAGGTCCTCCTGTCCTTTTGAGATGTACTCGGGGGATTTTCTTCTGATTCTTCCCTACAAAAGTCTGCTAGCACTTAAGGGGGGAAAAAGATGGAGCAATTAGTCTTCCAAATCTGTCTTTCCAAAATTTTTGGATGTTCAAGTTGAGTTGATGGAAGCATTTACAATATTTCCAGTTCCTTCCTTGTTGTGTATTGTATTGCAGGAGTGTCAGTCTGGTTTGGTAGAGCCAGCAGTCAAAATTGTCCCTAGGACTGTTGAGGAAAAGGATTGTCTGTTGTCCCCCTGTTGTTCACAGACATGCCTCCCACACACCTCCCAGCCAAGGAAAAAAAAAAGAAAAAGCAATAGCAAGATGTGAGAGAAATCCACAAAATTGTATGTGGTGGGGAGGGCAGGTAGAAATGTTGTCTGTAGC
The DNA here is from genome assembly GCA_013397115.1 of Edolisoma coerulescens. NCBI lineage: Eukaryota > Metazoa > Chordata > Aves > Passeriformes > Campephagidae > Edolisoma > Edolisoma coerulescens. The sequence goes on from VWZW01006255.1 coordinate 1,808,020, forward strand.
TGAGGAACTTGCGTCAGATAAAACTGCAGGAGCCCTGCTCCAGGCACAGATTGTTTTTTGGTGGTGTGGGCACAGGGTGCTGTCACTGCTTAAAGGTTACATCTGTTCAAGGAGTGGCTAGGGAAGAGCAAGGTCACAAAGCAGATCAAGTGTTCTTGAGTTTGCAGAACCACCACCTAAGTCAGGAACACCCTTAAACTGAGACCAGTAGGAAAAGCAGAGAAAGTGTCCTATGTATTTGTCTCATCCCTGCTCTTCCTCATGTACACCAGTACAGCTGCTGTTGAGGATGGAGCAGCCAGACCACTGTCTGGCCTGGCAGGATGTTCTGGAAGTGACCTGTTGGCTGGGGCTGAATCTAAGCTGTATTTCAGTGGAAACAGTGCGGGTGCCACCTGAGACTGGTCCGCAGTCTGCTGTGGCTGCTTCAGACAGACTTGAATTTCATTAGAACAAGGGGTTTTATGTTTCTCTACAAACTGTGTCTGTACTCTGACAGGTATTTTTGCCTGACTGAGCCAATACACTTGAAGTATTGGCTGCAGAGCATTGCATGAGTAACTTGCAGGGTGCATTTCTTCTACAAAGTGGGAACCAGGTCATCACCTTTTGTGTTAACTTTTGCTGGTGTCACATAGAACAAAATGGCAAGTGGTGAGGGGTTTGAATACACTCACCATGTGAATACACCAGGATGATGTCTTGGGTGTCTGAGGGCTACTAAGCCTGTGGTGGTGGACAAGGTTGAAGAGTTAATAGGAATGTGTTCCATAGCAGACACTTCTAGCACATGTTACTGGACTGAGGAAGATAAATCCAGAGGATGTTTTTTTGGCAAGTAATGCAGTAACAGGCACTGTGACTGGAATTCTCATCATAGGTGATTAATTTTATTTTATTGTAAGGATTGATCTCATGAGCTCTGTTTAGAGGGCAGCTGTTGCTTGAACTTGGGCTGAATTGGGGAACTGCAATGTACTCTGGCACCGAGGCTGATCTGATTAAATACTTGATTTTAGATAGGGGTAGTATCCTTCTCGTAGCTTCAAAGTATTTAGTTTGATTATGCAGCATATTGCATAGGGCTCTAAATGTTGTTCAGTAGTTTAATTGGGAAGCTATTTAGAGGGAATTCATGACCCCATTTCAACTGTGTTAAAAGCTCTGGAATGTGAAGAGGAAATTGATTGCATGGCCACTTGCCTGTGTGCAGTAAGAGGGCAAAATTAGCAGTGCTGTAATGTACATATGCTCTGAATAAAAAACCAACCAAGCAAACTCCTTGCTCTTTCCTCTCTGCCCAAGGACTTAAAAGCACTAAATGCTCTTTGTTGGGGGACTGGTTTCAATGGTTGGGGTTTTTTGACTTATTTTCATGAGAATATGCACTGTTGGCTTTCGGGGGAGCTACTGGGGTTGGGTGAAGTTCTCTTAGCACCACTCAGTCCAGTGGTAAGAGGTAACAGGATTAGCTCAGACTGAAAAGTAGTAAGTTATTTTTGTTTTGAAGACTTCTTCCTGTCCAGTAGTCATGCTAGCTTTGTTTTTGTGTCTTGAACTAGTTGTTTACAGAATAAATAGACTTATTTGCTTCCTCTTCCAGAGGATAATTTTCAATACAGCACCTTGTCCATAGCAGTTGTTGTTTGGTAATATCTCACACCTATAATGTGACAGTGTATTTGCCTTCTCTCTTTGAATGAGGTACAGAAAGTCAAAGCCCCCTGATCTAGTGCTGTTCATTGCATTTTTGGTTACAAACTGTGCCCTGAAAGCATATTAATACATGTTCCCTCATTTTCTTCCTCAGATAAATTACTAGTCTTTACTGTAGCAACTGAAGAAACTGATGGCTTTCACCGTTTCATGCGAACTGCAAAGCATTTCAACTACACAGTAAAGGTACGTGTGTTTTGTACCAAATATTTGTGCTGTCCATGCTGTAAAACAGAACCAGTAAATGGTAGCTGACCTTGCCTTCGCTTCCTTGTGTGCTGGGACAGAGGGAAACACCAGCAGAGCTGCGGGGCACGTAGGGCACTTGCTGCTCTCCCTGTTGCTTACCTGCTGATGCCCCTCTGAACCACCATGGGAGGGAGGTGCTTCCACTGCCTTAGGAGCTGCTTTAGAGGTTTGTAGCTATCGTGGTCAGCATCCTCCTCACCCACAGGTTCTGTCATGTTTTATCACAGAGCCTTGTTTTTCAGTGTGGCTGATTTCATCTGCATGAATACTTCTGGGAGCTCTACTGCACTCAAGGGCTTTGGATCTCTTTCCTTAAGCAAAGCTGGAACACTGCCGCAAGGAAGGAGGGAGGGTCACAACTGAAAATTTCACTGTGTTTCCCAGGAACCTGTAATTTCTGAGAGGACAATGTGTTTCTGTCATTCTTGCCAGTCTTTTCTGCCTTGCTCCACGCCTCCGTGTGACACGTACTTAAGTTGGCCTCTGCATGACCTTGGGAAGAAAGGAGGGCACTAACCTTCTAAACTTTCCCCACAAATTGGTTCTGCCAAGAGAAAATCCAGGAATTCAGATGCTGTTATGAAATTTTTCTGCTTACTTACCACAGTGCCTGCACTATAAATAGGAAATTATTTGGGTCTTTGACTTCTACCACTGAATTTGGAGGACTGAGAGGACCTTTCCTAATATGATAAAGCTGTACTAAAGCACCTGAGCAGCCTGAGCTCTGGATACGTCTTTTAGCTTTGCAGATTTGTCCAAAATATCGTGCAGTGTAGTTCTTCCAGACTTTATGCGTTCCAAAAACATTATGTTCAAAACACATAAAGAGCTTATTTTTTTTTTCCTTTCCTTTTTTGATATGTAATCTTCTATAGTGCTTGGCTGGGGAGTAGTTTTATGTTTAGCTGAGTTTTAGCAATGAGATGTGTACTGGGAAACCTATCCTTCCCTTTTTGTACAAAAGGATTGAAGCCTGCAGTTTGAATTAAATTATACCTTGATCCACCAAGGTATTTTGTGCCTCCTGTTCCTAAAGTGATTTTATTGAATTTTAAATTTCTCATTCAGAATGTTTTTCAAATACAAATTTTGAAACAATCCATAGCTTTTTTTTTTTTTCTATTTTTTTTTTCGGAAAGAGACACTTTTGAGTAAATGGCAGTAGCAGGCAATTGCTTGATTCTTATTTGGTTAAGAAATGTCTCTCTCATGTTTTTGCAATGATGTCATTGTGATGAATGCTGCTGCAGACACGGAGAACTTACGATGCTGGAAGTGCTGGCTTGCTATGCTTTAATGTGTTGCTTCTGCTTTAGCATCTGTTTTCAATAAGGGTCTCCTTTAAAAAAGCCTCATGAGTTTGGGTACTGGCAAAAAGTGCCTTTTTTTTTTTCCTTTTTCCAGGTTCTTGGAAAAGGTGAAGAGTGGAAAGGTGGTGAGCTGCCCAACTCTATTGGCGGAGGGCAGAAAGTTCGACTGCTGAAAGAAGGCATTGAAAGCTATGCTGATCAAGAGGACTTGGTTGTACTGTTTGTTGAATGGTGAGCAAACCTGGCTTCTTGCCTTTATATTTGAGTTTGGGTAGACATGCAAAAGTAGCTGCTGTGACGTGCTGAAAGTTGCATGATGCATTTGTTCCTCGCTGTTTTATTTGAGAGAGTTTGTGTCTTTTTTTCTTCATTCATAAAAATAGTAGATTGCTTTTGGAGCAATTGTTACTTTTTAACAGATTTACAGATGTAAGAGTTGTTCATAGTTCTGCTGCCTCGAGGGAGTAAAAAAATGTTGCTGGGAGCTGACAGGCTTTTAGGCAAGCATTTGTCCTTTCCCTGTTCAGCTGCAGTGAGAGCAGGATGTGGCTGCAGGCTGGGAGTATGGATGGGAGGGGAAGCAAAAGCAGCTCCAGAAAGAAAGTGGCCAGTAGGAACTGGAGGCATAACCTTGTTCCATGAAGTAACAGTGATATGGAGGAAGCTGGAAGATGGGTCCCTGAGGAAAGCATCTAACAGGAGAACTTCTTTTACGTGTTAGAGAACTGAAACAAGAGGCTTGGTGTCAGATGTAGCCTGGTGCCTGTGCTATCTGTGTGATGGAAGGATGCAGAGACAGTACTGCTGCAGGTGCCAGATTATAGCCCCTAGCACAGCTATGCTTGAACATCCTCCCTGGAGGCCAGATAGGCTTCTCCCTGTCACAGAAAACATGGACCTTAAACATGTTCAAATCGCACTTTCTCCATTGATTCCCTCTACTTTTTCTCTTCCTCTTATTTTCCTCCTTTGACAACAGCATGATCAGAGTAGCTCAGAACCCAGCTTGCTGCAGACACCAGGCTCCTCCACGCTAATGTTAACTGGAGCAGGGTCACAGCTCTGAAATAATCCCTGCAGGGAAGGCGTGGGACCGAGTCTTGAATCAGGGACAGGAAGCTCCAGTTGCAGACAGGCAGCCTTGGAGAGAGGGAGCTGAGTGTGAGCTTGGAGAGGGTCACGTATGAGTTCACCCATGCTGCTGTTACCAAGTCATGTTGGAATGTCTGCTCCAGAGCTCTCTTTCAGCTTTTAACCTGCTTTATTTATTTAAAATTTGACAGATGAAGAAATTTAGGGACACTTTTTTCAAGGCAGGATCTTGCCAGGATTTGCACAGCAGACATCATCACAAGACAAAGTGGCTGGACAGTGGCATTTTATGGAAAGTTAATTTGTTGTTTTGCACAAGTTAACATTCGGGAAAGTTGAAGTAGCCTATTAAACTGGTAGCAAATTCAAATATGTTACTCAATTTTCTGTTCCAATTTTACCTCCTGTGATGAGTAAAAGAAATATCTAGAAAGCAAAAAATCTAAATAATTTTCACTGAATTATAAATAAGCATTATAAGGGATGCTTGTTATGCTGAATATTTTCTTTGTCTGCTTAGGTCTGTAAAAGTAACATAGTTTGGAGGTACACATTCAGTTTTTGAATTTCTTTTCTTATTGACTTGATCAATTTTGCATTTACTAACTAGAAAAAATATCTTTCTAAAATTAAATACATTATGTTTGTTCATAGTGTTGTCCTACTAATCACACAAGAACTGAAACTTTTAAAGGTTGTTCTGAAAGATTTTGTTCTGTACTAAAGCTCAGATGAATCAAACATTTCCCAAATGTTTTCTACCTTCATTGAATTTCTTTGTTTCTGAATTCATTATCCTAATTCATAACTATTTTCTTCCTATATGGTAAAATATGCAAATTTACTATCACATTGGTACCAGGGTCTAGCTCAAATTTTTCTCCATCATAATTTACTCTCTGGAGGGGCAGGCTGTGTGCTGGCATGGGTGAGAGAGTACAGAGGACTATGTGTATCCAAGTGCAGAAGCCATAATCTTTCTTCCCATGAAAAATCACAGGATTTAAACCTCCCAGGTTCCCGAAGTCCGAAATCCCAAGTACGTATTTATTGAAAGCTGGTGGAACTGATTCCAGATAGGAGAGAAAAAAACAGTTTGCTGATTCTAGCATTATATTTTAATTCTAATGAGCTTTTTCATTTCCAGAAATCCTGGTTTGCAATTTAAACGTTGATCAATGTAGCAGTAAGTTTGGAAAAGACCAATGTCATGAACTTCCTTTCTTCTTCAAGTGTTTTTTGTTATATTCATTGTGAAGCATTTGGAATATTAATCTTGGGGGTAGGGAAAGGAAATGTCTGGTTTGCTTACTGTAACTAGGCAAGTAATTTCTAGGGAACTGTTTACTTAACAAACTTAGTTTCTTGGTTTTTTCTTGTTTGTTTTTTTTTGGGGAGGGGAGCAGTTTGTTATATGGCTCAGAATTCTGGAAATAGTTTGAGCTTCTTCTGTGGACAGCTTGTGCCTGTGTGTAGATAGCAAAATGTCTGCAGATGGAATACTATTTAAATTAGGCTTGTTTTTGCTCGAGCTAACTACTGGTTTGTTTTGGACCATTTCAGATTGAACTGGCTAATGGCCAGCGTAGACTGGATAAATTGGTTGGTGCTGTGACTGTTCATCCAGAACTCCCACAGCCATCTCTTTGTATTGTGGAAGAATTTTGAAGCCTCTTAGTTTGTGTTTGGTTGTATTTTTTTCAACATCTGTCAGAAACGAAGGGATAATTATATTTTCCTATGTATCTCAAAATGGTTAAGGTGTGATGCTGCTGGGGATACAGTTTAAATGACAAAATAGCTGTGTGGCTGGCATTGCTAGTTGCTAGTAGGCACTCTCTCACTTGTATTTTGAGCTCTTAACCTGCAGGTCCTATAGCAGCAAGTTCTCCCTGTAAGTTGTGGATGCAAAAATTGCATGGTCAGTTCTAGAGCACCTGAGTCTCTGTTGCTGTTTTCCTGTGTTGCCGGGAGTGCAGGGTGCATAGCCAGGATGCTTTGCTGCTGCAAAACAGGGGGAGGGAGGGGTGGATTCCAGTCCCAAGCATCTGCCATCTGGGAGCTTCAGGAAATGGGATTAGGTTGTGGAAACTTTCTGTCTTTTGGTTTTTTTGGTTTTTTTTCTTCTTGCTTTCTACTTGATTGGAAGGATTTATGAAGAATAAATAAAAGAGTATCTGAGCTTTTCTTGGTTGCCAAGGAAGCCTGCTTTTTCCTGGATGTATCCACACTCTCTTTTCCCTGTCAAATTGTGAAGTCCTATTATCACCCCTAAAAACAGTATAAACTGTCAAGGATAGTTCTGGGACCTGTTTTGTGATGGTCTTAGTGGTGTAGACTTGAAGAGAATCCTCCCTTACAGCAGGAGGTGAGGTTTGAATAGGCTGAATGCAATCTGACATAGCAGGTAAACCAGGCAAATGATGCATTAACAGGTGTACAGAAGTTTTCCTTTTGCCTGTAGAGAAAAGTGTGAGCCTCACCAAGCAGCTGGTGAGGACACTGGCAGCAAGGGGTGGAAGGCTGGTGGCAGTCCTGCCCAGGAAGAAGTGTGGTGACAGGAAGTCACCTCTTGACAAAACGGAGGGCCTTGAACATTAATGAAAAATGTAGGTTCATGCTGGATTAATAGTGCTGCATAATATCCATTGCAGTTTAGCAGCTCAGCACTGGGTTTAGGATTATAAACTGTGCTGTGTTAAGTAGCATATCCCTTTCACAAGCAGAGCCTGTGGCTGGCCCAGCATGTTGCTCAACTTTGTCTTTTTTTTACAGAATGACAGTCCTTGGAAGCAATGTTCCAGGGTGTTTGGTTCCTTCCTGCAGCTGTAAGTCACAGCAGCAGCAGCACTAACCTGATCACGGAGGAGACGCACAGCCTGCCATAAGCTATTGAGTTAAAGCCTCAAACAGATCTCTTTTTGTCTGTCTTCAACGTGTCTCCTGTTTCTTGTGTGTTCTACAGGCTCAGTCTGGCGTTGAGTAAGGCTACAGAAATTCAGTGGGAAAGGGAGTGAAGTGTATTCCTGTAAATTTGGGCAGAAACAGGCGTTTTTTGTGAAACTGGGGAAGGTCCAAAATGTACAATATCTTTCATTCGTTCTTCTGCCAAAGTTGCAGAAAAACATAACAGAGTTTTCAGAAAACCACTTACTTATATAGACTACATAACACACTTCCTCTCCAGGGTTCATACTTTGTGGTGAAAATCTTTTTTTACATTTGTAAGCCAGCTGTTGTTCAGTTCTCTTAGGCCAATTTCATGAAATCCTCTTTAAAGAAAAGATATCTTGAATAATTTCAGAACTGTAATGAAGGAGTACCATAAGTCAGTAATGGTTGATCTGTTGGCACTGTTGCTGGGTAATACATTGCAATGCAAAATGTTCTGTGTACTGCAGGTGGAGGTGCTGCTGTCCTAGTTAGCCCAGCTAAAAGGCATCACAAGAAAAGCCTTGGTCAAGGTTAGACCTTGGTTTTTGGTAGCTATAATGTTGTGAGGGCTGGTGATTTTTAATTTCTAAGGTACGTGTGTAGAGTATGAATATTCCTGCATTAAGATGAGGAAACTGCAAAGCTGAGATGCTGCCATTAAAATATTTTGCTGCTTCAGCCAGAGACTAATCTGTGATGTGATTCCAGTTTCACTGTGTCATTCTTCTTGCCATATAAAGAGAACATTGAAGTGGGAGGCATTGGCACAGGTCACTCAGAGAAGTTGTGGATGCCCACTCCCTGGCAAATTCCGAGTTCTAGGCCAGGTTGGATGGGGCTTGGAGCAGACTGCTCTAGTGTGTGGCATCCCTGCCCATGGTGGGGGGATTGGTTTGTTTGCTTGGTTTGGTTGGTTGTGTTCCCAACCCCATGTGCCTGCCAGGCATTGATTTAGCTTTGGTTCAGCCTCAGGAAACCACCAGGCTTGGGATGCTCCGTTCCTACAGGAGCTTGGCCAAACCCAGGCAGGTTTCGCTCTGGTTTGGCACACTGTTGACCTTCGACTGTGGGTAACAGCCAAAGATGAACCCTCCACCTCTAGGCCTTTATCCTCAACAGGAATTGAGACTCAAATCTGATCAAACTGTAAAGGCAGGTGAAGTTTTTCATAAATAGATATTGTGATGCTTTGAGCCTTTTAAGTCTTCAGCGCATTAAAGAGGTTGAAGGAGAAATTGCCAGGATGCAATACACTTTTTATGGACAGCAAGACTTCATTGAGATCTAAGTACATTCTTGATAAGACTTTTCAGAAGAGTCAGTGCTGTTGTGCTTAGGAACAAGATCATCTAGATTTTCCTAGTAAAAGCCATCTAAGTCATCTTTCATCTGTTGAAGTTTGTTATATTTAATTGTTGTTCTTAAAAACATAAGCAAAATATCTGGAATAGGAAAATCGATTTCAGGTAGACAAAATGTGAAGAAAAAAGAATGTCCAAAATGTGGAAGGTTAAAAAGCAGAAGGGGAAGCTACTCTGGATAAATAGTATTGATTGAAGTTTTTCTCCTAGAAGGGTATAGAATTTTTACATGGTGGTTAAATATGATTTCATTGAGTCATTTTTCAGAATAAAAGGGCTGTTTGATTTTTAAATTTGGATAGTCCAATGACTTCTTTTGAAGACAGAAACATTAAACTTAAACTAACCTAATGGATGTATTTTCTTTCCTTTTAAGCTATGATGTTATCTTTGCTGGGGGCCCTGAAGAACTGCTAAAGAAATTTCAGGAAACTAATCATAAAGTGGTATTTGCAGCAGATGGACTAATTTGGCCGGATAAAAGGCTGGCTGACAAGTATCCTGTTGTCCGGAGTGGAAAACGATTCCTGAACTCAGGAGGCAAGTGTGATCCTCAAACACTTGAACATGAGCCACATCTGTTACCTGTTCTGTGTACTTGTGTGTGTAGCTGTTCCTGAATTCCCCAAGTATAAAATTGAGGACTAGAAACGCTGTCATCTTCCTCCCCTCCCCTCTCCACTCGAATAGCTCCTCTTCTGTGCTCAAGCATAGTTTTCATTCAAATTTGCAGTGTGTGTTTGGCAATAGCTTGCAAAAAGCAGATAAAAATAGTTAGGGTCTAGCAAGCAACTGTGCGTGGCAGGGAAATGCTGTGCAAGGATGACCCCATTGCTTCAGAAACAATGCAGAGTACAGGCCCAGACAAAGCAGCACGTGCTATTTATAGGCACAGTTTAGCCTGGTCACAGAATTCCCGCACTTGGCTGCCTGGTTCCTGGAGATCTCTGCACGTGGGGTGGATGTGCTGGCTGCTCTGCCTGGCCCGTCAGCATGGCTTACACAGCTCCTTCTAAAAGGAGTGGGAGCTCCCTGTTGATCTCAATGATGGATTAATTCTGGAATCCTCCTTTAAATACCAGCTTTGCTAATAATTTTGCACTTGATTAATACATGCACTGATATGGATACTGTGCTCTGTAGCAGCTTTTGAGTGTGTCATTTCTGGGGCACCCTTCTTCATTGTGCAGATCTGGGAGTGTCCCTGTTTCTTTCCCTCACCTATCTGCCCTATCTTTCTTCATTTTGGTGTGTATTGGTTTTGAGTTGAACTCTCATTGTATTTCTGGCAGTGTTAGATTCAGGCATCTCTGCCAGTAAGAAGTGTTTGATGAAAATGAAACTTTTTCCACAGATGGGCTTCTTGGGAAAACTGATAGTCTGATATCATGCTTTGGTGTTCTCAGGACTATCCTAGGCAGATCTGATTTATTTTTTCCATTAAAATACCATTAGTATAAAAATAACCATTAATTATTAACTTTTTGAAACAGACCTGTTACATACCTCGGGAAGAAGACTGGATTTTGAGCCAAGTTTCATAAATTTCATACTTTTTTTTTTACTGGCACCACTCAGAATGGAGCCCCTGATTGGTAGACAGCATTGGCAGGGTAGTGCTTTGTATGGAAATAACCTATGTGTGTGTGATGTTGCAGGATTTATTGGTTATGCTCCATACATAAATCGTATTGTGCAGCAATGGAATCTGCAGGATAATGATGATGACCAGCTGTTTTACACCAAAATCTATGTTGACCCATTGGCAAGGGTAGGTAGTAACTTGCTTTCTCATTTCTATCTGCTTGAAGTAACATGCTGCTCCTCATAAAACACCAGGGGATGAAAAGAAAAGGAATGCTGTCTCTTTATACTGGAGTGCCACGTTGACAGTTGTGTTTGTTCTCCTGAGGTTCCTACTGCTGGAATGATGAACAGGCTCCCAAAGCGTCATGACTTGATATATTATTTCAGGCTGTCTTCAGACCCAGGCAGGTTGTGCTTCATTGTTAGAAATAACAGCTCTGAGGTATATGATCAGACACATTCATCTCAATGAGGGTCCCATGTACTTGGCAGTTTGACGGCCAGAGAACGTGGCATTTTTCCAGGGTGTCACTGAACTACTTGCTGATCCAGTGTTTTATATTTTGGCTCGCTGCCATTTCAGATCCTGCCTTCAGCTTTTTGTGCAAATATATTCAATAAAGCTGCATCGTAAATTTTTGGTGAAGACCTCTCTGTGCCCTCACTTAACAAAGCCCTCTGCTGAGTAACACCATTAAAGCATGACAGATGTCAGAGGCATGTCCCTGATGCTGGAAAAAGAGGGATAAGGAAAGTTAACAATATATCGATGCTGATGCAGCAGAATTTTGAGAAGGATTTTGATAATTTGTATGCTAAAGGCAGATGCCAAGTTTTTGAAATATATATGTGTTGTTTCTGGCATTACTTAAAGGAAAATCAAGTCTGTTTGGATACAGGTTCAGAAATAAAATAGAATATTTCTGTTGGAAGGGACCTACAGTGATCATCTAGTCCAACTAGCTGACCAGTATGGGACTGACCAAAAGCTAAAGCATGTTACTAAGGTCATTGTCCAAATGCTTTTTAAGTGCTTGGTAGGCTGGAGATACTGACAACCTCTCTAGGAACTGATCCATTGTTTGACCACCCTGTTCTTAAAGAAATGCTTCCTAATGTCCAGTCTGAGCCTTCCCTGGTGCAGCTTTGAACCATTCCCACCAGCTCAGCACCTCCCTCTCCCCTTCCCCTCCTCAGGACACTGTAGGAGCATGGAGGTGGCCCCTCAGCCTGCTCCTCTGAACTAGACAAACCTCAGCTGCTCCTCATAGGAAATTCCTTCCAGCCTTTAATGTCTGAATTGCTTTTATGGAAGTTAGGTCAGATGCCAGGTACGCAATCGAAAAGACAGAGTGTGGAGATACTAAAGCTGATTCTGCATCCAAGTCAGAAGTAATATGATTAGTTGTCTAAATAGATTGTCTTCTAGACCAAAGCTGTGCATCTGTGCAGAGCACTGCTGCACCATGGTTCCAAACACTTCCATGGTGCTTACTATACATCACCACTGATTCTTTGTCTAGTAATATGCCCGACATGATAGAATACCTATGAAAATCTTGGAAGACCAATACAAAGCATGTCATCTGTGTAGGCGTTTTTAAGTGTGTTTTAAATGTTACATACTTGAATCAACATTTTAAAAATGGTGAAACATGGTATTTAAATTAGGAATCTAGCTAGGATTAGTAATACAACATTAGGAACATGTTTTAAATTTGACTTTCGTATTTTTATGATTCCGAAACACAGTATGTTTTGTTTCTTGGCCAAGACTTGTTAATTTTTTTTAAGACACAAATTTTCTTTGGCTTATACTGCTAAATTGCAGTTCCTGTGGAGAGTTATGACCTTTATCCTTCACGTTTAAAGTTTCTGCATTTGCAAAACCGATTGCCGTACAACTCCACAACTTGGGAATACAGAAAAATGTAGCAACGTAAAGAACATGTAGAGTCATTTTCCTGGATTCCTTGCTGCAATTTGTGGTACAACTGCAACATTACTGTAAAAACGTTGGCTTTAGAATGCCTCAACATCTTTGGTGCTTTGATTTCAGGAGCGCATTAACATTACTTTGGACCACAAATGTACAATTTTCCAGACCCTAAATGGAGCTGTTGGTAAGTGTATGATTTGCACATTGTGTGTTTGATTAACTATTATTAACACTCTTTTTGCTTAACCATGAATGTAGATCATTAAACATGTTCTTGTTTTAAGGAAATATTTGGATGGGTAAACCTGATCACCAGATGAGTTACAGGTCTTTTGGGTTGATTATTAATTGAATTCTCTCATTGGAAAAATATTTGATTTAAAATAGGAAAAAATAGTCCTAAAAAAATGAAGTTGGCAGTAATAAAGAGTTAAGGATCATTTTTCCATATGCCTTTCAAAAACTTAATTACAGGAGTAGGATTAGTCATTAAAATTGCATTTTAGATGTTCTCAAGCAAATGGCTATACATAATGAAGTAGAATGTGGAATAATGTAGAATTTCCTTTATTTAACTGTCGTGAATTTAAATGGAAAAATGCATCTGTGCAAACTTCCTTTCTTACATTTGGCCTCCAATTATGGAATAAATTTTTGTAGTCAGATCATATCTGAAATAACTATGATTTCTCTATAAATAGCATTTGCACTAAATTAGAATTATTTTTAAAGCAGATTTTATTCCAATACTGAAGCTGCTGATGAGAAACTATGAAGTTTGACATCACCTTATTCATCATAAGGAACTTAGAATTCCTGATGTAGTTTAAAAAAAAAGAGCAAAAGCTTCTAAATAAAACTGACAATGATTGCAACAGCAAGGTATATTGTATCAGCCAGAACTTAAAGAACTCTTAAATTTTGGCTTTTATTTATGAACTTACTGTACTGCTTTGTTGATTTGCAGATGAAGTCCTTTTGAAATTTGAAGAAGGAAAAGTAAGAGCAAGGAATTCAGTGTATGACACCCTACCAGTCACCATTCATGGAAATGGTCCAACTAAAGTGAGTGACGGTTTAGTTTTACTTTCATGTAAAACCACAACATTATTGGAGGCAAAAAACCAAGGATAGAAGAGTATGAAAACAGCACACACATTTCCATTTAATGTTATTAGTAATTGAGAGGATAAACCCCCCATTCTGCTTCATGTTATTCTGCTGTCACTGTAACTTGATATTGCTGCTGAAACAACTAATTCTGCTCCCAAATTCATTGTAGCATGGGATATTAGAAGCAAGTAAGCCTTTGTTAATTTGTTCAGCAACACAGAACTGTTCTTGAAGCTAGTGAAGAATGCCCATCTGGTTATTAAATGGCAATCAGAAGAATAGGAGGGAGGATTATCTCACCAAGAGTGACAGGCTGGGATACAAAACAGTAACATATCTGTTCCTACCCTAGACCCAGGTGTGTGTATCCACATGTATAGAAAATGAATTGTATTTAGGCAAAAGAAAAATCCTCTATGTAAGTGTTTCTCTCCAGGTCTGCATGTGTCTGGCTTTTGCTGTTGCCTTCAGTGTCACTGATCACTGCCATCAATGTGCCCGTGGCTTGTCAGCTTTGGGCACATGGCAGAGCACTGTCTGCCCTGTGAAATAGCTCTTTTGACAGATTCTGTTCATGTGTAAGGATTCAGTGGTTCAGAGGTCCCTGAACAGTTTCTCTGAGAAGAATGGCTGTGTTTTGGTAATATGGCAGTTGCATCTTTTTGTTCTGTGCCAAAGAAGTGTAAAGGTGTATCTTTTATAGTAGTGTTTGTTGGCTGAAGGATTGGGCATGGCTACTTTCTAATTTCTTCTGAATAAATGCTCCTTACTGTAGCTCCTTATTTTAAGAAAAATGCCTTTCAGAAGAATGAAGTAGAGTTTGAAACTCATGAATATCCCAGGGAATGCTGCTACTTTGTTTTTGTACTCGTATTTTGATTTTGGTATTGGTGGATATAATGGTGATTTTATCTGTTTGGCTTATAACTACTCAGTAGAGGTGAAATGTATGACAAATTCCTTCCGTATTGCTGGTTTTGCCTCAATTAAATGCTCAAATTCTGTTATCACTGGCTTTACTGACATGTTGCCAATGAAAAGAAAGATTCTTTATTTTACATTTGGGCAAACAGCTTAGAATGGAACTTCTACTAATCCATGTGTTATGCTACTTTAAAAAAACCTCAAACTCTGCCTGTGATGTTTTAAAAACAAAGAGGAAACGCTTGCTATGCATCACTTTGTCAACGTAGTTAAATTTTTCTGTTTTAAACATAGAATCGAATCAAGAGGATGTCAGTATGCTAGGGTTGGAAAAAGTTTTCACCAGTTAGTAAATAAACCAGCATGAAAATAATTCCCAGAATTGACTCCCAATAATTAAGTTGTTTGTTTATAAGATTTCATATTTAATCTCTCTAATTTTCAGATCAGTAAATTGCATTGGTTAGATGCACTTTTTGTAATGGATACCAAATTATTCTCACATTTTGACACATAATACTTTTGTTTTTTTGCCTCAAGTGCATGTCATTTTTATGAAATACTAATTTTTGTAGACTTTATGGTACATATATAATCTCTGTTTTGTAAACGAAGAAGAATAATTTTTTACCTGCTGATTTTGTATGTCTGTTTCTTGTCAGTTGCCTTTAGTTACAAGTGATTGAATGAATAAACCTGAATTGTTTGAAAGGTACAGATCATCCTTTGCATGCATCTGTCATTAATTTGAATTGTTCATTTATTTACCAGATTCACTTGAATTATTTGGGAAACTATATTCCTAATGCTTGGACACGAGAAACTGGTTGCAGTATTTGTGATTTAGACTTACTAGACCTGTCAGCAGTAAAGGTAAGAACACTCTTCCCTGGAACAAAGCCCTTTTGGTATAGTTGATAGGTGTTTAGTGATTTCTGAGACCAAGTGGCTTCCTTATGCAATATTGTTTTACTACATTCACCTGTTCATTCACCTCTGTTCAGTGAGGGTGAATGAACAATTTTTGAATTGTGCAAGGTTTGAGAGAAGAATTAGAATTTTGGGAGAGGTAGAAAAACTTTAGATATTTCAGATTTTTAGCAGCAGACATAAAAAACACTCAATGTGCATTGTTTGAACAACTTTTGTTACAAATAGTTTAGTAGTTAACTAACATGGTTACAGTTACTATTTTCTAAGATTAAACAATCAAAACTGCTTTACCTTGTAGAGGACAACACAGATATTTGTACTGTATAAGCAAATTTTTTCTGTAGAAAAAATCTGATGTAATTGAGACTGGATTTCAGTGCAGTTTTCAGCATTCTTGTGGGACAAACACACATACACATGGCATGTGTGTATATCCAGTACTTGGCAGCTTCAGCTCTTTCACTCCAAGCATGATGTCTTGCATGTCTCTATAAATATTTCAGCTTGTACACAGTAAATTTGAGGCAGAGTAAATACTAAGCTCTACTATGTGGAATTGTAAGACTTGGATGAAAACGTAAATTCTGATTATTCCTAACAGGCTCTTTCCAGCAGCTGTTTCATTTCTGTTCTGTATTGAAGATTTGAATGAGAGCAGGTCTTAGAAGGTCATGTCGAGGATAGCATGAAAGAAATAGTGGCTTGTTATCTTTGTAATGAAAGGAAAAAGTGGAAGAATTTCTGTGCAATAAGCAGCTAATGGACTGGAATATAAACTAAAAAAGTTACTGCTGGAATTGTAATAACTTTCTATAAGATTCTTTCTATATTTTTAAATGTTATTCTTGCTTTTAAGAGAACCATTTGAATGGGTTCTAATTAGATAGTATTTGCACTCCCATCATAAAGTTTACCTGAGGAAAAGATGTTACCAAAGTTTTTTTTTCCAACGGTGTTGGTAATTAAGACATGGTTTTGGAGCAGTTAAATCTTAAAGCCAGTAAGGGGGATGCAGTGATTTACTGGATAGCTTCCTATAGCTTATGTACATCTACTTGGAATGTGTCTTCTTTATTGTAATGCATTCTTTGGACTTCATGCCTCACTCACTCTGCCAGCAGAAATAAGGAGGCTTTTCCTTGGCCTCAGTGGAAGTGTTTACTTCAGGCATTTCTAAGTACCAGCAGCGTTTCATTTTCTGAACGCGCTCTCTGTTCGGGCCTGTCTGGTTGCTGCTTAATGAGAAATTTTCAGTGAAAAGAGCAGTACCCACTCTGTGCCTCTAATAATTTTCTTCATATTGTTTTATTTAACTGCCTGCATTTATGCACTCATATCTTCTGAGGATTTTGCTTGTTTTTGGAGTTGCCTGCAAAGGAGCTGAGAGGAGGTACATATGCATATGATACATATACATATGATTTCATATACTCTCAATGCTCATTGTGACCTGGATTCAGATTATGCAGTGACAACTCTTTGGTAAACCAGGGTCTAGATTGATGAACTCTGTGCTTTGAGGAGATGCAGTTTACAGGAATTCTTACTCCTAATTTTTTAAACACTATTTTTCTTTGGTCACACTGAAATTTCAGTGTAGACCCAAGCAGTTCACATTTCAGTGTACTGGGGCAGGGTCAGTAATTCCTCATTGTCCCTACAGCCTTTGCACATTCAGCCTGAACCTCTTTCTCTTTCCCTTGGAGAATAAGGGGAGAATGACTCAGAATTAGAAAAAATGTACAAGATGCAGCAGTTCTAGCACTGGTAGCACACGTGTGTGCTCAGCTTAGCCCGTGCTGCTTTCCTTCTCCCTGGCCATCAGTGGGACCAGCTCCTGCGACAGCCTCAGGGCAGTGGCTACCAGAGAGTGGCACAGGTGCTTTGTTGGAGACGCATCAGTGCACTCTTCATCAGTTGTTTCAGAGTTATTGGGGTCTCTGTGTGGCTGTACTTTCCTACCAACACTTATGAGGTTTGCAGATGCAGCTGTGGAGGTCGTCAGGGTAAACACTGGGTGTTTCCGAGCTGGGGCGTTCGCCAGGATGTTTCTGGGTTCCGATGTAGACGGTGACACTGTGAAACCTCAGCATGTGTTGATGGCTTATCCAGACACTTTTCTAGTGGGTGTTGGCCTGCTTAAAAAGCTAACTGGCAGCCTTTTATACTCATATAAGGTTTCTCTCTGAGCCTTGTAATGGATTAGATTTTTATAGTAATTGTCTGGTTTAGAGATGAAAATAATTTTTAGTCAGTGTATTTCTTTGTGTAGGAGTTGAGGCCTTTGAAGGTTAAATTTCTTTGTCTAGCATAGTGCAATAATACACTTTAGGACTACAAAATGTGCTGTCTGTGTTCCTTTTAGTGGTCGGGATCTCATGATCTTTATCAAGCACATACAAAGCAGCCAAACACCATCAAAAGATGTGAATTCACATAAAAATAAGGTCCATAAAAGTTCAGTATTCTTGGATGTAAGGAGAGAAACTCTGTTAGTTTGTCAAAGGTCTTTCTAAAATCAGTGAGTAGGGAAGTAATGCAGAGACCACTTAAAACCAATGGGGAGAAATAGTGCATATACATTTACAGAAGGGTATTGCAGTCTTTGGCTTAAAGTACGGCTGAGTAAAATATTTTGTGGTATTTATTCTTTAATTATTTTTTAAAAATTGGTCTCCCCTATATTTTCTTGTAAATGTAGTATATGTATGTACCTTGTTTAAAAAAGAAAAAAAATTGCATTCTGTTCTAGGTATATTTCCTTAAATATAATTTCCTTTTGATGTTTTAGTGTTTTTCTTAAAGTAAGAATTTTAAAAACCATTGTACATTATTTTCTGCTTCCAGTCTCTGTTATTAAATTCAAGGAGTTTTATATCAACATTAAATCCATTATCTTTGCTTATTTTGTGAAGCCAGGGAAAATAAACGGGGTGCATAGCACTTTTGAGCACACTGGTTTTGATTGTTTGAAAGCTGTGTGGACTAAGTTTAGTACATGACATTAGTTGCTCTTTACTACAAGTAATCTTAGAAAAGAGGCAAGTCTTATTGGTTGTGTCAAAATATCATTTTTTTTAGGAATATCCAAGAGTAAAAATTGGTGTTTTCATTGAACAACCCACTCCTTTCCTAACTAAATTTTTAGACAGACTGTTGACTCTGGACTACCCACAGGAGGCACTCAGTATCTTCATTCATAATAATGTGAGTATGACTATCATTGTACAAAGCTTCAGTTTTGGAAATTATGCGATGAATCAAAGTGTGGAGTATATGGATTTGATGCAAGAACACAGTTAAAATGCATAGGAAGAGATAATCCTTCAGAGTTTAGTATGCAGAGCTGGAAAAATTAAATGAAATTGTGTCAGGGCTTGCTGAAGTCTATTTAAAGAAACGGCTTAGGTTCTTTTACTAATGAAAAAAATGTATTTTGAAGTGTGTGCTTCTGGAGGAAGTACTGACTGACATAAAACAATAGAGTAAAATAAGAATAGAACAGTTCCAGTTGGAAGGGGCCCACACGGACCATCTGGGCCAGCTGCTGACCACTTCAGGACTGACCAACAGTGATACCATAACAATAATAATTGTCACCTGATAGTTTACACGGGGTTTGCTTTTCATCTTGCTGATCCCCCAGTGCTTTTGTCTTTCTGTTGGCACTCCTGCTGGGTCCCACGGAGAGTTTGGTGTGTTCAGATATATTTTGACTGGCACTGCAGATAAGTTGCTTTTGAATACTCTCTGCTAATTACCTAATGATCTGGCATTGCTGATACTTCCCCAGTGACTTCAGTCAGTACTGCTATTTTGAACAGCCTGGTCTAATGGAAACTGTCCTGCCTGGGGAGGTTGGAAGGAAATGATCCTTAAGGTCCCTTCCAACCCAAACCATTCTGGGATTTTAGAGAGTGAGGTGTCAAATGTGTGCAATTATTTTGGGAAAAAAAAAAAGGGGCTGGAAGAGAAATGGGAGTAAAACTTAATTGTAACTTTTTTTAGTGTGCATGCATTGCTGTTGATATGGTAGCACAAGGGGGATAAGGAATAGGAGTTAGAGCTTATCGCTAAAGTCTTCATTGTTTTGTTTTTTAAGGGGATTTTGAAGGTATAAATGTGATGTGCACATAGGAATTGTAGTCTATGGAGGTTTTGTTGCTTCAGCCAAAAGTTTTATGGTATTTGAAATGGAATATAAACACTGATCAGCTTTTTGTTATAGAGGGGGGAAACCCCTACCCAATATTTCAGTTATTCTAATGTCAGCCATAATAGGCAAAAGCTACAATGAGGGCACTGGTTTGGAAGTATTGCATGTAGCTGAGAGCTCTTAAATAGAGGGAGGGTAGATAGAAATTAAAGGAACAATCAGTGTGACTACAATTTAAAGAAACAATGGCTGTGCCTGCACAATTTGGTACAGGTGCAGCTTCCTCTTTAAAGTGATCCTGGAGCGGCATAAAAAACTCCTGTGTGCCACTGAGGTTGTAGGATGGGTTTTAAAGACTGTAGCATAAATATCCTGAAAAATAATGCATAAATAGTTTGTGAATCTTGCATCATTGTACAGCTTTAATTAATATTGCTGATGTGTTGGATTATTTTCCTAAAGTTTTGGACAGAGGAGGTTCATTTTAATGACAGATATACTGGAATATCTTCAAACTCTGGCATCTGTTTCTTTAGGACAGAATACAGTGTGTTCTTGGACACTATGTTTATGATTCATAGTAATTTGTGCGTTACGTTTGCTATAAAAAATGTTAACATGATTACAGGAGGTTTACCATGAAAAGCACATCAAGAAATTCTGGGAAAAAGCCAAGAGCATTATCAGAAATATTAAAATTGTTGGACCTGAAGAAAACCTGAGTCAAGCAGAAGCCCGGAACATGGGAATGTAAGTTCTAATTTATAAATCTGTTATATTGATGCATGCACTCACATTTTTTCATCTTGCATGTGTATTATTTTGCATCTTTAACATTTACATCTTCAGCTATGAAAATGGGAGCTTTTGTTTTAGAAAAGATCAAGACGTAAGATATGAATTGTTGAGTGGTTTATGATTTCTGCCTAATATAAAAAGCTGTTGATCATTATGAAAAAATCTCTCTGGTTTGGGCTACTTCAATAGTCTGTCATCTTGTCTTGTGATGATGGCATAGACAATGCATGGTATTTATTTTATTTTCTAGCTACCTTGCTGCAGAATTTTTTTCATTTTTGCATTGGATATGCTTTTAACAAGTACACTTTTGTTGTCCTAGTGCTTACTCTTTTTTCTTTTTCTTAAGTGACATTATATTTAAGTAAACGTGTAGTTAAAGCTTGACCTGGATGTACAGGTGACTGAATTATTTTTCTTCCTGTAGTTCAAAGAGGCAGGAATATCCTTTAGAAGCGCTCTAGCAGGAGTTCTTGCAAAGGCAACTGACTTTATCTTATGCTTGGTCTTGCTTTTTTCTTGTGTTCTTACTAGAGTATCCAGAACTTTACCTTTTAAACCTGGAACTTTCCATGCCTGACGTTGAACCTTGGAGTTTGTATCCCATGTCAGACCTAAGGGTCTCTTTAGTGGCTGCAGCACTGGCTCCTCCCACAGAGTGGCTTGTGGTTCTCCCAGTACGTCAGTCATTTGATGGAGTTTCTCAGCCCAGGATCCCACCAAGATCAGGACCACCTTGCTTGGCCCTTGAGCAGGCTTCCTTCCATGATAATTTTTTCACTCGCTCTTCTACCAGATCTTCCCTGAGTGTCAGAACGGAGAAGTTAATTTCAAAAGGCCATTTTCTGTTCAGAGGTTAAGAGCATAGGCTGTTCATAGCCTCAGCTGAAAGAATGAAAGTCTTTAGTCTCTGTGGTGTTCTTGGAAGTTTGTTTGAATGGGGCTTTGTTGTGCTGAAGCCACTGGAAAACTGATCTCTGGCTGAGGTCCATGGCTCTCCCCTCGCCTTTCTAGGAAATGCTGCAGATGTCCCATGTTAGTCTAAGCACCCATTCACATGTGTATATCACTCTTTTTTTTATTTCTAATACTCTCTAAAGCAGATGTACTGTGTTGGCAAACTTTTTGTAGTGTATGTTATGTATAACCAAGGTGGAGTTTCTGGAATTGCCTTTTCCTCTTTGTTGTTATATAGACAGTCTTCAGTGTAATATAGACAGTTATATAGACAATCTTCAGTGTAATCAATATCTACAGTAATACTAAATTTCACCCAAAGACCTTGAAACCTGTCATCTTTGATAGAACCAGTGACTTATAATATGAAAGAGCTTTTGATATATGGTCCTTGCTTGATCTGTGGATAAAAAAAATAGTAATTTGCATGTATATTTGCACAAAGTCATTTCAAATTCTGTTTAAAAGGCAGGGAGATAATCATATGTGTGATGTGTTATCCATGGTATGGATGTAATTTGACCCATGTTACTCCTGTTTTGAAAGGCCCCTTTGATAAAGATTGTCCTATAGAGATCCATAGAGGAAACCTGAAGAACAATGTGTGTGGAATGAGACCATGGCAAAACACTGAATCATCCAAAAAGTATGAACGTTAGTAGTAGGATCTTCCAAGTAAACAATGTAGGTGTAATTCAATGGCTCCTTTCAATTTGTCTGAAGCAGAGTCAGTTGATCTGCTGCTTACTTTGCATGCCTGGTGGGCTTGGCTGCCCTTGTGAACATCACTGACTTCACTGGAGCAAACACATTTTGCATTTCTTTAAAAAGTCTAGCTTGGAAATACGGGATGTTCAAGGTGAAGGCAGTTATTATAAAAAATTATTTTCTTTCAGCCCTTCATCTGGCTTTGATCATCATCACCTCATTTATTTCTCACTAACAATGCAATGGGAATTACTTGAAAAGAGTAATTCTTTAAACTTGTTTATTGTTCTGATTTAGAGATTGATATTCAGTCTTCTGATTCATTTTCTCCTCCCTCTTTCTGCACAGATGGAGAGATAGAACAGAACTATCTGCCTCAAATACTTGCTTTCTCTCCTTTTCCAAATCTGCTCTTAGTCTCTCTGTTTCCAGTAGATTTAGAATTGATTTGATCTTCTCACTTGCACATTTCACACAGAGTCTATTTAGTTGAAGAAGTGTAACAGGGTGCGGTTAATACAAAGAGGAGGAATTTAAGCATTGAAGGTCTAGTTTGTTTTCAGCAGAATACTTTGGAGTATATAATGAAGTTTGATCCATTTTCTCCTTTCCTCTCTTTTTCTTGTTTTTGGCTCAGTAAAAAGTGGTGATAAATAACAATGAGATTCTAAGTAAATTACGCACTCATGTCAGTATAAATGTGAGAAAATAACATTTATTCAATTTCACTCATAGCCATGAAGCAAACCTTGGTCTACTTTTCTCATTCACATAATGAAGAATAATTGAAGCATTTAATTTCTTGCTTCTTCCTGACATGGAAAGTCCTCTCCTGTGCTTGTGCAAGTTGGATAGTTATTGGAAAGGATCCAAAATTGTGCAGTCCGCAAGACTTTTTAGAATTCAACAATACTGGGAAACAGGAGTGCACAGCTTTCCTTGTTGTGGGCTGAATCAAGATAAAGAGGAAGGAAAACTAAGTAGAATAAAGAGAAGGAAGGTTTAGCTGCATGTTGTCTCATTATTTTCTCTGCATTTACATCACTTGAAACACTTAATTGGAATTTCCATGTCTTTCTTTTTTTTTAGCCTTTGTCTATAAGGCATGAGTTCTTACAGTTGGTTCTTTTTTTCTTTGAGAAAAAATCATTTATGGTTTTGCCTTAGTTGCAGATGAGATTTCAGCCAGCTGTTACAGAATTTGTTATGACAGAAAACATAAAAAGCAATTAGATATGTTCAAGTAATAACAGAAAGTCAGGAAATATTTATCCCATTCACTTCTGAGATTTTATTTATAAAGAGTGTATTTTCCATAATATTTTTTCTCCCAGTACTTTTAGACTTCAGGGTTTCTCTTTTGGGGGAGTTGGTTCTTTTTTGTTCCTCCCTCAAATTATTAGTAACAGAACTGAGTAGGACTCTTCCAAAAGTTTATAAAAAAATGTCATGTATCTCAGCTTTTAAGTGGGAATGTGCACATTTTAATGAAAGTTTAAGTTGAAAGCTTTCCGAAGTTTCAGAAAAAATAGCAGAGAGATCAGAATCAGAGTTCATTGACAGCACCATTGAATTTTGAGCTATGTTTGGGGTCTCCTATGTGTTTCTTGAAGGAGGATATTGAGTCATTGTCTCTGAGTTCCCATTTGGTATTGATAAACGATGGCATGGACACAGGAGGGAGTAGGACACTGGCTTTGAGCAGGGCAAGTATCTTGGCTGTGGGGGAAGGAAGAGCAGGGATTAAATCTTTGTCTCTCAGATGTCAAGTGTTTTCTGTTAGAGACTTGTTGATTAGTAGTAATCCTGCTGGAAGATTTAGTGCTAGGTTTGAAGGGGGATGGAAGAAGAGCAGGCAGGAAGCCATGCCAGCCCTTACCTTGACTTGTATGTAACCTGTCACATCCACCCTTTGCCTGATCTTCTGAAGTGACTGAGATCTTTGCCTTTGCAGAAAACAGTCACAGTCAATCAAATCAAGTGGAACTTAAACTAAAGCACTGTTTAAAGATATTTTAAAACAAGAAACTAAAATAATGTTTCAAGCTGTTACGGTGGAATTAAAACAGGGAAAATAGACAAAATCAGTAATACCACCTGCGTGATATTACAGCAATATTACTATTGCTGTAATATTGACTTGAGGAAGTTTTTCCACTGTCTCTAGAAGTGTATTTGATTTGCTATAATCTCCTACTATGCTGATGGCATAGGAAAGCTGAATTTACTATACCAAGGTTTGGCCTAGCAAGTGCACCCTGCCAGAAACATACAAACATAGTCTGTGTATCTTTCGTATTTACAGTAGAATGTGTTTTCTTTGTCTTTCTCTTCAAGGCATGGGAATTTGTGCAAATAGTTTATTCTTCTGAGATCAAAATCCCAACTGATAGAAATTGTGTATGAACACATTCAATTACTTTCTCCAGTATAAATTCACTGCCTTTGCAATTGCTTTATATTTCTCTTTACCAACTGTGTTGTTCTTGTAGGCCAAAAAGACAAAGTAAAGGTCTTTAAATATATATTTATAGTTTTGGTCTTACACTCTCCATAAGGTTTCAGTTACCATTCAGATCAGCAGATTGCATCTGTGGAATCTTTTTGCAAAGACAGCATTACAGCCACATGCAGTTACTTGCTAGAGGAGCTTACTAAATAAGGTCATACTTCACTGTTAAGTGATTGTACTGATACCCAGCTGTATAAATTAATGGCATTTTCCCCCTGCCCCATTTTCCATTAGGACACTGTATAGAAGGTATTACTGGACTTGGTAAAGGCTAGAGGCCACTTAGTTTATTAAAAGAAAAATATAAGGCATCTGATGCATGTATTTTAATCTTTTAGTTAATCACACTATTGTAATCTAAAGACACCTTTCTTTACAATACTGTGCTGCAGAGGGCTTTTAATGCAATGAATCTGTTGAGTACTTACTTGTGGTTTGGATTTTTTTTAATCTTTGTTTTGTTGTTTGTGAATTTTTTCTGGACATGTATGAGTTAATCATTCTTTTTTGTCTTTTTAGGGACCTTTGTCGCCAGGATAAAACATGTGAATATTACTTAAGCATAGATGCAGATGTTGTGCTGACAAACCCAAAAACTTTAAGAATACTGATAGAACAGAACAGGTATAGTAAATCTCTTATTTTGTAGAATTTCCTCTAAATTGAAAGGATTCTCTGGGGTCTGTCCAGAGAAAATAAGTTCTTGTTTGTTTTTGCAGAGTTAAATCCTCTTTGTTTACTCGTGAAATTTCATTGCCATAGTTCATAACAGGCTTGGAGGCCAACAATTCACAAAGCATTTTGTTCCTGTCAAACAGCAATTCCTGATGTGAATTTCAAATGCTTCAGAGTTTCATATTTTCTTATTCAATGTGTCACTTCACAGAAAGATAATTGCTCCGCTCGTAACTCGCCATGGGAAGCTTTGGTCCAATTTCTGGGGTGCTTTGAGCCCAGATGGTTATTATGCTCGATCAGAAGATTATGTGGATATTGTCCAAGGGAACAGAGTGTAAGTAACTGTAAGCTAATAGTTAAAAGTCAAGGCAACCAGTATGGTTATTAGCAACATATTGCATGAAAATGTAAGAATATGGTATTATTCCTGGCGAGCTTAGGTTAGTTCCATTGTTTTGTATTTTCTATTTCATTGTTTTTTCCCATTCACAGCTAGAAAAAAACCCAGTGTTTAACGTGATGAGCTGGTGTTAGTACTGGACACAGCCATTACTGGTATGTCAGATGGTGTCTGGTTGCTCTAGCAGTGTACAGTACAGAAAAAGGCAGGACAAACAAATAGCAAACCCAAAACTATATCCCTGGAAACTCAGCCAAAAGGAATTGTTGTTGTATTCATCAAATTACTTTGTCATCTCTTTGGGTCAAATGCTTAATCAATGGAACAGCTCTAATTTCTGTATGTGTTTCATTCTGTATGTTATGTCAGGTATATCTTAAGGAGCCTTTCAGCAATACTTTTGTTAAGGATAAACTCTTGGGTTTATTCCTCCCGTAAATGAATGTGATGTTGTTCTAAGCTTGGCTGTTCCATGTGGTGATGCCTGTTCTTTGCCCTGGAAGAACAAAAAGGTCTGAAACGGTCTGCTTGAATGGGACTGGCTTGTTGTGGCACTGGGAGAGGGGAAATCTGCAGAGAGAGCATTTTGAAAGCAATGCTTTTGTGTTGATATTGGCCCGACTCACATAAATACATGGCCTGCTGTGGTCCGTGGGTATTTGTGTGAGGAGGTCAGACCGGCTGTGTGAAGTCTCAGTGAAGTCTTTAAACTCATTTAAAAATCTGTTTTGGAGTTACTTTCTCCATCTAGTAATGTAGAATAATATTATAAGAGAGTTTGACTGATTGCCTTAACTATGGAAACATGAAGTACATGTGTAGTTAAAACTCTGTAGAGAATTTGACCTTGCTATATTTTTATAGCAATATTTCATAAAAATTGAATTACTGCCTACACCTACATTTGAGATGTCCAGATGAAGTTTTCCGAGTGTCTTGGGAACCTTTCAGCTTCTTCTCCTTGCAACTTGCTTAGTCTTGTCAGCAAATACAGAGGTGCTGATTTAATAGAATAGGCAACAAATTACTTTTCATAGCTTTAAACTATTTTTGTGTTGGTTTTGGTTTTTTTTGGTTTTTTGTTTTTTCTCCAACAGAGGAGTATGGAATATCCCCTATATGGCTAATATATACTTAATTAAGGGACAAACTCTCAGATCTGAGATGAAAGAAAAGAACTACTTCATGCGTGAAAAGTTGGATCCTGACATGGCGCTCTGCAGGAATGCCAGGGAAATGGTAAGGTGTATCTGTAACAGCTCGCTTTCAAATACACACATTTCTTTGTGTCCTGCTGTACTCATAGGCTGCTTTACTTGATTGACCTTGGATATTATATTTTACTTGTAATTCAAAGTACTGGCCAATTTTTGTGTGATAAAACCCTTTAGGCGTATTTCTTTAAATTGTTGAGAACAGAGGTTTTTTCAAGGCCAGTGCACTGATGCACTGACTGCATGGTGGTTTCCAGTTAAATTGCCCAAAAATTTCTCTTGAGGTTAAAACACCTTTCTTGGCACAACCTCAACAGATGAAAGAGGGCTCAACTTCTCTGCTGTGCATGACTTAAAACTTACCAACACGTTTGGACCATCTCTATCATGCACATTGTTATACAGTGTGAAGCTTCTAGCAGACTAAGTTGGAATATTTCGCAATTTTTTATTAAGTAGATATGCATTTAAACTAAGGATGGGCAGTGTTATATAAAAAGCCTTGGTAATTTAAGAAATGGCTAGGAATCTTCTTAGGGAGCATGAATTACTCAATAATTTGTCCAGATAGATTAAAACTGTATCAAATATGTGTTACTTGCATTAATCTGGAAGTAATGAGAGAAGTTATTTGTACTGTAAAGTTATGAATCTGTAAATCCATATTTCTACTGATATTTACACTAGTTTCAGCACAGAGACAAATAAGACCTAAACCAGACCTATTTCCAGACACTATAGCATTGAAAAATATTTTTGCTGAATTGAACAAGAAAAGTTGGCAAGTATTAATTTTTTTATTCCCTCATAACAAGGCATGATCTCCTCTGTTTGTACTGATTCTTCAGAACATCCCCGCCCAGTCCTGTTGTATTCAAACCTCCTCAGCATCAGTTCCTGCAAACCTGTGCTTTCCATGTGCTCGTTAAACTAATCTGACTGGCTCATCAGAAAATTGCTGCTTCTTTTCCTCTTTCTCAGTCTGGGCTGTAGGAGGGTTTGGTATGTGCTTGTTTTTGTATTGCAGCAGATAAGAAGGGGCTGGTGGAAACAGCTTTGACATGTGTATGAAGAGCTTTGCTTGGAGATGCATGTTGTCTGTAAAGGCATATCAGCTTTTGATCAAGGGCTGCTATTTCCCTCATGTAGCTGTGGAAACCTAAAAGTAGTCGGAAAAAGAGAAAGAGATTGTGTCAGAAAACTGATGTGATGATTCTCCTTCATTTTAGACTTTACAAAGGGAAAAAGACTCCCCTTCTTCGGAAACATTCCATATGCTCAGAGCCCCAAAGGTGTTGCTTTATTTTTTTTTATTATTACATGCAGTATCGTTCTACCACAGGAAGATACTTCTCCTCTGTCCACTTCCTCTGATGAAATACTGCTCTAGCTTTCTCTTCAGTCTTCTGAGGTTCAGGTTTTTGCCAGGGACAGGTTTTTCATGTCCAGCTCAAAGCATCTCAGAGGGGCTCTTTGTTTCCTCAGGGGGATTTCTCAGTGCTTTTAAGCTCAAGGTGTGCTGACACTGTGCTTCTGTAGCTAAAATTGGTGGAGGAGTCCTAGGGAGGAGTAAAGCTCAAATTACTGTTAGGTCTGCCAGGCTCCCTCAGTGACCACGTTGTCACTTTAAGCTGTTTCTCTTGACCCAGGCCCTCCTTATTCTCCCTGCTGCAGCTATTTTATGATTTGGTAAGCGCCCCGAACTGGGCATGTTTAACATAATCATTATCTTTCTAACAGTTTAACTCTTTTTCAGACAAAAACATAGACAGAGGTACCAAAGCACCCAAATGGTAATGCTACAAATCCAAAAGTCACAAACATTTCAGAAATAAAGTTTTAGTCTGAAAAACCTTAAACTAAAGAAATCCCATAGAACCTAGGTTTCTTTTTAAAAATACTATTTTCTGCTACTACTTCTAATCAAGAGAGTTCTGTTAATACCTTCTGTTAATAGCTTGATAATAAAGCTGTATCTTACCACACTTGATATCTTGCACATTATTACATGAACAGACTTCAGAGTGCTCAGCTGTTTTGGATGCTGATCTGAATATTCTTGTGTGCTATATTTGCCAATATCTTTTTATTTCAGGCCCATTCACCAGACGGATCATGTAGTGAATACTCTGAAATAAGTTTCTTGTTCTGACTTTCGTGAACCCTTTGATTGTTAGCTTTTTCTTTCAGTTTTGAATTTGAAACTGAACCCTGGATGTTGTTTTTCTTGTGTGTGAGCATTTTCAGTTTGAGATCAGTTGCTTTCAGTGTGTCTGCTTAGGTTTTCTGGAAAACAAATCAACCAATCACTCCTCTGCTTTTTCCTTTCTGTAACTCTACATGTGTTCTCAACAATATATATTTTGGTTTAGTGTGTTTAGAAAATAAATGCAGGCAAATGCTTGTAAACAAAAAGTTATGAAGAATAGTTGGTGATTAGAGTCAACCATTTGAAAATTAAAATGCTAAATTAACAACTTTATAATATATATGTACAAATGTGATTATACTTTATGAAACCACAATCATGAACAGACCTTTTCAAAACTTTGCTAAGATGGACAGTTTTGCTAATGATGCGTTCTCTGCTTCGTATAGGGTGTTTTCATGTACATTACCAACAGACATGAGTTTGGAAGACTTCTCTCCACAGCCAATTACAACACCTCCCACTACAACAATGACCTTTGGCAGATATTTGAGAATCCTGTGGTATGCATCTAATTATTGATGAAACAGTTACTTTATTTTTTGAAAAAAGTATACATTTATATAATATAAAGGACTTGAAATTTAAAGACTTTACGTGAAGAACATTTGTTTACTGTTTGCTAAATATTGATTATGTGCTAAAAAGTGTTCTCACCCATCTAAGCAAATGACAATATATCATATCAGTAAGCCAGCTGATGACCAGAGTATGAAGTTGGAGATATGGCCCTGAGCTAACAGGTCTCATGATTTTTGACATGATGAGAACCAGTTTGTTTATGAGAATAAGAAATTGTTTGATTGTTTCCAGTGCTTTCAGTCGAGTAAATGAATAGAATATAAATTATTTTTTATCACTTATAAATGTCTTTGTTCTGTTACAATGTTTTTAAATCATGTTTTTTTAGGACTGGAAGGAAACTTACATAAATCCAAACTACTCAAAAATCTTCACTGATAACATAGTAGAACAGGTGAGTATAAGTAGTTTTTAAAAATTTGTGGAACAGACTGATCGTAAATTGGCATGCAGTAACTATTTCCGTGCAAATGCTGTTTTGGTCTGTGACTTAACAGATTTTTTGCTGTTTTGGATAAGAACTGAATTTTTGCCATTTGATATAGGCTGCCTGCTTTCGTGCAACTGATCCAGACAGAGCACTTGCATTGGATGATCAGTTGTGACAACTAGGGACAGTGATTTAATGAACTTTGCCTCTCTAAAAACCTGGGATAAATTGTTTGTGTTTAAAGCAGTGTTAAGTTTTAAGGTGTTTCCCATATTCACCTGTAATGTGGACGACCAGTGTTGTGGGAGCACTGACACATTCTTTGTGCTGGGTCAGGGCTTAGAATGTAGCTCATAGTTTTTGCTTTTGTGAGAATGTGCTTGAGGATCAAGTTTTAATTTTTTTCTTTTTTTTTTTTTTTTTTGTAGCCGTGTCCAGATGTGTTTTGGTTTCCCATATTTTCTGACGCCGCCTGTGATGAATTAGTAGAAGAAATGGAACATTTTGGGCAGTGGTCTGGTGGAAAGCACCAAGTAAGTGTCAGCCTATATAAACATAATCTTAATGAGTGATCTTAACTACTTTTACAATAGTAAGTCACAGTGTACTGCAACAAACAAACATCCCAACAATTACTAATGACCTGAAACATCTGCTTTGTGGTATAAAGTGCTGAGTTTAGTCTGCCATGTAGCTGCTGCTTCAGTAGACTTAGAGACATTCTTCAATTACTGTTGAGGTGTGCTGACCCTGGCTGGATGCCAGGCGCCCACCAAAGTCACTCTGTCATTGCCCTCCTCAGCTGGACAGGGGAGACAAAGTATAAAAAAGGATTTATGAGCTGAGCGATAAGGACAGGGAGAGATCATTCAGTTGCTGTCACAGGCGAAACAGACTCAACTTGAGGAAATTGGTTTATTTGGTAATATAGTGAGCTATGAAACCACTCCTCCCGTCCTCCCAGGCTTCAATTTACTCCCCATTTTCTCTACCTCCTCCTCCCCAGCAGTGCATAGGGATGGGAAAACGGGAGATTGTGGCCATCACACATTCTCTGCCACTCCTGCCTCCTCATGGGGAGGACTCCTTATGTTCTTCCGCTGCTCCAGTGTGGGCCTCTTCTGTGGGGTGCAGTCTTTCAGGAACAGACTCTTCCAGTGTTTGTCCCCTGTGGGGTCACAAGTCCTGCCAGAAAACCTGTTCCAGCATGGGCTGCTCTCTGCTGCCAGGACCCTGCTCCAGCACAGGCTTCCATGGGGTCACAGCCTCCTGCAGGCACATCCACCTGCTCTGCCATGGGGTCTTCCAGGGGCTGCACGTGGATCTCTGCTCCTCCATGGACCTCCGTGGGCTGCAGGGGCACAGCTGCCTCACCGTGGGCTGCAGGGGAATCTCAGCTCCAGCGCCTGGAGCACCTCCTGCCCCTCCTTCCTTGACCCTGCTTTCTGCAGGGCTCTTTCTCTCACATATCCTCAGTCTCCTCTCCAGCTGCAATTTCTTCTGCACTGTTTTTGTTTCCCCCTTTCTTGAAGGCACTGCCACCACAGAGGTGCTGTCTTTGTCACTGCTGGGCTCAGCCTTGGCCAGTGGCAGGTCTGTCTTGCAGTGGCTGCATTAGCTCCATAGGGGATGTTTCCAGCAGCTGCTCACAAAGGCCACCCCTGCAGCCACCCTGCTACCCAAGCTATGCCACATAAACCCAGTGCAGACTTGGAAATAGCAAATTAGACACTAACAGTGGTGCAGTTGCTGTAGCAGGTACCTGACAGTTACCTAAGACTGATTTTGGATAGCTGTTGATAACTGTTCAAACAAGTTTTACTCATTTACCTCTTTAGTACTAATTTGTCAGACTTGTCCCCCTAAGGAGTTACCCGCAAATGTTATGAGCTATCGTGTCAATGTTTCCAGAGAATTCTAGGTATTTATTAACTACCACTAAAATCAGAGGAATGCTTCTCTTATTCACAAATGTGGCACCATGAGAAACTGTAGTCACAATTGTAGTGCAGGCAGATGCCTCTGGAAAGAATTTTAACTTACTTTCATTGTCAAATTATTTCAACATTTATTACCCTGTCAAGTTGAGGCCTGTAGTCTCTTGATCTGATAGAATTTCAGTTGCATCTGAAGCTCAGTAAATAAAACTTACTATCCCAAGAAGCCCTCTTATTTACAGGCGACACATCCAAATATTGACTCATCCTTTAAAAACTTCCAATTTTTGGTCATTGATATCTCGGCACACTTTTTGCCTTGACAGTTAGCTGTGGAATTGCTGCACAGCAAGCTCACAGATGCCTACTGAAGCATTGCTTTGTTGCAGTTTTGTGATTCTGCAGATTTCAAATAAATATTTGTTGAAATGTCAGAAACATTCCATGTTCCTGTTTCCAAGCTATTTGTGGTGTTTTCATTAGGACAGCCGCATTTCTGGAGGTTATGAAAATGTCCCAACTGATGACATTCATATGAAGCAAATAGGACTGGACAATGAATGGCTGCATTTCATACGAGAGTTCATTGCCCCAGTAACACTAAAAGTCTTTGCTGGCTATTATACCAAGGTATGGATTCAAAGCTCTTGCAGATAATTACTCCACAGCGTGACTCAATTTAAGTATTTTATTAAATATATCCTTTTTGGTTTGGTTGGGGAGTTTATGCATGACATAGCAGTAGTTAAAGATGAATGTTGTTGATTTTTTATTTTAGCTAAGCTTTAAACAAAATCCCAAGAATCCTGTGTATGACTTGGCAGTTCACAGCTTGAAGTCTGACTGTAAATTTTGTTGCAGGGCTATGCTCTACTGAACTTTGTTGTAAAATACAGCCCTGACAGACAACGGTCGCTCAGACCTCACCACGACTCCTCTACATTCACAATCAACATTGCCCTCAACAAAGTAGGAGAGGACTTTCAAGTAAGTTACTGACTTAAAGAATATCCTTTGAGTATCTACTATTATTTCTAAACTAGAGCCCGAACACTTACACTTAGGGACCCAGCTGAGAAGGAAGAGATGCACATCACAAATTGAGATGCATTATGCCTTGTGGTTTTTTGACAAGCACTAAATTTGCTCAGTTTCAGGATCCAGAAGTGCTGATGCAGTCAGGCTGAGTTGATCAAAGTGGTTTCAGATGGTGGGAGAGAAAGGGTTTGAAGAAAAACTTTGGAGATGTTAGTCGTTTCATTTTTAACATTACTGAAATGCTTCATTCCTGTAAAGTGAAAACCAATTTTTCAAAAGAGTTTAAATAGTGCCAAGTTGACTCAAGTGGCTTCTTTTCTGTAGAGTTTTTTTTAATGATTCTTTTTTAGATCAGCCACAGAATGAAAGTTTTTCACTCCTGTATCTGTTTGGGTTTTTTCTGAGCTAAATTATTTTCTAGTCTGATACTGATTCAAATAAAACAGTCCCCAGAGTATGGAGTTAGGCAGGGCAGTGGCAGTAATATCCAACTTTTACTTATAGAGAAATTTAACCTGTTGCGTTTATATCTGTATCATTCACAGTCCTTAGCACCAATAAATGTGCTTGCCACACATACTATTTTAGAAAGCACACCTTCAGTTTGAAAGCAGCAGCCAGATAAATTCATTTAAGATTTGTTTGAATGCTGTCCTGGATAGGGGTGCAGTCCTTAAACAAGGCCTGTGAACACCATTTGCTTCTCTCTGTTAGAATGTACAGTAAAGTTGTTGAAGATCTGTTTGTCAGATTTGATGCTTGAATGAGTTGTTATCCCATGAATGCTAAGGCAAGACAAGGGGAAATCTCATTGCAAATGCTTGTCTGTTAATTAATGCTCTAAAGATGGTGTCATGTAAACAACCTTGCTAAGGGGTGGTAAAAGAAAAAAACCTAGCCTATTAATAATAGCAAATTATTTGAAGTGATGGATGTATGAAAAGGAATTTATTAAAACACAAGATAAATGTTTGGGGTTTTATTGTGTTTGTGTTTTTACCACAGGGAGGTGGATGTAAATTTCTTAGGTACAACTGCTCCATTGAGTCTCCCAGGAAAGGATGGAGCTTCATGCACCCAGGAAGACTTACTCATTTACACGAAGGACTTCCTATCTTGAATGGCACAAGATACATTGCAGTATCATTTATTGATCCTTAATTTTATTTTTTTTGTCCTCTTCAACAGCAGTGTTCTTTACATAAACATTTATTTATAGATCTCCTCTGGAAGATGGTGATAAAAGAAACTTTAAGTTAATGTTCCTACACAGCAGAGGTACTTTGGGCTAAAAGGAGGAAAAAACAGAAAATATTTTAATATTATTGAAGATTTCTTGATATCTGCTCTGAGCCTTGAGTCCCAAAGTAAACATGTCCTACTTGTTTTTCCATTCTGCTGTCCTAAAGAATGGGTAAGGAGAGAAAATGGAAAAGCACAGTGAGCCCATTTCTTCGTTGAAAAAAACCCAAAACCCAAGGAACAATTAATACAAAATCATCGGAAAAATTTACCGTGGTTTTCATTCAGTAAAGTGACACAGCTAAAGTTTGTGTGGTCTGTATCTTTGGTACCAACCAATGAAAGAAAAATCACAGCATAAAAACAAAATCAAATGAATCTCGTTTACAGTTGTTTCTGGTAAGCAATAATTCCATATGCTGGTTTATACTGAAGGGAAAATGTCTCTGTAGCCTGGTCTCTTAATTCATTGTCAGTACTGAAGTGTACACCGTTAGAAGAAAAAAAAATAAATTAATTGCAGAGATGGAACAAGGATTAAATCCTTTATCTAAGGAGAAAATGTTTTATCATTTGTTTTGAGAACTCATCCTGTTGAAAGCTTACTTTTCTTCAGCAAGTGACCTTTGTTTAAAGTGAGTTATTTTTCTAAATGTGTAGTTGCACCCAATTGATACTGGAAATTCGATGCTTATTTTCAGAACGCTGGTAAATTTTAATAGGAGGTTTTATAGGGACAGTTTTCTACTCTTAAAATTACTTGAATTTTGTATCAGGAAAATGAAATGGTGGCAGTCTCTTTAAAGCTAAGGGTCTTAACTTGACATTTATTTTAAAGAAATTGGTTTAAAATATTCCTACTGTATCTACTGTTTGTAATTTAAAGAAACTTGAAGCTAACTGTCTCGAAGTCTACCGTGCCAAAATGCACGACATGTTGGAAAACCTTGTGAAAAATAAAGGGTAATTTTAAATTAATGGAGTAGCTGTTACTTGACTGTATCAGGTAATTTCTTTGCATTTGCCACTGTTTTTAAAGAAACTGGGTTTACTGAAAAGTATCTTCTAATGATCTGTAGGTGGGAGATGGGAGTGTCAGATTTTGGGTTGTTTGCTATTGAAATTATTTCAGTTAGTGCCTGTGTACCAGGCCTTGCATTACACTTTCAGAACAACCCCAGCAGGAATGATGGTTCTTGCTTTTGTTTTTGTATAGAGGCTATTTGATGATCTAAACAGTACCTCAGGTTTTAACTACGTGTCTTTGAAGAAGCTGTATATCACATTTTCTGAACAGAAACTTTATTTGCAGCTGACAGGATTAGGGGAGAGTTTAA
Source organism: Edolisoma coerulescens (assembly GCA_013397115.1). NCBI lineage: Eukaryota > Metazoa > Chordata > Aves > Passeriformes > Campephagidae > Edolisoma > Edolisoma coerulescens. The sequence goes on from VWZW01006255.1 coordinate 1,843,379, forward strand.
AGATTTTTCTTTTACAGAAAACCACATCTGCTCATCCTCTGTTCTGCAGTTTTGAGGAATGAGTTGTAGCCGTATTTAAAGTTATGCTGAAGCAAATACATCAAAGTGAGTTAACCTCAATAATGTATTAAAATGCGCTGGCTTGAAAAGCAATGGCTTTTGACAGGAAATTTTTTGCTTTCTTTTGATTTCTCTTTACACTATCAACTTTTCTCCTTTTCAGGCTAATATTTGGGGATTGATATCCCTCAACATTGTTTCCAGGCATGGAACAGCTGTCTCAGTGTCTCTCTCTCTGTACTGCCTGTGCTTAGACAAACCTTACAGATAAGAAAATTTTCAGGCCTTCAAAATGAAAGCAGCCTTTGTTAATTATCTTTTTCTGAGCATTTTTCTGTGGTCTCTTAGGCTAACTTAGTACAGAATAATATTTTTTACCATTGGATCAGTTAACAGACAGTTGATTGTTCTGAGCAGATTTGCTGGAAAAAAAAAATCACAAAAATACAATCCTGTAACACAGAGGAGTTTTTGCAGGACTTTCCCCCCTCCCCCATAACTTGTATTTTAATTATGTATTCTGTAATTCTCAGCCATATTTCATTTTTTTAATGTCTATTTTGCCCTGAAGAAAATCCTGAGGGCTTTATGTACTGTTAAATTTTTGTTTGCAACTGTTAGTTCACTCTGTCAGATAGTGACACGTAACGCTGTGTTCACTGTGCTGCACATTTGTTGGAAAGGAAAATGTGTTTACCATGCTCGAGTTACTAAGGTTCTCCATTACTTCTTCTTTCAAAAAAGTATTTGCAAAGGGTGGCAGAGGCGTTTCAGGTGGACAGCAACAGGTATGGAAGTGTTCACGTTAACTTCTTAGGAACTGACACATGCCAGGAAAAGAAATTTGTTCTGAACAGTTCACCTGAATTAGTTATGAAAGCTTTGCTGTGCTGTTGGAATGTGAGGATATGAACTCACATAGAATAAACAGAAGTGTCACTATTAAAAAATTCTCTCTATATTTCATTACTTTTAAAAGCACTTAGCCCCTTGTGTCTCTTTAACAAAGTTTGTTTTGGGGCATAGAAGGTGCATGCATCAGGAGGAAAGCAGCAACCTAAATTCCAGCAGTGTATGAGAAACCTTGGGAGTACAGGGACATAAGGGTGCTCTGCAACAGATGAGACATTTGTAAAGTATTTTGTTTATTCTGCTTTCATCTAGCTTTACTTTTCACTGTTAAATACTTGGAGAGTGGTGTGGGTAAGAAAACAGTATATTGGCAAGAGATTTCTCAAGTCTCCTTTTGGTTAAAAATACTGCATATAGCTTGGTTTTATTTCATATTTGTGAACTATTCCAGCTCTACTCCTAAGAAATGTTTGGTGCTTTTGGTCATATTTTACACACTTAATCTTCTTTAACATCACTGTTCAACAAGTAATTCCAATATCTATTTGTCAGTTCATTTTTTTGTTCCCAAAGGATTACTATTTCATGCTTCCTGTGAGTGGGTAGCAGTATGACAAGCCCCAAAAGAATATAGATTTTTTTCAGTAAGGCAATAATAATGAAATCTATTTGATTGTGCCTGTTTCTTTATAGTGACTTTTCCCCCGCAACTGCTGGATTCATGAACTAAATGCTAATTCACTGCAGGGCTTCCACAGCAGCTTCTCTTTCGCAGCAGATAGAGATATTAAAGAGACAGAAAAGTCTAGAAAGGACCCTTGTACTTCTTTCCTCCCATGTGCATGTAACCAGTTTTGCTTTTGTTTTTCTGCTTGAAAGAACTGGTGTTCAGATTTTTTTCTTCAACTACTGCAATGAGCCTTTTGAAGAACTTCAGTTTCATTTGATATATTTCTGATATGGTCTTCAGTGGATTCAGTTCTGGAATGAGTAAGTATTTTTTTGAGTCTTTGCCTCCCTGAATCCTCACTTTCTTGCATGGCAGAGTAGGCTGCTCTGCTATTTTTGTGAGTGAAAGGGAAGACAGTAACTGTCTCAGCAGCCCCTGTGACTGAGGTGTCAAATAAATTACTTGACTGTTACTTTTTTTAATTATGGGATTTTTTTGATTCCACAGCAGAGTATGAATTGGAGGGCAGAGCTTTCACAAAATACATTTGTAGAATTGATATTGGTAGTTCTTAGAGATGAGATTTGCACTAGTAGCATTAACAGTAGAGTTGCAAGAATAAGTAATTAATCTGTGACTGCCAGGATTTTGTTGTACCTAGATGGTGGAAGCGCCAAATGGCGCTTAAATGGCTTTCCAGCATGGTTTCCCAAATACTTTCTGTATCTTAATGTAAGAAGTTACTTGGAATCTAATGAAGCAGACAGTCTTCCTCAACAGTACTGAAGAACCTTGGATCAAACCTTAAATATAAGTGGAAGGAGAAGCTTTTATTTTCTTCAGTGAATTATTTGGCATCTTGCCACCTTTTTTTTTTTTTTTTTCCTTCTCCTGTATGTAATTCTCTTCCTATTTGACATTTGGGTCAAATCTGTGTAAGTGCCTCCCACTTACAGGGTGGTGGCTGTCTTCTGTTGTATTTGAGGGCGAGGGGGAAGGCAGAGTGAGGAAGGGATGGGTGAAAGTTCAGAATTCACCCCACGCACTTGCTTCCTTCTGCAGCTGTTTGCACAGAGCTGTGTTCCTACAGCACCTCAATCCTAAACTAACAGGAGGAGGTCTGAGAAGCAGTTGATATCCTGGCATGATGCTAAGGCTGTTAAATGCAGGATCATCTTTTTCTCTTGGTAATTTATTGCTTCTGGAAAGTGAGTTTTCTGGATTAAGCTTCACTTCAGAAAAGCTGTTTTGGCCGTGTTAATGCAGTGCCCCTCAGGATTATTTTGCATGAGGATCAAATGGAAGATCAGTTCTCTGATAAAATCATGTTAGTCTTAAGTTATTTAATAGAGTATGGCAACAGTTCAAAAATAGGATTTCAGTCAGCATGATTACAGCCTGTATTGGCATCAGTGCAGCTGCAGAAGTAGCAAAGCCAAGAGCCTGGCCGGTAAGGAGCCTGGCCTGAGGTGATGCTGTGCTGCTTAGGCAGTGGAGAAAACTGTGCTTTCTTGAAAAAACCTGCTTGTGTTTTGGGTCCTGAGTATGGATCCCTTTGCATTTGCCTACTGCACTTACTTCTGGCTTATGGCTGTTGAATGTCTGAGTGCCTGAGGTTGGCAGGGGAGCTGTATAGTCATATAGTAACAGACTTAGTCAGGAGCTGGTCTTCTGGCCTCAAACCAGAGTTCTCCTATTTCCCAGAATTTTGCTTAGTTGTGAAAGGAGTTGCTCAACTACCAGTGACTCTGCACCATTTTGTTTCTGTGCTCTGTTGAGAGGGGGGAGCAGAGAGGGGAGGAAGGGAGCAGAATTAATTTATTATGAGCTACTTCCTTGCTACAATGTCTGTAGTGTAGGCAGGGCATGAAAGCATTGCATTTTCACGGCCCAAGTTGGAATGACAATTAGTGTGAGCAGTAATGTAAGCCCATGAGATGGTTTACTATATTTAATACTGTAAAACATCAGGACCTACCCTTCAGAGTGGGCTTTGCTAATGCTTCAGGCTTTAAGCTTTCTCAGACATGGGTTGCTGATCTCTCGCAATGTACGGTCATCCACTGGCAGTGTGTGAAGAGGAGGTTTGCAGCCTTGCTGTTTTCCACTTCTCTGTGTCACTAGCAGAACAACTGCTCAGGTCTTTGTTCCTTAAATCAAATTGCTGACTGATAACAATTATCACCCTTCTGTAAGGGGAAGGTGTGTTGAACTTGTGATGTTAATATTTGAACAACAGGTCTTTCTCCACCTCTTGTGGTAGCAGTCAGGATGGAGAGATGGAGTTGGTGAGGATAGAGAGTGAGCTGCATCCTGCTCTGCTCCCACAGTAAGCACACTGATTACAGAGAAATCCAGGGTTTGCTGCTAGAGTTTGATCCAACTTAGTTGCCCCCAGGATGTGTATAAAGAGCTTAGAGAAAATGGAGTGTGCTTTGTAAGGATTAACTCCTCTGATGTTTTAGCTCCTAAATTCTATCAAGTCTCTGAGCTTATGAGAGATGAAGATTTGCGGGGGTTAACTTGCTTTTTCCTCAGAGGCTACTAACATAGGCATGGTGCAATTGAGGCATTTCTGTAAGAAGTGCCTTTTAAGGGAGGTACTCCAGCATGAAGTAAATAGAATGCATGAGAAGTTGGGGCAGAAAGTGTTGAGTATAAGCTACTAGGAGCTAGTTTTACCTTTGGCAGTGCTGGGAGAATGTACGAGGTGGGCGGGTACACAGTGCAACAATGAACTTCTGGCACAGCCAAATTTAGACATCATCATATTTGAATCACTTTTGTACACTGTGATTCACCCCGGGAGCTATTTCAAGCGTTTGGTCATTGTTTAAAACATGTACCATGTAAAGTAGGATGGGTCCTGGTGCATAAAATAGTGATTTGCCTTAGAATTTCTAGATCCAGCTGTCGCAGTCTTGTGTTTGCTGTGCCATCAGGAATTGTAAACTGGAGATTTTGATAGTGTTACTTGAAAATAGAGGAAATTCTCAGTTCTTATACTTCAACCACATGTGTTAATCTGCATGAGAGCATTTTGGCCACATGTGCTATGAACTTTTAGTTCTCTTAGGCTCCTTGCCTGTGTCCCCGTCACTCAGGCATACCGTGCACGTCTCTCCATCCAAACTGTGCCCCCTTCATGTCTCATGTGTTTGCCAGATGTCAGCTTTCCAGGGACAAAAAGTAAGCATGGGTGGCCGATGGCTTTTGCATGAATGGAGGCAGGAGCAAGGAAGACAGAGACAGGGGGTCTTTATTCTAAAGTGTTCTTGAAATGTAAATTTTTAAACTGCTTCTTCTGTGGTAATGAAAGATGCCTTAGGATCAGAACTAAGGAGCTATTATATATCAGAGGTATAACTGAGCTATGCTCTGTAAAAAAGCACAGATGAGATTTCCTGATTTTTTTCTAGTAGTATATGCAGCCAGTGGGATGAGATAGACATAGAGGGCTCCAGGCAAGAGCAGTTTCTTGGATCCCACAGGCAAATCCTTCATCCTGAGCAGTGGCACTGCTCATGGCTGTTGGAGCAGGTGACCAGGGCTATGTTTCACTGCTGTGGTTGGTATGTGGTAGGGCTTTTTTAGTCTTCATCTCGTTATCCATCAGTGTATGTGTATGAACACAAACCCAAGCTTGATTTTTTTTCTATAGCCTGGCTGTATCTTGGCCTTGTTGTGCAAATAGGATTTTTTCATTGTGCAGCTCATACTGTATAAAATTATCCCCTTCTCCTGAAAATTAGGGTGCAGAGAACAGTACACAGGCAGGGCTTAATTTTTCTCTAAATATTGCTGACAAAAAGGGCATATGAATATGAACTTTGCATGAATTAATTGATCCATAATAGTTGTTAAAATAGCAAAAGTAGGAAAAATTAGGTGTTCTTTAGCTTGAACATAAAAGTATGGGAAATGCTCTATGTTTTCCATCATTAGGTAGACATAATCTACCTGAAGCTACACAAACAGGAAAGGCTGAATGGACATCTCAGTATGTTTCCAAAACAGCTGTGCAGGTGTTCTTGAAATGTTTTTTTAGCAAATAAATGGATCTGTTCTTGGCAAGCTGTTCCTATTTTTATTTACTTTTAGTCTGAAGGGAACAAAAGCACATTAATGTACTGCTATAGCAGCGTTCAAATGCTGGGAATCAGAAGCTAAAAAAAAAATAAATAGAGATTATATTGCAGAAGAGAGAAAAACTTTGTAGCCATTAAGACAAAAAAAATATTCCCTACATGGAGTATTTTGTGACCAGGACCCTGAGATGGCACTTGAGGAATGTCATCAAAATACCGCAGCCTGAAGACCAATTTTTTTTTCTTATTACAATTTTATCTCTATTTAAAAAGAGATTCTAGTTACAGACTTTATTCCTGAAAGGCCTTTTCTTCATGTACAATCAAAATGAGAGCTGTCATTAAAACATCTGTATTCAGAAATGAAGCCAAACTACCAGCCTACTCAAGGTTCCTTAGCTAAGATGCCCGCATGTACAATACTCCATGCAGCTCTAACAGCTACCCAGTCTCATGCTTGGCATTAAAATTCCATGGCAAGTTCTGCTAAGCCAGCAGGCAAAAAGTAGTGAAGTATAGGGACAGGTGTATTTTTGACAGATTTCATGCAGAACTGACACTGATTGCATTTGTGAGTGTAGGCTGCTGATGTAAGGATTGATTTCAGCTAGAACAAGCTTTTGCACACAGCTTCAATGTGTCCTCTGCTTGTGGGTACATGAGAGCTGGTAAGAAGTTTGCAAAATACTTGGGCCCAAAGTGCTAATTTACCTATTTCCTGCAAAGCACGGGGTGTAATTTGATAGTGAGACCACAGAGGCCAAAGGCTGAGAGAGCATAGGTGCATAGTTCTGGTTTCTTGGACAAGCTTCACAGTTAGGAATAAGACAATTGTTGAATGAAAGGATGCTCAACTCAAAGGATGCTGAAATCTCACCTGGCCCTTACAGTAAGGAATTAAAGACACTCTTTCCTTGAGGATGGGAGCAATTGAAGCTTCTCTGTCTTGGTAATTAAGAAATCCAGCTACAGCTCTTTCTGTTGTTTTTCTTGTGAATCTGTGGGAGCAGGATGGCAATTGTAGAGTAACACCAGGGCTTGATGGGTGTCCAAGCAGAGCACTGAGACAGAGCAAAGCCTCTGGAAGAGGGAACATTGATACCACACTCAGTGTTTTTTCCATGGCACTGATCAGGGCTGGTTTGCTATGCCCTTTTTATTTGCTTGGTTGTTTGTTTCCTGTTTTTAATTGGGAAATGAAGGGAGATAATACAGTTCTTGAACAATGTAAATCACTAGAACTATAGAAATGAGAAGCGAACACTTCTTTCTTTCAGAGAAATTGTAAAAATACACAATCTGAGTGGTTAAATATAAAGAAACTCTGGTTGACAGTGTAGGAGATCTGCAGTAAGCAAATCTTATTTTTTTTTTTTGCTGAAAATGCCCTTACAGAGTTATTTGATTTCTGCAGATAATGGAGTAAGATATGCACAAAGTGAAACTGCAGCTCCTTGCTAACACAAAAGGAATTGGTCTCATAAGGCTGAAAAATATTTTTTTGCTACATAAAAAAACTTTAGAGAAGGGTGCTCTTGTATTTATTGTAAGTAACTTATATATAAATTCTGCTTCTGTATAGTTCTTTTATAAATATTCCCATCTGCTTTTGCCTTTTTGTTTTTGATGTGCTTATCTCCAGGCTGAAGATTTTATGTACAGCATGCTGTGTTGTAGTGCTGCTTCTTTACTTCAAAGGCAAGGCAAGGAAGCTCTTTTGGACTGAATCTCTTCCACAGAAAATCTGCTCATGATAAAAATTTACAGCAAACTTTACTAGATTTTTATCTTTTCTCTTTTAAATGTCTAAGAAGTGATGAGTGTTTGTTGCTAATGATAAGAATGTTTTCCTTTCACTACTGAAGCTTGCTGATTAAAAAACCCCAACATCCTTCTAAAGAAAACTGATTTGGGATTCAGTTTCATTTTTAAAAGGAAAGAAATAAGTTTGTGGGTTTGTTTTTTTGGGTTTGTTTTTGTTTCTTGGTTTTTTTTTTCTTGAATAATGGAACCAAGTAGATGTATATGAAGTAAAGTTATAAATCTTAATCTATAGGAAATGAGTTTAGAAAAAGTGCAAGGCAGTGGAATTGAGTGAGCAAGTGACAACATTGCATATCATGGTCTATCCTTCATGCAAAAAATAGCATTAAGTGTCTCTTTTCAATCCACTTGCCAAGCTGTAATGGAGAGCGAAATATATTGATCATGTCAGAATTTAACAGATCCTCTGTTGTCTTTCATTTTCTGTTCTAAGGGGCTGAATTCCCAGTGGGCATCTCTGCTGTCATTTCTCACATTTGGCCAGCAGAAACAATAAGAATTATTTATAAGGCCACTAATTGGAACTCCTACATTCCCCCACCCCAACTTGAGTTTACTCTTTGTTTCCTTGCCAACAGCTGTTAGATAAATTTAATTCATTATTTTTTGACTTTACTGTGCTGCCTTCTGTGTGTGTTGCTTGGTGCGATGTCTCATGGTACAAGCGGAGCACCAAGGCATGGCATTTCTCCAGCCCTTGTGCCAGCTTCTTTCTTGAATCCAGTATTTTCCTAAATGCCTGTGGTCCACTGGTAAAGTGATTACAGAGATGCCTGCAGTCCTTCCTCACTGTTTTATGAAACATTTCATGGCTTCTCTTGGATTCCTGGAAGTTGGTTGTAGATACAGAGCTTCTTTCTGTGTTCCCACCTGGCTTGATTTCAGCATGTTGATAGCCCTTTGTATAAAGTGAACCTTGATAAAGAGAATATTCTTCCTTTTCATCTAGCTTTCCAACTCCCTTAGTTTTGAATTATGAATGTTTTTCTTTGTAGTAGAGTGGTGTGGGAAAGGCGAAAACAGTCCAACAACACAGCCAGGACCATTGGCAATAAAAATGCTACTTAAATGTGAAGCATGGTTTCTTCATGGTATGCTTCTCCAGGCTCCAGTTCCTCTCCCTCTATCCCTCCTTTAGTTTGGAAATAAATGTATTCAAACCAAATGCCAAAATAAAACTTTCCTTTCCTTTTTAGACTAGCAATATGTTCAGGACTGTCTAAAGACTTGCATAGATAGTGGACTAACAGCTTTGCACGGTGTCAATTTTGTATTTATTTATAATTCAGGAAATTATTTGAAGGTGGGTAAAAACTCTTTGAACTAAACTGCTGCCCTCTGCAAGCTGGAGTGCATTATGTTTTGGTTAAATGATAACACATGAAGCTCAAAGAAGGCTCTCTGAATATTTAATGGTGTTTTCTGTGCTCATTTTCATGAGAAGTTGGGGCAGAAGGCTACTAGAATTCTCAAAATCACTAAACTTAAACCAAGAATAATAAAAGCCTGAAAAAAGGCTTATAATTTAGGACTGAGTTTTGGATAGTCCTACAATAGCCTCCTGTCTGCTATGCTTCTTGTCATTTATTCTGCTATCTTGGGTAAGTATTGCATAAATATACCACAAGAGCATGATTTAATTTATTTAGTGGTTACTTAAGGCGGCTCACAAAAATAATCTTTAAAACTCTGATAAATAGAGACTAAATAAGCATAATTTTGAAAGAATTAGAATAGCACTATGTATGAGCAATAAAATAGTGAGATCTGTTTTGGGGCCAGGCCTGCAAAATGCTGAATTTCTGCACATTTGACTTAGGTCATTTCCAAGAAGCAGCTTTTCTCAATTTCATTTCATGATCTGTGTGTTCTATAAACTCTCTTCTGTAATTAGCTGGGGAGGTCAAAATATTTAACCTAGTTAATAAAAGTATGAGCAAACAGAGACAGTGGAAGGAAAAAAAGGCTTTGTGTTATCTATGTGCTTTTTCTCTGGTGAGAAGTTGTAGATAAAGTAGTGCCTTTATACTCCGTCTGCCATCCTGCGGCCAAAATTGAATTTTACAAATGCTTGTTAAAACCAGGATGGGATCTGGATAATTGAAATTAGGACAGAAATAAAAGCTGCAAAAGTACTTCAACATAATACTTAAGGTACAGTTATAGGGTTCAAGTCAAGCAATATGGTCATATTTGGACTGTGTGCATTTGTCCACATGCACCTAAAAATGTCATGAATAATACTTGCATACCCACATTTTTAGGTAGAAGTTGCAATTTACAACCTGGGAGAGGATGAAATAGTCTCTGGTAAGAGAGCAGCGCTTGCATAGCCTTTCATCTAAGTGCGTCAAAGCATTTGATGGGAAAATTGTGGCTCAGAACTGATTTGTTCATTCCATTTGGCAGCAAACCTGGGAAGAGGCTGCAGAGTCTCGGGTTCCAGTCTTGGCCGTGGCCTCTGGCTGAGTGACTCAGTTGCCAGGCGAGTGTCCGCGATTGCTGCGGGCGCTTCCCGGCAGCGGGGCTGGGGGCGGGAGGGGGCTCTGAGCAGGGACGGCCTCAAATACCAGACACAGCCCTCTGCCAGCTCCATGTGCACAGCAGGGAAAGAAAGACAAAACTTTTCCCAACAAGCTGATGTTTGGTGCAGGATCTCTTCCCTGGTCCTGTTCTGTTACTTTCTAAAAATGTCTTCTGGTAAGAACCCAAAATCTGCTCGGCTGCAGGAGCCAAGGGCAACACCAGCCAACGCAATGCCATGGGAGCATCTCTTCCCTTCCCTCGTCAGCAGAGAGGCCTCCTCCCTACTCTGTGCTCCATCTCTCCTGTACCTGTTTGACGTTCTAATGAAATACTGCTGACTCTCATGCTGTTGTTTGAATGTTAATATACGGCAGTTGTGTTAATACATGATGGGGCTAATAATGTGGTTAATGTTTTCCTAGATGGTGGTTGAATGTGCCGTTTCCATATGGTGCATGGGGTAAGTATGAAGTTACCTGGAGAGGTGTGACACCTTTTCCAAGCCTTTCTGCTAATTATTAGGATAAGAGAAAATAACTGTTACCTCCCAGAAGTAAAATGTCTTCATGTTTCTTTGAAATTATTTACTGTTCCAAATACTGAAACCCTAATTTTATTTTTTTTTTCTTCAGTCCTTACCAAAACATTGTCAAATGCAACCACTGACATATATGGTTAGTTGTATGTTTTCAAAGCCAGGTCAGAAAAATAACATAGAACGTAAAACTATATTCTTAAAAAAAAAAAAAATATTTGCACAGAACCGTTTCTGGACGTTTCCTAACAAGAGGTAGCTGGATAGAGCAATTTTTATCAGCTCTAATTTGATGGATTGGTCTAGTCACTCAAGTCAGAAAAATTAAATGGAAACTTTGCATACTTCAGTGAGTGCATTAATGATTATATGGTTTGTAGGCTGCAGAGAAAAATACAAAAAGGAAAAATTATGAACATTTTGCACCTTAAAACTGTAAAATGCTTGGGCTATTATTTTTTATAAATATTCATTGTTAATTTATTTTCTTTACCTGCCCTGGACTAGATCTTGAGCTGCTGACTAATAGAATGTGAAATCTTTGTGTTACCTCATAAGTTCTCTATTGGCAAAGTTCAGTTGTTGCAATGTAATTTTATTGTCAAAGGAAGTCATTATCAGAAGAGGCAATTTCTTTGTGAGTAAAGCCAGTTTGAATTTTTTGGATTGGCTTTTGGACTTATGGGCGTGGCAGAGAATACAACTGCAATCGTTTTCTTACTAGAGATTATTGATTTCCCCTTCTATGTGAGCTGAAAGTTTTGAACCACATGGAGCCTTTTCATGCTGAGGGATTTCCTTTCTATTTCAGATGTGGTGAATGGGAAGAGCATTTTCAAAAAAATAACTGGAAAATAAAGAAATTCCTAAACTGGGCTTAAAGACTAATCCAGAAAAAAAATTTCTTATCTTGTTTGGTGGTTAATGTTTTGCTCCTTCTAAATGCACTGAAGGAGCGCATAAAGGGTTAAGAACATTTTTTTCCTATAAGAATGGAAAATGTAGCTAGTATCTTTACTTACCATGGGACTTCTGTGGTTGGTACTACTGAGTCAGGTTAAAGCAGACTGGTGGGGCAAGGAGGAAAGAACAACTTTCTTTACAAAGCAAGCAGGGTGTTGGAAATACGAAGGTGCATCGAGTCACTCTCATGCCACGTGTCAGCACCGCTTCACAAACGCCACGGTGCTGGTCTTCAGTGTCCTGCTGCATGCCCTGGTTATCCTACAGCACTGTGCAACCACAGCTGGGCTGTCAGCTGGGTAAGTCATGCTGTGTTTATCCTGAGAGGTCATTCTTGGCCAGGGATGAGTACAGATCTGGCAGTCCCAGACAGTTTTGGAAGAGCGAAGCAGTACTGTAGAGCCGAGGCTTTCATCACATCGGTGGAAAGTTTCGAGATGCGGAGTGGGTTCAGTCTGTGCTCTGGGCTGTGGGCAGTCGCTGGGAGACCTGTTTGTTTTCATGGCTCTGCTTTCCCTCGACAGCCATCCTCACTGCAGGAGCACAGGAGGAGGTGTGGATGCAGGAGTTGGGGCTGCTGTGCCACTGCCAGGGCGTCTGCTTCCTCTATCACCCGTTCAGCTTCACTGGGCTCAGGTGACATGGCTGGGAAGCAACAACAGAAATCTCCTGTTGCCATTTTTAGTCCTGACTGACATTTATAGCATCAGGCACGGAAGATGTTCCTCAGCTCTGAGTGAATGAAGCCTCTAAATCAAGAGCTGTATGGCTACTAGTAAAGCAGCTGCTTACTCATCGAATCTTGTATCCTTGCGATCTTCACATCTCTGGTCAGGTTTCATTTCCTAGATGTATGGAAAGTGTATATTCATCAAGGAAGGTGCTACTAAGGACAAGTAAATGTGTGTGGTATGTTTTATTTGAATTGTCATTTGGATGAAGGTGCTTTCAGAAATGGCTTTTTAACTGGAAGGCTGTTTCAGAGCTGAAGTGATTCAGAGGAGGAATAAAGCCTGTGAAATTCACTTCAAGCAGGAGTGGAAAGAGACAGTAATTTGCCTCTTGCTCCATTGTATAATTCAACAAATAGGTTAAAAGTGCTTTGAGGTGCAAAACCAGGTCTTCTAAAAGCAGTTTGTACAGACAACAGATTTTTCCATGTCCTGACTCTGAGGGGTGTTGGCTTCTGTGTTTGTATCCCTGGAGGAGGAAGCTCAGTTTGAAGACTTGTGCCAAAGCTTATTCCTGAGGACAGAGACCATGAGCCCTGGCTGCTGCCAGGCTGTGGGCTCCCCCCACACTGCTGGGAGCCTCAGCCCCATGCAGAGAGGCATTGGGAGCTGGGAAATGGAAACCACGCCATGGGTGCTTTTGGCAATGTGCATCTCTCTCTCTTTTTATGAGACAGGAAACCTGAGTTTTGCTGCCCCTCACTTCCTCCCTCCCAGAGCAGAGTAAATATTTGTCCTGGATCTCTGTCTATCTCCTGGTATTTGGAAATCTGCCCTGAAGGTGTGTGGGTATAAGAACTGGACCGGGAATAGGAAAGAATTTTTCTGTTAAAGCTTCTGCAGTAGAGGAGGGAAAAGTAGCTTTTTACATTTCTTTTTTCTCCCTCTTCCTCCTCAGAAACAAGATCCAGCAAAACTACATTTTCAGGAAATGCACAGATTTGCTTTAAAAATTTCCTTCTACTTCAACGTATTTTCTTTGCTGGTTGGTCTCTGGAATTCATCTGAATTCATTGTGTCAGCAGTCACTGTAGCCTAAGCACTACTGTAAAAGTTTCCAGGGAATTTTATTAATAAATTTGACTCCTTGTGTTATGCTGATGCCTAATCAATGGATTGATTGTGGCAAGAAAGACTTCAGAAATTTGACTTTGTTTGCCAGCGCATGGTAATTTCTGATTTAAACTTGGTGATTGTTAAGGGAAAATGGTGTCTCTTACAGGCTTAATTGGACAGAGCATATGAATGCTGATTATGCTATTTATTGTGTAGATATCAACTGACTGCATGCTAATCAGCTGCTTTTTCTTTAGCTAGCCTGGAGTTGCTTTTCTCTCAGTTTCTACTTTTCTTGTTCCCTCGCCACGTATGTACTTTCTCTCCTAGTCTTTTATTCTGCGCAGATGCTCTGTTGATGATCTTTGAACACAGGCAGGGAAAAGCCCCTTGTCATAAATATTTTCTTTTTTTTTTTTCACCCCTCTTTGGCAGTGGAGCATTTGGCCACGTCTTCGTGTTCTCTTCCTACCAGTATTGCTTCCAGATGTTGTCTTGGTGCTTTTTTCTTGTTTGCATTTGGGTTGTCGCTTCATCATTAGCACTCTGTTTTTGAGAGGGAAGCCTTTGACTTGGTAGCAAGCAGACATGAACCCAAGCCACAATTGTCTGACCTCAGCTTCCTCCATTTGAGGTTGTGTTTGGATTTAAGAGGTTGGTTTGGCCTATAGCAACAGTCAGACCCAGCCACAAAGTGCATTTCTGGATTCAGAGGTGGATTTTACCGATGATCCAAGACTCCACAACTTATTGCTTCATGTTGACTTTGTGTAGAGTCAAATCCTGTTGCTAAAGATTTAACCCCTTTCCTTTTGTTTGGAGCACTGCTATGGACAGGTTGCATCTTCAGAGGAATCAAATAAACTGAAACTGTGCTTGATGTGATTTTGTTCTTGAGGGCCATAAATATCATGACGGGATGGAGGACAGTCTCACTCCACAGAGTGGAAGTGAGACCATCTCTCCCCGATGGTGCTGGTCTGAGAAGAGGAATTGGAGCTCAGGTTCTTCTTGCAGCTGCCTCAAACACCTTTTCTGTCCCATTGCTCTGTGCAGTTCCTAGAGGAGTCTTGGGGGAGTCAACCTTGTTGGAGTGACAGATGTGACAATGCTGGGGCTTTGCAGAGAGAATTATTAATTACCAATGTAAGTACCAAAACAAGCCATGTTAACTTGTGTTCCTCATAGGTCTCACTACTCATGAATCAAGCACAAGATTTCTCACACAGCCCAGGTAATTCTGTCTCCTGACTGTTGCTTCTGGCATGATGAAATCAAATATTAGCTTCCCAGTCTGTAAGTGGTGTCTGTGTTTTGTGAATCACTGGTTTTGGAACATTTCCTACCTCCTTTCCTTTACCCCATCCTTAGGAAGTGGAAGATTCGCTAGAGACCAGCTTAACTACATGCCATCCCCAAATCAGTGTGGCCACAGTTCAGAATACAGATAGGCCCCAAATTCAGTCTGGTACAGAAATGGGGACCTGCAGTCCCCAAGCGACAAAACGTGGGAAGAGTCACATAAGGGACAAACACTAAACTCTGTTATAACAAGGCTGTTGCAGACAAATTCACCCCAGCCCAGGCAAGGGAGAGGCCTTCATCAAATTTCAAGCAAAAATGGTTTGTATCTGAGTGTCCTCAAGACTGAAGACCCCCACTGTCAGGCAAAGGATAGAAAAAAAACTTCACTCTGCCATGAAAAACTGCTGAAGAAATCGAAGAGTTTTTTTTGTTCCAGAAAACTTCATGTATCTCCTTCCCTCCCTCAGCTGGAAGAAAGTCAGCATAAATACCATCTTGTCAACTGTGGTTGATTTGGCAAGATGCAGATGTTTATCCCTATGGAATAATTTCCTATGCAGCAGACTTGTTCCAAAAGTAGTCCAGAAGTGATTAAATCTGGAGAACAATGTTACATTTACATGATTCACAGGAATTCAGCTCATCTGTGCTTACTACTTCTCAGCTGGAAAGAAGCAAATAACGCCCAGATTTCTCTTGCTGTGGTGAAGGTGTGAAGGAGCTGAAGGGCTCTCCCTTTTTTCAGCCCACAGGAGGGCAACATCGAGCTGCAGCTGAAGCAGGCATCACCAGAGCAGGTGTGCAGTTTGCTAATACAAGAATCAATGAATTGAAACGAATTAGCTAATTTAGAAGTATTATAGACTATGGCTATTTAGTGGTATGTCAGCCTGCATCCTCTCTGGCTTTGGGTTTGGCTGTATTTGTTAATCTGTAATTGCTCCAAATTCCTTTTGTCATCTGTAGCCAACAACATATGTTGTGAAGAATAAGACAAAGTTATTTATAAGGGTGTAGTCCTGGATCGGTTTTTTTTGCTTCTCTTTGCAAACTATATTGCACAGTTAAGTGTTGTGTTGAAGAAAATGGACTAAAAGGGTTATGATTTTGAGTTGTGGCATTATCTAGGAGTACCTGTATGTTAAAGCTATGCTGCACAAATTGCAAGCTGAGAACTGCATAATCCTGATGGCATGAAGTTCACTTATTTCAGCAACATATCAGCTTTGGTGTTTAATGCAGGTGGCTTTTAGTGGTAGTAGCAGTGTAGCAAAGGTAGCAGCACAAAGGGTTTGTTTTGCAATAACCTGTGGTCTCCATAAATTCTGATCACTCTCTGGAGTGATGTGCTCCAGGTGGCTGAGAAGCCTGACTCTGGAGGAGCTGAAATACAGGGCAGATATGCCAGATCCTAAGAGGCTGGGAAACCAGATCAGACAGAGCTTGGCACTCAGGCTTTGAGTTTCTGCATACACGATGTTTTCAGGTTCATAGAACTACGGGATATGCTGTCTTGGAAGGGACCCGTCGGGATCATTGAGTGACAGGTGAGTGGAGGGAGAGAGGGCTTGTGACTGCAGCCGGGATTTCACAAACCTTTCTTCTGCTGGCTCCCTTTGGCTGGCAAAGCTGGTTTTGCCAGGGGAATTACCAGGATAATTACCTGAACTCTCAGGGTCTTTTCTCCAAGGAGGGATAGAGACCCAGATGGAGATTGTGGTATACCAGGCACTAATAACATTTGTGTTTCTAACCAAAATTATCTGGAGGGATAAACAAGGTAAAGTGATTTATTAAAGTGTTGTCTTCTAATAGACTGACTAATCCACAGTCAGGTTGAGGGAAGTTTCAGGTTTTACATGGATGTTAATGGTACGGTCAAGAGATCTTCATTCAGGTGCTTTGGAGTCTCATAGATGCAGTGTATTGCCAATTAAAACAAAATTTATAGTTTGGAAACTCCCCCTTCCCCAGCCATATAAGCTAAAAGCATTATTGAAACTGAAAACCAAGAGTCTGTAACAAGGCGTGGATTTTTTGTGCCAAGTTCCATGGTTCTGTAAGGGGAAAATACTTGAATTTCCTTTTTAATGTTTAAATCTGGAAAGAATGACATAGGCCTCCCCCCAGCCCCCTTTTTTTCCTTTTTTTCACCCGAGGAACTCATGAAGTATATTGGCATATACTAAAACAGCTTTGACAGGACATTATAGATGATGGATTGGTGCATAAAGGATACATTCTAGTATTTTATTAGAAAAGCAATTGTTTGGATGTGTATCACTTCTAGTTTAGCCAGAGGCAGTTATGTAGTTTCATATAGCCAGTAAGATTAACTCTCTGTGAATTGACATTTTGGGAAGCTATCAATCTTGCAAAGACTCAAAAAAAAAATCTCAAGTAGAAGAACAAGCTTCTGTCCATGTTGCTCTTTATCAGCAAATGCCATTTTTGGGTCCTTGGGAGAAAGACTGCTACAAATCTTTATTCTTTAATGAAGAAAAAAAAATCAGTCTGGAAGTGGTCTGGCCTTTAAACCTACTCTGTTGGCCTTCTGTTACTGGATTCTCAAACAACAGCTTTGTTTGTCTGTGCTGTCCTGGCCTTGCCAGTAAGAAGTGTAGATCTTTGGATGCGTTAACTCAACTCATTATCAGCAAAGGGTGTAAGTACTAAGGGATACTAAGGGATTAATCAGAATGATCTGTTTAAGGGTGAGTAATAAAAAAGCTTAGTGTTTTTATGTAAAGTTCAATTATGTTAATGAAAACTTAAAATAAAGGAACCCAGATGAGTTTTAAGTCTCCTAGGAGTTACTTCTTAAAAGTAACCCTAGTTTCTGCAAGTGCATTTGACTTACTTTTGATGCCTTATGTGGAAGGCGGTTTGTCCCACTTATACTTTACCTCCTCCTACTCATTTGTCAAAATGTATTGGGGGCAAGATGCTCCATGCATGGTTACATTGGGAGATCTGCCCTATAAAGAGCAGTCAGGCATATCAAATCCACAAAAAAAGTGCCCAAAATAAGCACCTAAAGGTGGACACATGGAAACATGCAGGTGTGGCCATGCTGTGGATGGGCAGCAGGAGGGCTCAGGCCTGTGTCCAGCATGGCAGCTTCTCTGGCCATAGGAGTTCCCACAGCAGAGGCAGCCCCAGTGCTTGGCCAGACACATCTGCCATGGCAGGGAAGTGCTCCCACAATGGGCAAAGCAATCCCAGGCTCCCTTCCAGACCTTGGTTTGCAGATAGAAACTCAAAGGTGGGTAAGACACTGTTTTAGATGAGCTCAATCTGCCCTGACTTGCCTCAAACAGAGGTGCCACAAGTTTGTTCAATTTTTCTCTCCATCTACAAATTCCCTTTTCATGCCACCTCTATTCCTTGTTCTCCAGTCCCCTTTTTCTCCTCCTGGAGCACTCTACAAACCCCTTCAGATGAGTAATTTCACAAGCTGTCTCTGGTGGCAATGCCTCTTCCAACCCTGCACTGCTACATTGCTGCGGCAGCCCCGGGTGAGCCTTTGCTGCTGAGGGACTCCACAAATTGTGTGTGGGGTGGGGTGAGAAACATCTCAAAGACATCACTGCTGCTGTGAGAAAGGCTTGTGAAGCTGGGATGTTAGATTCTCATTGACAATTGATTTACAGCAAGTGGGATGATGTAGTATGGAAATATGATATTCATAAAAACACAGCCCATCAAAATACCCCCCCTTTTTTCCCCTCCACCTCCAAAAAGCATAAAATACTTGGACTGGATCCACTTATAACACAGGTTTCTACATTAAACAGTGTCAAATGGCAAAACTTAGAGAAAAATCTGAAACTGGGGAAGGAGACAGGTTATAGGGTTGTTACAGGGGTTAATATTGTTTCAACATAAATGTGAAAGACTTATTTACTCCATAGCCCTGCTTAATCAAGCTTCAGATAACATAAAGCATTGAACAATAATGACAGCCTCTTGGACAGAGCTACACACATCCCAGCACTTAGAGTGGCATGCAAGTTTTCTGCTACCAAGTACTTGTGAGTCCTTTCTGGCTTGGTTTGATTTTTTCAATTGAAAAATATGAATGCATTTTGAAGTGGAGTATGTGTTTTTGTATGCATGTAGCTGTGTTTGTGTATAAACTCACTGATTTCAATTAGTTCCTTGGCCTCTGGGCCCATGGTGTGAATGCCAGGACTAGGCTACGATTCGCTGCTGTCGAGACCTGCCGGAGCAGCTACGGCTGTGGCAGAAATCCATACAGCTGCAGTGATTGCCTTAGGGCGTGCAGAGCCTGTGCTTAGGGCACTGGAGTAGATGAAAGGAGTAGAAAGATTAACTGATGTTTCCAAATTCTGTCACTGAAAAATTTGTTCGACACACCTACACTCGCGTGCACACACACAAATTCTCCTAGTAAAAAGGAGGTGCTCTGTGTGTACTGTACACTCTGTACGTAATCCCTCAGACACCCAGCCCTTGAACATTCATAAATGATTTGGAATTTACTCCCCAGCAGTGACTTCCTACTGTGGAGGACGAGTCAGGGACTTTACAAAGTGTTCTGGGACTTGTACTGGGTGGCTATAGGCATACAGTCCTGAGGCATACCTGGGAAGGGCTGGGGGGATTGGGAACTTTGTAAAGCAGGGCTGTGGGAGGCTCAGGAGGGCAGGTGAGTCAGCAGAGAACTTTGTGGCAGCCAGTGAGGGTAAGGAGCAGAGTTTTTACAGCTAAAAAGCACAGCCCAAACTACAGGCACAGGCAGTTGCCATGAAGTTTTGACGAGCAGAGACTGACGTTGTTCCTCTGTGTCTTACAAACCTTTCCATGGTGCAGCTGTGTCACAAAGCAGCAAGGCTCTCCCTGGATGGGATGGGGACATGGACAGCAGCAAGCCCACTCTGGTGATGCTCTGAGCTTGCTGCCAGCTCTGTCACTGTAGTAGCAGAACGCTTCTGAGTTAGTAAGTCCTGCAGAGGAACAAGAATATTTGTGTGGGCTTTGTGCTGCACTCGTGGAGTCAGATGGGTTTTGGATCAGGTCAGGTGGTTTGTGTCCTCCGGGGCATGGCCGCGGTGAACACAGGTTGATTCCGAGAGACACGGAAAGACAATGTGTTTATCAAACTGTAAAAAAGGATGGGAAGCTCTCAGGTAGGTATAAACACCTTAATTCTCCTGATGTGCATGGTGATGTGTCTCCTCTAAACCTCTTACTGCAGAGTTTGGCACTTAGCATGTTGTGATGAATGGAATTCTAAAATCCAGGAACTCTAAACTCCTTAACAGCCCTAAGGAATTAAAATTTAAAGCTCTGGATCATCAGCATGAGAGAAGGACTGTACATCTTGACTTCGTAGAGTTCAGAGTCAGTTTCCACTTCTGCAATAGTGAAAATTTCTTTAAGCAGAGTTGTCTATTTTAGGTTGTTTAAATAACGTGTCAGAAGAGCAGAAGAGTGTGCTTGGATAGCGGCATGATTGATGAGTGGGTGGAGAATAACTATTACTTTGATGTTTAATATTACAGGCTAGCGGGAACCAGAGATGGATGTTTTCATTACATTTTCTGTCTTCAAAAGATGGTAAATTAAGGGTGGTCCTGGGTAGCAAGGTGCTTTTTGGAAAGTGCAAGGGAACAGCACTGAAATTGATGTATTAGTCATTCTTCTCTTTGTCCTCTGAAAAATGAAAATGCTGCATGCTGGATTATGGAACTCTGCTTATGGTGTCATTTGTCATGAAAAACTGTGCTTGCTTTCTGCACCACCGTTTTTAATAATTGATACCTATTCGAAGATCTAAACTCACAGTATTTGTGTAGTGACAGAGAATAAAACCTCCAGTAGAGAGCCATAGATAATAAACCGACCTTTTCTTATGCTTTTTCTACTGAGATTTTGAGCAGAAATGTCACCTCTGGAGAAAATACTTATGAAAACTTTTTAGAGTGAGCAGTCAAGGAGCTGATATATCTGGAAACAGTAACTACAAGGAGCATGTGATGCTAGCATTTGGGGAGTTTATATGGCCCTATGTATTAATTTTATCTTATTAATTCAAAATATCTGCATTGCTAAGAGAAACTGTGATTTTTAAAAAAATAGATATGATAATGGTAAGGAAAGAAGGGAACTACTACTTAAAGTATCAGATTATCTAAGTTTTTTGAATATTTGTCAATCTAATTTCCAAGAGCAATTCTCTCCCTAGCAAATATGGATGCATCTGTGCTGTCTGTGCTCCCAGTTGTGGAATTAGAGTCAGGAACCATTAGGTCCAGCAATACACCAATGCTGTTGGTGCAAAGCCTCAGAACTGGTGTTTGGGTCTCCCTGGAATCCCTCTAATCAATGGGAGCAGTGACCAGAAATCAGTTCTTGACTGCAGGATCAATGATTTGGTGCCAACCTCTGTTATCAAAAAAGGATCCACAAGCCTCTAAGCTGTAGTGTCCTTTTTTAGCTAGACACAATCAATACCAGTGTCTCACAAACGCAGTGTCCTTGAAGAGCTGGTAAGGTCAAACAGATGTTGATTTGAGCTGACAGGACCCTTTTCCCTTAGGAATTCTATAAGAAGAAGTACCTGACTTCAGAAAGCCATCCTAGATTTTTTTATTGTTTGAAAGTTATTCTTTCAGATAGTCCATTGAAAGAAGGATTTCTCTTTCATTTCTTCCAGAAGAGAACTTCTGCCAAATGTCAGCAGAGGTGGAAACCATGAGTTCAGTGCATGCACAAACTGAGTAACCCCAATGCTGGCACTGAGCTCTGGCAGAGGTGCTCAGCTCTGTTTTAAAAGGGCCACCTCCAGCAGCAAGAGGCAAGTTCAACAACATAATATTTTCCAGTTTTCTCTGAGTGCTGATGATTTTCATACTTTTAAGACTTATTTCATAAAGCCAGAGACGGAAATACCACCATCAAATGTCAGAACATTCTGTTTGCAGCCAGCTCTCCTTGGGTATGGCTGGCTTGCATTTTCCACATCGCAGCTATCTCGGTTAAAGAGAGCTCTTCTGACCATCCTAACAGTGGAACGGTTTTCAGCAAACACTTAAAAAAAACCTAGAAAAGAACAAGCAGAGTGGATGGATTACTAGCAGTTCTAAATGCATATTAGAGGAATTTATATTAAAATTTTATCGGCACGTATTTCGATGAAGGCTAAAATCCTAACTCATAGTACTAAACAGCAGAAATTATTGCATATTAGTTTTAGTTTCGTGGCAGGAATCTGGTAACCTTCTTCCTCAAAGGAAAAGTAATTTCAGTGTACAGACAGGAAGGAACTGCTTATTTTGGTTCTTTATTAAAAGGATAAACATCCATTTCCTAAATGTTAAGAATTAACGAATATTTATCCTGTTAATTTCCTTGGTATTGGTAATCATACCTTCACTAAGTTTTCTCTCTACTTGCTGCCTTCTACATAGATTTACGTGTCACACATTTACCAAAGAATAGATTTTGGATAGTCTCATTGATAGTGAAATCCTATAATCACTACCCTTTTGCAAAAGTAATTATCCACCTATCTCTTTAGCCTCTAAAAATTAACTGCACAAACTTTACTCATTAAAAATAATGACATATCTCAATCTATTATTTTCCAGGGATACTGGGTTTTTCCTCTCTATATATTTTAAATATTAAAATCTTAAAGGTATTTTTGTGGGGAACATACATTATTTAAAACTATTTCTGCATTGGGCACATTAAAATCAATCCCTTCTCACTCTTTAAAATAAATGCATGTGTTGGCTGGTCTGCACTACTTGCTGTTAAATATCTTTGTCTTTCTCTGCACAGACTTCGTCTTGAAAGTAAGAGAGGTTTGACTTGTGATCCTTGACCATCACTGAATTTCCATACAACTGGTGGAGCAGTTTCCTTCTGACAGGAAAAACGATTCCAGAGAACTTTACGAACGCTGGATGAGGATATTACTAATGGGTGTGATTTCATATTTCTTCCTATTTCAGGTCTAGGCAATGTGTGCATCCATATGTAGTAACAGTGAAAACAGAAAAAGCAAAGCCCAGGAGTGCAGAAGAACTCCCACTGGGGTATCCTTGGAGAATGGCCAGTTTTGCAGAGGTAAGTCAAAATCTTGCTGTAGCCTTAATTAACTACAAACCTTAATAAACTGTTGGGTCACATTTGCAGTTAAATGCCTTAGTATTGATTAGAAAACAAAGTAAATTAAGTATTAAAAAAAAAGTTTCACGAAACCAAAATAGCCACATATTTCTCCTGCAGTTTTTTTTTTTTTTTGTTGTTCCGAGGATGTATTTAACCGTTTTCACATTTGGACATCTTGCCATAACACAGAAGGGTGGAGTTTCCTACCTTCCGACATTTCTGTGCGTGTCTTATTATAGCCTGCTGTGCTCTTTCCTGAGGAGAGCATAAACAGCTTCTGATGCTAAAGAGAATATTCAGTAACCTTTCTGAGAGTGTGCTTGCCAAAAGGCATTCAGCATTCCTGAGTCTGCTTGGAAAAAAAGTCTAGTAGAGACTTTAATTTCAGTAAATAGGTTAATATTTATATTTAAGACACGAAATTTAAAATTTTTAACTGTATCATGTATTTTTTTCCACGTGGTCTGGAGGTCTTCTGACATTTTTCAAATCTTGGTTTCTTAAATGTCCAAGTATAAAACCACATTAGTATTCAGAAAGAATTTTTGAATCTTCATGCCTTATTTGCTCAGGCTAAGTGTGCATCCCACTTTGATTAAGACTTCGCTGATCCTGGAGTAAAATCATTAAAGATTCATAAACGACCATTGCTTTTCTCCTCCTTGTGAATGTACTGACACGTTTTATGCAATTATTTGTCTCGAGTATCTTCCTGAACTTTTAACCCCTTTTACATTTTCTTATGCCTACTTACATTAAGCCTAAAAATCTTCATTTCAAAGCATTTTTAAAAGCTAATATACGATTCATTTGAGTTCAGTGAAAGTAAAATTATGAAAAAGCACCCTGTCATGGAAGGGCTCATAGCTAATTAACTACATGGGCGGTTTCCTCTGAGGAATAATTTCTCTCAATTCTTTAATTTCCAGGTTAAAACGCCTTTGAGTCTAGGCTCATCTTTTGGGAAGATGTCTCTAAAAGTGACAGCTGGATAATGTTGTCCTTCAAGGTGAAGTCTGCCATCACATCTCCTGCTCACACATCTCAGCTCCGTGGCATGGGGGACACACAGGGAGTTTAATCCACCAGAAATTTAATTTTTTTCCTTCTTTTAGCTTGGCTTCTAAGCACACAAGACTTGTGCTTCCTTTAGCTCTCATCTAACCCAGTCCCTCCATTCTTTCTCATTATTTGTGTGTGGTCTGAAGTGAGTGGGAGAGAAACATTCCCAGGACTTTCCCTGAGTCACCAAGCCTGTGCCCAGCCCCAGCAGCCAGGCACCATCTCCTGCCAGGACATGACCCAAAGCACCAGACCCCAAACTGGTCCTTGGGTGCTCGTGGGCCAGCCTGAGCACACGTGTGTGCCCATCCCATCCTGTGGGGCTTTCCTGGCACTCTGGAGGAGTCACAGCGAGGAGAACTGCTCACCATCCTGTCAGACCCATGGGCAATGCCTTTTCCTTCCTCCTGGGCTTGGTGCTCTAACTCAGCCGCAGGTGTAAAAGCCCAGAAGAAACAGATGAGAGACATTATTTTCCAAGTCTGGAATATTTTAATGCTGAAATACCTAGAAAGCAATTAGAATTGGTAGGCATGCAAAGCTGGGAGAGTAACCAGCCTTTTTCCATCAGTTATCCTGAGAGTAAAAAATTCATTTTAGAAGTCTGTATAAAATGCTTTTGAATATCCAGTCTTGTTATTAAAACAGCTTTCTTTAATGTGTTTATAAATTTCAAATGTGTACTTACTAGAATTAAAACTGATGATAAAACCCTCACTGGCTCCAAGAGGGATTAATCAGAATACTCAATTATTCATTCTGGAAAAACACCTGCACAGGATTTTAGGTTATCAAACTTGTCTGCTTTTGATGCTTTGGTTTAAACTCAATGTACATTGGAGCCTGAGTAGGATTTTGGTATAAAATAGGAGGGTGATGTCTATATTGGAGAAGAAAGACATTCAATTTATATTCTCGGTGAAAGCTAAATTGGCTTTGTTTAAGGTGGACTATAAATCTCCCTGTATTAATGGTGTCTAAAGCTTAAGCAACATGTTTTTGTTAGGTCTTAGAGATTCTTTCCAGCCACATCTTTTTCTGCTGTTTGCTTTAATTAAAGAGCTAATGCATTACTGACATCAGAG
The DNA here is from genome assembly GCA_013397115.1 of Edolisoma coerulescens. NCBI lineage: Eukaryota > Metazoa > Chordata > Aves > Passeriformes > Campephagidae > Edolisoma > Edolisoma coerulescens. The sequence continues at coordinate 1,868,281 of VWZW01006255.1, forward strand.
ATACCAGTAAACAAACTGTTAGTCACAAAGAACAAATGAAAATTTTAACCAAATTATTAAAAACATTTCAGGGTGGCTTGTTTTGAAATCCCTTTTTCTATCAGAAACCAAGAACTGAATAATTTACCATGTGTCCATGCATTCAGAGCACAGCATTTGGAGTTGTAGTAGTCATTCTTAATGCTGAAAATTGATATTTCTCTTTATAACTCTTTAAAGAGAAAAAAAAATCCCAGATAACTTTTTTTTTTTTTTTTTTCCGGTCCTCCTTCATGGTCATTAAGGCTATAAAACATTTGTTTTTAAGCGGTTAGCTTGCTTTTGCATATTTAGGACTTTTAGTTTAGCCAAGGGAATAAGAAAATTTCCTCCTACTCCTTTGATTATGTTGCTTACAGTCATGTGTAATCTGAATGTAGCCAGTCTTAGCTGAGTATGTGAGTAAAAGGATCCTAATTTCTTTTTCAGAATGAAGAGTGAAGTACATCCTCTGACAAGTTACCACTGAGACTTGTTTTCAAACACTTTTCGAAATTTTTTGCCATCTGTTTCTTTGCTACCACTCATCTTTGATAAAGTTAGTATTTTTCTAAGTTGTTATATAGTCATTATCTCAAACAAAGTTTCTAGAAGTTATTTATATTCTTTGACATATAAATAGGCAACTTTTGGCAATTTTACCAGTGAACTTTTCTCCTGGATGAAGTCTTTGCTACTACAAACCAAAGAATTTGAAGTCTTAAGAGATTACCATTCTTGATGCAGCTTTGAAAATATAGCTGTTATCAAAAAATTCCTATCAGGTATTTCAACTTCATTCAAGGTTATCTAAGTAAAAATACAGGAACCCCCCCTAGAAAAGTCAGGATAACCTTGGCTTTGGTGAAAGAAAATGCCATAAAAGATTTCAACATCTCTTTTATATAAGAAAATAAAGCCTGAGTGCTGATTTTCAGTTTCACTCCATTTGAACCACAGGATTTTGTGACATTGTTATTTATAACTACAATATTGTCAGCTGGATATTTATGTATATAATTATCCATGCTTTTTTTTAGATTAACCATCTGTAAATATAGCTTTAAAAATCCATTAAAGCATCATTAACCTACTAATATTTTAAAGCACCATCACCTGCTTTTTTCCTTTTTTTTTTACAAATATATTGTCTATAATTTATTCCTTGTTGGAAACAAATTCCCTGTAAGTAAAATATTATTAACCTTCAGGGTCTATACAGCAAGAATAGAATAGAGAACTTCAGGAGATGATGCCTGTAAAACCCTCTTACTGTTAATATATACAAATCTATTAAGATTGTAAGATTTAATTTCACATGTTGACTACCAGTGAAGTTGATGAGACTGCAAGAAAAGACTTATTTTGGGTTGTTTTGTCTTCAGAAATTGCTCCATGATCTTTGACAATTATATAATTGCTTTGCCGGGACTCGTGTCTGACCTGTGTGGATGGTTTGCTGCTTAGTGCCTTGTCAGAGGGATCTGTGCCAAAACAGAGAGCTGGGTTTGGAAAGGTTCGGGTGTCAAGAAGTCTGCATGTCTTATGTTGCTCCATTTCTCTCTGAGGGTTGTTTTGTTTCACTTTGCTTTAAGAGCAGTAAGTCTATTTAGTGCAAAATTCTGCTTTGCTGGTGTGACTGGAATTGAGGTGCTGGTGAGTGCAAAGCATTTGTAACCAGCCTTGCAGTGGGCAGCACTCCCTGCTGTTGCAGCATGACCTGGCTGCCATCCCATAATAACCTAGTTTCCTCAATGTCTCACCTTCTTATTACTGCAGCATCAGAACTGCCTTCCTAAATGTAGAAGAAAACTCTTGCTAGCCAAAAACCTCTCTATTGCTATTGAGCAGGAACACTTTTCTGTACCATGACCTGTTGTGCACTGAGATTGCGATCTTCTCTCTCTCATAAAGCTGTCCAGGGAGCTTTGGGCTGGATGGACACTTGTGGCAGTATCAAAGATGTATTTCTTCCCACCACCTCCTGCCCAATCCATTCTTTCTATTGCTTATGTCAAGGTTCAGTGATGCTGTGGCTGTGCAAATAACTCCACCACAGTCTCCATGACAGTAAAAGGATCAGGAAAACGTCTGTTTGTGGGTGTTTGTTGGTTTTCATTTAGCAGCTTCTACAGCAATAAATCCCATAATGTTTAGGTGGCCTCTGTGGCAGAATTACTGAGTATTTATTAATGATGGCAAAGTAGAGTCAAGACACAGATTCTCTACTGTGGTGAAAAAATTAGCACTTAGGTAGCAAATACACACCACCGTGCCCTCAAACTGCCTGATTTAGGAAATTTACTACCTGATTAATGCGTTAAATATGTGGGATATATTTGATCAAAGTTGAGGTATGAAATGTTCATTGAAATATTTTGAAAGGGTCACAGTAAGAAGGCTTTTAAACATGAGCTTTTTATTTTGGGATCAATATTCTAAATGAACATATTGAAAGCATGTTTCTGTCAGTGCAGCAGTGTGTTAAACAGGCAAGCTACATTCTGTGTTAGGTAACATTGCAGACTCTTTCTCTGATTATAGAAAGCTCAGGAAAATGTACTACAGTAACCCGCATTTCCTTTTAGATGCTGCCACTTGGGCACTGTAAAGCATCCACAGTGGGGAGGAGGAATCTGGTACTTACTTGAAAATTCTCAGACAGAAGACGCTCTGGTTTGTGTATGTCTAGAAAACCACATAATTCCCTGAAGTGTTTTCTGTCTCAAATAGAAACATTATTTCTTCCCAAGAAGTGGCCTGGTTTTCAGCATGGAAAAGGGAAAAAAAAAACCCAGGTTGGAAAGTACTCTGAGACTAAAAATAGTGACATGCAAAACTTGTTGATCGGCATATCCCTGGTTAGGAGGATGATTCTTCCTCCTTGAAGGGCAGGAGGGTTACATTCTGCTACAGGAGCCAAATTGTCTCCTCCCTCTGTGCCTTGAAGAAGTCAGGTGCAGATCTAAAATATTTAACTCTACTGCCTGTGTGTAATGTTAATTTGGAACATCAGCCCAGTAGGTGAGAGGGACAGTTTGCATTCAGGGATGACTATGGCAGCTTATTCCATCCATGCCCTCCTGGGAGGAAAGGGACTGGAAGCACAGGGCACAGAGGTCATTGCTGATGACTCCACCAGCTTCATTCCTTTTATTTTGCCACAGGTTTGTCTACATGATAACGTAATTCTTTGTTGCAAATGCAGTAGGAACCTGAAAGGAGATTGTTGCCATGTGGAGGCTGATCTCTTCTCCAAGGTAACAAGTGACAGAACAAGAGGAAATGCCCTCAAGTTGCACCAAAGGAGGTTTAGATTGGATATTAGGAAAAATTTCTTCACTGAAAAGGTGGTCAGGCATTGCTGCCCAGGGGAATGGTGGAATCACTGTCCCCAGAAGCATTCAAAAGCAATGGAGATGTGGTGCTTAGAGTCATGGTTTAGTGGCGGACCTGGCAGTGCTGCGTTGAAGTTTGGTGATCTTAGACGTCTCTTCCAATCTCCATGATTCTATGATTCTAGGAAGTGCCTGGCTGCAAATCATCCTTTAACCACTCAGCTGAAAAAAGTATTTCACAAAGTACTTTTTTTTTTTTAAAGATCTTTAGAAATATGCAAGAAAACCTGAGTTTTGGACCTTAATATCTTACAGATGTTGTCATTATACTTACTAAACCACATCGTTATTGTTGGAGCTCATGCTAGTGTTGCAGGAGCTGCTAGACCACTTCAGTAAAGCAGGTGGAGAGAAGCTGGAATTAAACCCTCTGTTTCTGTCCACTGGCCTGCAGGCATAACTACATACCTCCAGTGCACTCAGGGGACTAACAACAATAACTTGCCAAATACACTTTTAATTCCTGGTGACTGACCAGATAACTTAGGTGCCTTGAACTGATGTTTTCCTGCCATTCCACTTTATATTTTAAGTGATCTGTTTTTCTCTGCAAGCTTTGAGTTCCATGCTTAGGCATTGACTTGCAAAAATCAGATCTGGAGTCAAAATGAAATTCAAATAGTTTCTTTTGCTTTCTTGCACATTAATAGTCTATTAGTAACACCCAGTATCTGTGGCTTAAAATTAGTTTAATTAGCCTAATCTTAATAGGATAGCTCTAAGTATTCATCTACATTGTCCAGGGACCACCTAAATTAAGCTGATTGGTAACTGCTTATAAATTGCAGATATGCATTGATCCTTTCTTCCCACCCTTGCTTTCAAGTGGAGTTCATGTGCAGGGAAACTTCTTTCCCACAAAGCCAATCCATATCTTGGAACCGCTGCAGTCAATGCATTGACAGCACATGGCATGTGCAAACAGATGAAGATAACAAACAAGTCAGATTTGTTCTCAGGAAAAGTACAAACTCTCCTGGTTGGTAGACCACCGTTACCGTGCTCCTCACTTCTCAGGGCCCAGCTCATTTTCCTCACTGGTTCAGCTACCTGTTGTCAGTAGAACGGACCAGAATTTTAACACTGAGATAAGCACTATATGTAAATGCATTCCTGCTTCCAAATCTGTCAATGACAGTGTTTAGTCTTCTCTGGGTGGAGTTTAAGGCACTAGAATAAGCCCTATGCCATTAAAATGGACCTTTAAGTTTCCTGAACCAGTTCAATATCCACTCTGACTACCCCTGCTGGAAACACTCACCGCTGACGGGCCACCTCTCAGCTGAGGCTCGCAGTTGTTATGACAGAGCTTGCTCAGATGTGACAGCTCAGGAGGGGACATTATTGGGGACAAGTCTCCTCTGCTCCCATTTCCTGTGATAGAAAGAGGGAGGACATAAACTCATCAGGCCACCAGAGAGACAGGACTTCTTGAGTCCTGTGGGACTCTGTGTCAGAGCCAGAGTTCAGCAAATGGCAGGGTAATATCCTGGGTTCCTGAGGCTGGATGGATGAGCTCTGGGATAGCTTCTACAAGGAAAGGAAATTCCAGCTGGCTGGGGAGTTGTTGGCATGAGCACAGGGGTGTGGAAGGGAGGCTGTGAGTTTCTTCCCTAGCACATAGCTCCCCTTTTCTATTAGACTGTGGTACAGCTCCAAGCACTTTGATAACTATTAACTCCTTCATGCTGCCAGAAACAATACCAGGAGTAGTTCATCAAGAGTGTGAAAGGGGAAATCCTGCATATAATAATAATGCAGGACCAGGACATATAAACAATATTTTCAATAGCAAGGTCATTCAAATATTTCCATTTCTTTCTTATTTATTTATTCTAGGTAACTATTCCTGCTTTGCCATTCTTGCTGCATATGGAAGATTAGATATTTTATGCTCTTGAACTCTAGTGGTTGATTTAACCATATGGAGACATAATGACAATGAAATTAGGGGAAAATCCTATAAACCATCAGAATTACACATCTAGAGCACATGGAGTTCAGAGCCAATATTTCTGCTGATACAAAGGTGTACAGCACGTTGCTCTTTTCATTTGGTCATACTGACTTTCCAAATTGCTGCCATAAAGTAGTACGAAAAGTTTTCCGACAGCTCTTTGTGTAAAATCAAAAGGTCTTTTTACTATCAAGTTATTTCTCAAATATTTTTTTCCCAAATTCATACTTCCATGAACTAATGAAATCAATGTTGTATACTCCTAAGTTGGTTTTGATGCCTTATTTTCAGGGATCAATCAGTATTTATTCTCCAGCTGTAGAATGTCCAGATTTTGGGTCATTAGAGTTATCAGGCAGTTTTAACTTATTTTTGCTTATGCTCCAGAGGTCTTAGAGAAGCACAAAGAAGTAGTTTATAAAGAGGCAGATTTAAAAACAAAAAAAAAAAGAAGTACACAACTTTCCTGTCTTTTTTTTTTTTTCCATTTATCTCTAAACACTACTTATGAAATGACTGCTTTGCAGTAAAGGTGGTACCAAATGCACGGTGCCATCCACACCCTTTCCTACCCCAGGCCAACAAACCCTGTTTGTACCGACAACAGGGTGAGGTAGGACCCACCTGGTCCACGTTCACTTGACCAGAGCTGCTCGGACCTTGCTGGGGCCTTAGTGCCACCTGAGACTTGCTGTCCCTGCCTGCTCCCTCCCGGTGTGGGGGAACCTCAGGTGATCCACTGTGGGGGACGCTCAGGGGGAATTTTTCCTTTCAGTAATGTTGTTGCTCCTTCTGCAGAGTTCATCTGCTTTGTCTTTGTAATTCCTCCTTTACTGGTGCATGACTGACAGGAACAGAGCCATGAGGTCAGTTTTTTCATTAATTTCTATTCATTTCTCAAAGTCCTTAGAAAGCTGTGATCTGTTTGTGCCCTGAAAGCAAGCACGGGACACACAGCTGTCCTTCCAAGGAAGCAGTCAGGTAGACTTCAGAGAGGTAAATGCAACAGGAAATGTTAGTGAGATTCACTGAAGCATTAGAAGTGTTTTGGCACAATATCCAGGATACTTGTATTGACCTGCGTAACACTGCTGCAAACACTGCAGCTCCCACCATCCTCAGAAATACCTGATAACACTTTTTTTCCCCCTAAATGCTTTAAGATATGTTCATTTAGATATTTTGTATCAGGTATTCCTGCTATCAGGGAGGCCGTAAATAGATTTCTGAAAACTGTAGCACTTTTTAATGTACATTTTCTCAATTCTTGGCAAAAATAAATTGATAGAAAAGGCACTCAGTAAAACATTCCAGATTTCCATATTCAGATTTCAATAAAATGCTTAAAAACTGTAAAAAATTACACCAGATAATAGTAGCCTAGTAAAAATGAAAACGAGGGAGGGAGTTCAGTAATGGAGCATTGCTTTTTCATTTTTTTATAATTAATCAAAAGTTTCCATGTAAAAAAAGGTTTTATATTAGACTTTTATGATGATAGTGCTTTTATACTTGCTGGGATAACCCTGGCTGCTATTCACTGAAGTAGTAACAGGCTGCAGGAATACCCATGCACCCGACTGTGTATGCATTTATTTCACATGTGTATTCCTGTTTAGAGATGGAGAAAAAACCATAAAAATTAAAGTACAAATCCTATCAGAAAAGAGGTTCTGTGAGAAAGACAGAAAACTTAATAAAACTAAAAAAAGTCTATTTACTAGTTTTAAAACCAGATGTGATAGGCCCCTATGAAATCATTTCCTACTGCTGTCATGCTGATTAGCTGCACAGACTATGTTACTGGTCTCTTGAACAGATGGTCTATACTTCTCTTGCAAACTCCAGAGTTACTGGATGACAGAGGCATTTAATTTTGGAGTCCTTTAAAAAAATAGTCCTGTTTTAGATTTACTTCGTGATGAAGAGTCACATATTTTTATTACAGAGTAATAATTCTCCAAAGCTTAAATCCCTACCACTTTATTTCTGGAATGGTTCACAGGTTTTGGCCTCCAACCTTTGCTGTGTTATGTTGGTCTGGCTCCCAGCTCCAAGGGCTTTATTTTCTGTCCAGTGCCTGCTACACTCCACCCATCTGCCCGTGTGATTGAAGGAAGGCAGCATTAAGCAATCTTTGCTCACGACAGCGTCGTCCAGAAGAGCTCAGATACTTTCAAACACTCTGCGTTTGTTTCCTTGGGTAAGAAAACAACTACTGTTTCAATGACTGTCTTGAGAACTTCTAGGTAAATATGAACAGTTGCATGAACCAACTTTATGACCATGGCCAGTCTTAGTCTGGCACAATGCAACAATCAAGCACAGAATACACAGCTCTTTCCCATCTGTCTTTATGTAGCACAGAGTTTTGTCTGGCAGGGTGGCTCGTGCATATATACACGTAAGAACGTTTAAATGCTTCCTGTCAGTATAAGACAGAACTGTAACTACCATAATGCTGCAAATTGCACCGAACATTTTATGAACTCAGAATTTATGTTACCATTTAGTTTTGTTTTGCTTTTCTGCCATGTGTTTTCTCAGAAAGACCTCCAGCTGACAATATATCAACTGAGTTCTAAGTCAACAACTTTGCTGCCTTATTTTATATTTCTAAAAATTATGCTGGAGAATTTAGTACCTGTGAAACTCTTATAGCTCTAGGGCTAAATTCAATATAAGGATCTATAGCAGCACAGCTAGCATGCACCATGACAGATGGATAAAGAAGCTGCAAATCCATTTGTTTGGAAGGAGTTACATAAGTCAAACCTGAGTACAAAAACTGTGAGTTTCTGGTAAACATGCAGACAGGCACAGTCCCATGTGCACTTCAGGGCTCATCTGAGCACTCTTGCAGCTGCTCCATGTGGGGAGGGATTCTTGGTCCCTTCCTCACACATAAAATTCAGAGAAGCATCTTTCTAGACACAGGGACCTCAGTTGTCACAAGAGAGTATAACTAATGTGTCTCTCCAAATGACTGCATAACTTGACTACAGCCTGACTACAGACCCCAGAGCTCCCTCACCTACCACCTTCACATCAGCTGGCAGCATCACTGCTTTTTCTGTCCATGCTTGTGGACAAAAAAAAACGAGTGGCAGATTGGACAGGCATGTTATTTGCATGTCTGAGAGCATCCAGCCTTTATAGATGAGACGTAATGAAACATTAATTCATACCCTATCAATTTTTTTTGCAGTTGACATTAGATTGATCCTGAGTGTCTGTTCACATCTGCTTGAAGGAGTTGTATTTTACACTTCTTGCTGAGCATATAATGAAATGCAAATTCCCTGACTCACCATGTACGAAAATAGCTTACTCAAAGGATTTTCTCCTTCTCTGTCATATAATTAACAAACCCAGGTCTCTGCTTGCTCTTTCAGCTGATTTAGCACCCTCTCACTCAGGAGAGGAGACCAGGGAACATACCTTTCTTACGTAACTTTTATTACGCTCTGAACCATCTTCTTAGCATCCTCCCTGGGTTTAATTTTTGACTGAGATAAGCCATTTGAGACAGATCTGAAGACAAATTCCTGCTGACCCCAGAGCCTAGGGAGCCCTTAAGGAACATCTTGATCTTCACGATCTTTACTCTGCTGTCCTGCAAGCCCTTCTCTCAGAAAGGGTGCTCAGGCAGTGATTGCAGGAGTTGCAAGTTGCTTTGCATATTTTTTCACAGAAATAAATGACACGGCTCTATTGCGTTTCTTTTCCACTTTGTTACCAATTTACGACCTTTTCCTATAAATCTGTGAAATCTTTATAAGGTAGATGGGCATGCCTGTTCTGCAGCAGAGGATCTGTCGGTGCTTGTAATCCGTGAGAAATTATATGAACTATTTGGAGACTAAAATTTTTTTTTTTTTAATGGAGAAAAGCTCAGAGAATGGATGTGCCTGTTAATCTACAATGGCTCTCATGTGCTCTTTGGCATCGCTGCTGCTCTCTGCTCCTCTCCACAGGGAGAGTTTCAGTTGTAGAGAGGTGACCTTATGAATTGTTATTAATTAACACTTCCACACCTAAATTAGCACCTCTATCACAGGCATGCAGAGAAGCTGTTGCTCCATGAGGAGTGCAGGCACACAAGTTACCAACAGCTCTGTCCAAATGTGAGCAGCTCCTTCCTACATCACCTGCCAGACCAAGCACACAGACACGCATATATCCATCTCTGAGACAAAGGAGTATTCCATGTTAATGGGAAAGTAAGTTATATTGCCAGAACATGTCATCTTCAACAAAAATCACATTTTCTGGTCCTCTCAGAGCACCAAGAGCTTTCCAACTGTGTGAAGCTTATGGTCTGAAAAATCTCCTGGGATGTCTAAATACAGAGAAGTTCAATTTTTTTCTAACTCTGGGGCATGGAAGTTTTCATTTTCTCTCAAATATTTCTTAATTTTTTCAGTCTATCTATGTGGTTATCTCTTAATATTAGAAAATTTTAAAAATCTATGGGGTTGGTCTACAATATTGTTAAAGCTTATATGGTGTTCTGGCACATAAATCAGATGATAGAGGGACCATCTACTTCAGAAATTATCTCAAGGCTGTAAGAAAAGAACCAGTTAATTTTGGCTATAGCTGTTCCTTCAGCTTGATCGCATGTTTTGGATTTATAGCCTCCTTGATTCTAAACATTTAAACATAAGCATTTTCAACACTGTCTGGAGGAGGTCCATGGATCTGCCTGCTATGGGATTGACCAAATTATCTTTTTGATAAATATCAGGCAGTTGGACTGCCAATAGTCAAAAATAGTACTCATGGAACAAAATAATCTGCCTGTAGAAGAAACATCCTTTATTTCGTAATAAAAAATGAGAGGAGGAGAGGTTACATCTGCTCCCTTGCAATCCCTCCCAGGACTCTGTGCATTCCAGTCTCAGGGGCTGAACATTTGCTCAATCAATTTGTGTGAAATTTTAAACTCTGGCTGCAAGAAGTCTTTTTATTTAATGTATATTTAGACCAGGGAATAGTGCCTCTTTTCTTATGGAAACAATCTTGCTGTATGAGAGGAAATGGCACCTATAAATTTAGCCTTCCTAACCCTTAAATCTTATCACAAATGGGCAAAAAGTTTCCATCATGCTCCTTTTCAAGTCCTTCAAAGGAGAAACAAGTTTGTGGTTAACATATATATGATCATGAGCCCTGTGAGTTTGGCATTTCCTGATGTTGTGCCAATGGCAGAACCACAAATGTACATGTAGCAACTCCTCTTACGGAAATGTCATCTCCTTCTGCCTCTGAGAGCCAGAAATGTTCCCATTTAGGAAAAACAGACCATCAAGTGGTGTGGTGGAACTTACCACCACAAATGGAGATCTTTGACGAAATCACATGGATGGGTCTGTTCTGACTGTGCAGGATATAATTTGCCTGCTCCACAAATGGGAACAGAAGAAATCCGTGTCAGATGGTCCTTGCGGCCTGATATCACATTGTTTATTTAAACAGATCAATGAATCTGGGGATCTATTGCACAGCTTAATTCATACTGGAAATAGAAAATAGAAGATAAATAATTCAGCAATTGAATAGTAGAAATGCAGTTTTTTTCCCTTTTTTTGCCTGCTGGAGGGATGTGGTTCTGGATAAACATTTCCACTGCGACTTAGTGACTGTACCTGGATGCAAACAGTTTGCACTGGCAGCTCTAGGCCCCATCCAGAACTAATCTGTTTAACAGCTCAGTCTGAAGCCACCATCACTACAACTCATCTAAAGAGATATTTTTCATGCACACTGATTTTAAAGTAGTTATTTAAATTACTATTATTGTTCTGTTTTCCTCAGAGCCTGTCAGAAGTCCTGCTTGGCCTCCACTTACAGCTGGGAAGATTTCTGGGAGTTCAGAATCTCCTGGCAACAGAAAAATCTGCAAAATCTCACAGAATTCCCTGCATTCAGTGCTGTGAGTACTTCTGCCTGCTTTAATCCTACAGGTTCTTTTTTGGAACTCATTATTAATACCACTTCAGCTTCCAGGGTGTAGCTGACTCTCAGAGGTGCAGCACTCAAAATGGGTAAGAGTCAAACTAATTTTGCCCGTCTTAGAAGAAATCTTGTAAAGGACGTGTAAAAGTTATTAGTTAGAGACTAAATTTTAGGCAGAACAGGTTCTAATGAAACTTGATTAAACCAGAAACCAGAAATAATTGAGCAACACAAGTTGGTTTTGGTGAACAAACATATAAAAAAAGTCAAAAAATCACACCACTTTTTAGGTAACGATCAAAATGTTAACCTGTTTGTCTGTGAGCAATTCATAAATTGCCTTGATGATGTACAGTGGCTTAAGTTCTGTAAGTATGGGAAACACACAGCTGGATTTCAAGTTTAGTGGAAATTTACACAGTTGAGAAGAATATAATCATATATCTATTTGTCTTTTTAAAGTGCCCTTCCTACTTATTTCTTTAAGGTGTAGATTTTTTCTGTAGGCAGAATGGACCAAACCAAAAAAATTACCTGAATACTTCACTAAATTTTTGATGGGTAATTTCAGAAAGGGTCAGGATGCAATGGTTCCTTACCAGACCTTTGGGGACTGCCCTATGCTAGGAGTGCAGCTGATGGAACTTTTCTACTTTTGCTTTTATTTTATGAAAGTAACAGACACGAATCCTGGGTCGCTCAGGCAAAAGTGTGCTATTCAAATTAGAGAAAACTACCAGGCAGTTTTCTAATGCTACCTTGAAGTGCTTCCTAAACCTCCATGCAGCTTTGTTAGCAAGTAGTCTCATCAAATAAACATCAAAACCAGTGAAAGCTTGTGCCCAGTAATGAACTAAATGAGTTGGGATGAAAATTATCTGAGGCTGAGCACACTGGTCCTGAGCTGCTGTCCCACTCCACAGGGAGAACCAGGGAAACGCTGCTGCAGCCCCTCAGGGCTCCTGCTCACCTGTGCAGCCTGGCTTCTGGATTGTGTTGGAGGAGCTGAGTTTGCTCTACAAAGATGCTGAATGGCAAATCTCACAACAGGAATAACTGCTTACCTTCCGAATGGCAATCTGCCATGAGAGGTGTCTGCTGAAAGGGTGGTGAGAGCAGTTACCAGGGGACACATCGTGCAGCCACAACACATCAGAAGCACGGGGGACTGAGAGGAAAAAGGATCACCTCTGCGTACCCTAAGCCAGTTACTTTATTATGATAAACCAGAGCTGTAGCAGAGCTGTGAGCTTTGTCAGATAAGGCACACCACAAAGTTCGAGTTTGGCCCCTGCTTTTCAGTACACTGTTTTAGTTAGGTGAAGACAGGCTTAGATGGAAGTGACAGCACAGCCAGTGCCATGACAAGACCAAGCCAGCACTGAGCCCCCTGAGCCAGCAGGAGATCAAACTCCCTGAGGGTCAGAATGGCTGGGGGTGCTGTCAGGAAAAACACCCCCACTGTGACACTGAGCTTCAGCCTCTCTGATGGACATCTCAGCAAGCTGGCTGCTACCAGCCTTGTCAAACATTTTTCTGTGCCAACACAGAAGAACAAAAATAGCTCTCTCACTTCTCATTAGATGTCCATGGCCAGAATATCCCTGTCCAGATTAATAAGTCATTACTAATTTAGAAAAGCATAGCTCATATATCTCTTTACATACATCCTGCTCTGCAGTGCTAGCCAAGCAGCAGGACGTTTTCAAGCACCACCTGTGCAGCCTGGCTCACAACCTGACAGAGAAACACGGGTGGTCTCCAGACACCAACTGCAGTCGGGCGGAGGCTGCACATCCAGCTGTACTTAGAGGGACTTGGAAATGTATAATGCTATGTTAGTAAGTAAAGCCCCTAGTTAGGCTAACTTAAAGCAGCTTTTAATCTTTGCTAATGAAAATCTGCAGTTATGATCCTAAGTCTTTTTCCAAATACTTCTGCAGCTTTGGGTGCAATCCAACACCCACGGACTTAAAAGAAAAAATCTGACTGTAGAAGGCCACTTCTGCTGACAATCTTGTACCAGCTGCAGAGGCTGGCCAACATGGGAAGAGTCTAAAATTCAGCAGGGGCTCCCCTGACCAACCTAAGGCTCCCACTGTGCTTGCACAGGCCTCCTGCACACCCCATGAGCAGTGCAGAGCTGGCACTGTGCATCAAGCTGTGGCAGGGGACGAGGTGTCCACAGTTTTTCTTGAAGCACTGTTGTCACAGCTCAAGTGCTCCTCAGGTAGTTCTTTCTCTTCTAAATGAGCTTGAGGTTTTGCACAACCACAGCCTCGGGTTCCAGTTTCTGTAGTAGTATAAGTTGCCTACCTGTTGGCTGAGGAAAGATTGATCAGATTTGTAGTGTTTTTACTCTTCTGCTTAGCCAGAGTGAAGATGAGCTTCCAAGCAAAATGATCGGCAGCCTGGAGGGACCACTGGACTTGGCACTTGAGCTTCACATCATAAGCATCGCTTTTGCGAGCACGTCTTAGCTAGAAAGAGCAAACCTGGACATGACAGCTGAGGAGAATGAGAGCAGGTTAGGAGCACTAACGACTGTTGTTCACTCCAGACTCCCCCACACCTGAGAGAGGTGAGTAATGAGTTTTGACTAGAGCAACATTAGTGCATTTGTGGCTTTCCCCAGTTCTGCAGCTCCAAGGCTGCCTCGCCTGGAGCAGAGTGTGGCACGGGCTGGCTCTGCTGCTGCTCCGGTAATTTCCCTTACGTTGGGAAGATGTCTCTGCAATTTGTTAAACTCAAAACTGGCAGCTCTGCAGAGCAGGCCGAGAAGGGCCAGCAGTGCTTGGAGACTTTCAGTGCAGGGACATGCTGACATGTGGGGGAGCGACTCGAGAGTGGTCCCAGGCTGGGGCTGAGCCTCTTCAGTGTGAACATTGACAAGTTCCTGAGGTAAACCACTAAAGTGCCATTGTATCTTTATGTCACACTTAGACAGTGACAGGGAGGAAACCTGACTTAAAACTCTTCAGGAAGACCTCATGTCTGCAGGGAGACAGAACCTCTGTTTGTGCAGCAGCGCTGCTGCTCCAGCCTCTGTGCTCAGTCCCGAGGTAAGGTTCCAGCAGGCCAAAATAAGCCCATTTAATGAGGTCCGGGGGCACTGTGCCTCCTGCCAGCTCCTCATTAGTGAGCGGAGTGCACTACAAAAGGCAAACCCCATCAGCCTGTGCAGGCACAGAGTGCTGCTGGGTCTGTTGCTGATTTACAAAGCTCAGCTGTTCTGGGTTAAGCAATCGCATATGGGAACTTGTTGGGAGCTTCCTTCAAGTAAGCCCTAAAGTAAGTTACATCTTTATGGGAAAATGTTTAAAAATAAAACCATATGAAGAAGCATGCGGGAGTACGGGCTGGAAGGGGAAAGACAGCTCTGTTTTTATTTTGCTGTAGCTCACTGTCTGCATCTGGTAAACAAGAAGAGGATGAAGCAACTACTAAAAGTGAAGTTACTATTTCAGGGGTAAAGAAAATGGAGATTATTCCAAACTTACCTTCAAAGATTTTTATTGATCTTAGAGGTTTTTTTCTACTCTTTATGGGCAACAGAAATATAGCTTTTTGCCTTTATTTCTGTTTCTCCAGTTGTGAGAAATTATTATAGTAGGGGCAGGCAGTGGAAATAGCATAAGCTGGAGTTATCATCACTCTCTTGTGACCACGAGTATTTCAGTATTCGGTTTTCATCTCTTCTAGATCCTTTATGTGGGATGGTGATTCCAACAAGGTCATGGCTTTGAAGAAATGTCTCAGTGCAAATGTAAAAATTTTTTTAACTACTAGAAAAATATTGCATAGAAATGTGACTCGAGCACAGCTACACTGTCAGTAGGAGAGAATCTGTGATGCAGGGCCCATAGTAGAGTCCATCATACGTGAACTGTATGTGAAGGACATCAATTCATACAGTTTGCTCTTACCCTGGTGCTGAGGAAGCAGTGAGTGATTTTTGCTGAGTCTTTAGTTCGGAAATGCAGTTACAGTTTACAACGGAGTTGACAGAGGCTTCTCAGGAATGATGGGCTTGTGGTCCGTAGAAAATTGTTTAAAGGTGGCAGACAAGTTGGAAAAGAAATGGCTTCTACTGGGGAGGCCTAGACTTTCCTTTAGTATAGTCTGATTTCCCATCTTTCACACCTCTAGGTAAAGGTCCATGAATATCAGCTCACAGTGTGAAATATTAATATTACCTACTTATAGGCCCTGTTCTTTTCCAGTGTGTTTTGCCACAAGATTTGGAGTATTTTCACAATCAACAAGGATAAAGGAAAAAATTTTGAGAAGTTGGCAGAAACATGCTAACAGTTTAGCAGGAAGCTGAACATTCTATTTCCATGAAAGTGTATAAATGGAGATATTTTTATAAGTAGGAGGAAATGAAGCTTATGTTTTGTGGTTTTAAAAAATAAGTTACTGTACCTACCACATATTGCATTAAAATAAAAAGTCAAGGAAGCTAAAGATACTCACATTTGCCCAAACTGGCATACACAATTTCATCTATAAATACCTGAAATTGATACATTCATTGATAGGTAAATGGTATCATTGTCCTCTTATGTTTGTATGGCTTAGTGGTCCCATTTTTAAATTCTGTCCTGTATTTTGACAAACTTCACTTTATTAACTAAATCTTTGTCCATTGAAACCTGATTATTTTCCAGTCTTTCTCTGAAATCTAATTTAAACAAGACTCATAAGTGCAGCAGAGCTATCATTCTCCATATATTTGCCAAAAATCTGCACTTATTATACAGAAGCAGCAGAACATATTCTTCATTTTGAAAATGAAAATTGATAGGATTTTATCAAGAGCAGGTGGCTCTAGAAAAGACACCTGGGAACTAAAAGGTTTTTATATGTAATTGGTGAATACCATTTCATGGAAATTAATTATAAATGGAAGAAAATATTAGCAACCTTAATATTTTAATCTTGTTGATAATCAAGGGCACTTAAAAACTTTTACTCATTGGAATAAAGACAAATTTTGAACAGCAGAGCTTTCTGAACACAAATTTGAAGCTCTTGTAAACAGTCCTCTCAGTCCTCTGAGTTGTATTTCTAATTATTTTTGCAAGAGTTTTCTAAAGGATTTTGAAAAAGGTGAAAAGAATTGCTGAGATCACATTTATAGTAAAAATGGAGAGGTACAAAATAGGTTTATATAAGCTGATGCTACATCAATTTTGTTTGGGTACTCATTTAAAAAACTCTCTAAAAAAATTTATTCATTTTCCTACAAAAAATATCCCATCTAGAGTTATGCATACAAACACCAAAAGGTGATCATTTCCCCCCATGTGATAAACAGTCGGTATAAGAAATACTATTTTAAAACATAAATCATAATAAATATTTTATGCTTGACAGAATGGACTCAGCATTTAGGTGCCAAATGACTCGCACCAAAATCCTTTCAGCTGCAAAGGCTTTATTCACTTTTATACCTGCAAGAGCCTGAAGAGAGAGGCAAGGTTTGAGACAGTTGTAAACACAGACACCAAAAGTAGTCTCCTTTTACTGAAAATCCAGCTTCCTCTGTCCAGTGTTTGTTTACATCTCCCAGATGTTGTCTGAGGACACGAGCTCTGTCCCTTCATGGCCTCTCAAGGGTTCTGCTGGGCCTTACCAGTGTCCTCCAGCCAGCAGACAAAGATGTGCATTCAAACGCTGGACCTTCCCTCTGGCACAGGGAGTTACCACAGCAACTCCTTAGAAAAGCAGCTCTTTAGCACAACTCACACTTGGGAAGACTTGCACTCTTCTCCCTGTGCCTGGGAGGACTGCCTGCTCCTCACTGAAACACACAGCAGAGGAAGGATTTCACAGCGTTTTGTGTATGCACAAACACACCTGATATTCTCCTTAACAAGTTTGTGATTTGTGGCTCTGATGCACTGCTGGAGTAGATGTTAAAATATGAGAGGAAAATCTTTAGAAATAAGGTCTCTTAGAACAGGCCAGTAGAAAAGTCAGCAACTCAGATCTAATTCAAGGCATCTGCCCAAAGCATGGATCAAAAAAGGGCACAGAAGGAAAAATTCTTGTTAAGAGAGGGAAAGAGATCTGTGAATTGTTTTTGTCCTTAGGTGGACTTCCCCCTTCTCATGCCATAGCCCATGTCCCAACACCATGACATTTTTCACACTATACCTGAGGCAATGGGACACTCACTTCACCTGAGACCTCTCAATATTACTCCACTCTTAATTGCTTAATTGCACTTCAGTCCCAATGCTGACATTCACTTTCTATGGGCCTGCATAAGCAATTTCAGTGGAGCTGAACACAAGTTCAGCAAACTATAAACTGACTGATATTATCTTTATTGGCATCATAGAGAGCTTTTTGCATTTTCATTTTTATGAAATATATGACAAAGAAATATTGTCATATTTCTACTAAAGTCATAGGAACTCTCTTTCTCTTTTGCTTAATATCACATTGGTAAAGAGACCATCCAAGCCAATCCATTTCACTGACAGATTTTTCACTTATACATGAGTCTTCTACCATTTTACTTCAGGATTCATATTCAATGTTTGTTATTCAAAGTCTGTTCTGGCAAGTTCTTTTCCTTCCTACTTAGATGTTTGCCTCCAGTCTGCTGACCTGTACTTCTACATGTATTTTTTCTACACCATAAAGTGCACTGGACTCAGGAGCCAGTGCATCAGGTTTTACACAAATATCTCTATTCCTTCCTAGCCCTTTTCTGTTCTGGTACTCTCACATAGTGTTTCTGCTCTGACAGTTATGAAAGGTTAATCATTATGACAACACAGGTATCAAGCAGAAATATTAACCAGCCTATTGCCTGCTCATGCATTCACTAATTATACGTAACGTGGGGACTTTTTACATAACAGCTATGCTTCACTAATCCCTGTTCAGCAGTTCAGGGAGAGTGAAGAGCAAATTCTGCACAGAGCAGTGGATTTCTTAGGGTTTAGTTTGGCATGCACTCAGTCATGGTGCTTCAAAGACTTCAGACAGTTTGCCCATCCTTTAGAGATCCAGCGACAGAGGTGATGATAAATTTTGGAACTTTACACACAATTTTTGTGCTTCAAAGCAGCCTGGAAAACATTTGTTGCATGCTGGGGTTACGGAGCACTGCTGGGCTGTGCTGGCAGCCAGTTCGTGTTGGCTAGTCCTGTCCAGTGGAGATCCAGGAATCTGCATTGGGAAAAAAATGGCACAAGTGCTTTGTTCAGGTACAGTCAAGGCAATGTGTTTAAACCTGATCAGATCTAGGGACTTAAAGACAGATTGGCTTAATTGTGAGTTTAATGACTCAGAGTACCAAGGTGATGGGTAATCCATCTTTCCAAAAAAGTGGTCTGGGAGCAGACTGTAAATCAACCAAGATAAAAATTTAGTTGTGAAGCAAGAAAGTAACTATCTTCAGGTGGCACTGTGACATTGATGTCTGGGGCAAAGATGGAGTGCAGAAACAACAAAAGCTGCAGCCTGGTGATATCTGTAGGCATTGGTCCAATACGTGCAGCAGTTTCTGGACTGTTATGGGGAAAGCAGATCCTTAAGAAGAAAGCGTGGATCACGGAGATTACTGAGTCAGCAGATCAGTAGAAGAAGCTGCAGGCTTAAAGAAAGATGAAACTATAAAAAGAGCAGTGGTATGTAGCATACAAAACAGATGTGATGATTAAAACAAGGACAGCAAACCTATCTAAAGAACATTCCTGTCACTGAGCAGCAAATACAACTATTTTTTGGGAAGGTTGCCTCAGCATAAATATTACATCTAACTGGAGCAGGAATGGCCAAGAACAGTAAGATACACCAAAAATGTGTGAAAGAGGCACAAGCCTGCCCTGTGAAGGTGTGTGGCTCAGGTAATCCATGAGTGGTTGCTGACAGAGAGAGATGCTCCTACTCAAAGGAAGCCCGGGGAAGCCTGGCACTGGTACCTTCCTGGCTGCTTGTTTTTCTACATGACAGAGAGTGTTTGTGACACTGGGGATGCAAACAGGGAGCTGCAGTGCTGATAGTCCTCCTGGCCCTCTGCCTGGCCCAGGTTCGGGTGCCTGAGGGAGCGGTGCACATATTCAGGCTTGGTGTGCTTTGCCCAAATACAGCAGTGTGATGCTCTGAGAGCAAATTCTGCTCAAGAGAGACAACTTTAGGGTTAAAATAAAGACTTAGGTTTAAAGCAAAAAGTAAATATTAGACCCTCATGGGCTATATAAAATGTGCTGGAGGACAAAGGAAAAGTTGAGTCTTCTGGCGTGATATCCTCTGGCCAACCTATCTTGCTGTGGTTTGGTGATAGTTTTATAACTATGTCCTTGTAGCCATTTTGAGTACCTGGAGGCATAAAATAATAGTAGCAGCAATAAATAACCCATTAACTGATTGGAAAATGCTGTTGGTTTTTTTTTTTTTTTTCAACGATTTGCAAGTAGATAGCATGATATTATTATTATTTTGTGATCTGATTTAGTTGATTTAATTCTTGCACTAAAAGAAATTCTTTCTACACAGGAATATTCTAAAAAATAGCAGATTATCTATACTACTTACCCTTTATTTGGTTTAGTTTGGATTTAATCCCTGCACTAGTAACATTGCCAATCAGTGTAATAGCACCTTCTAGGCTTACCTAGCTCAGAACGGCAGACATTCCACATTGAGACAAAAGGAGCCTGCTTTAGTTTAAGATTGCTACAAAATAGATTAAAAAACTGCTTTTCTTCTAAAGGTCTGTAATTGTCACAGCTCTTATCTCCTTTTCCACCTCGTTTTCTCTTTCTTTAAGAGAGCACTTTTCTTTCTTAGAAAATGTTACTGGTTCTTCTGTTTCTTCCACTTAATTATTATCATGCTGTTTTTCAGTAGATTATGTATCTTTTAAAATACTGTGGAGAGACTTGGTCTTTCCTGCTATGCTGTGTGAACTATTTAAACATGCAAACTGAATTTGTTTGGAGTGAAATGTCACTGAACTAGCTAAAAATGTGTTCTTAATATTCTGTGAGATGTCTCACCACTCTGTCCTGGTCTGAAACAGTTTAGACGAGTGCTGAGCTATATGAATTAGTTATTTTTTTCATGTTTTGGGAACTGTATAATCTTAGGATACTCTGAGCTGCCACTGAAGTAGGCTGACAATAAGATTGGAATGACTGAAGAGATCAAATTCCATCCAGAGAGACCTTGACAGGCTTGAGAGAAGGGCAAACTTCACGAAGTTCAATAAGGAGGATTGTCTTTAAACTGAAGGAAGGCAGATTTAGATTCAATATTAGGAAGAAATTCTTCCCTGTGAGGGTGGTGAGGCACTGGCACAGGTTGCCCAGAGAAGATGGAAGTGTCCAAGGCCAGGCTGGACAAGGCTTTGAGCAACTTGGTCTAGTGGAAGGTGTCCCTGCCCGTGGCAGGGGACTGGAACAAGAGGATCCTTAAAGTCCCTTCCAACAGAGACCATTCTAGAATTCTATGATTTCCAGCCAAACTGGAGCCTGGCCATGGATATTTTCTGAATTAAACCAGCTTAAAAAGTTAATGGCCTGTTAAAACTCTCTGAATTCTGACTGTACGATGTCATTAGAAGAAACAGCTATTGAGATGCCCAAGCTAGTTAATGAAATAAATTAGTAAAAATAAACAGTCTCCCAATCATTATGATATCTAATCAGTGATTTTTTTTCTCTCTTCCCAGGGAAATTGCTCAATGAGCACATCTAGCTCTAGAGAGAAAAGCAAGACCTAAGGAGGAAGGACGTTAAGAGTGACATCTGAGGTGGACTTGGTCTTTATTAAGTAGTGGGGAACTACTACTAATGATAGCATTGTTATTGTTTTGAAGTATTAAAATGCATTTGGGAAAAGTTAAAAATGCAATATTAAAATATGATAGCCTTCTTTGACAGCTTTGCTTAACAAACAAAAGGAAAGAAGAACTCGGAAGATATGGAGGAACAACTAAGGAAGATAGAACACCATATATGGAAAATGAGAAAGTAGAAGTCAGGGTGGAAAAGAAAACAGAAGGTAAGAAACAAGGATTTTATAGTCATTTGTGTTCAGCTTGTCTGCAGTAATCCCAGCAGAAAATCCCAGGACCAATTTTTCCAGCAGATTAATACAAATCCTTATTTCAAACTGCTTCATTTTTCAGAGTCTTATGTTTTATTAAAGTGTGGTGACCTGGTTTTGGTTCCTAGTAGAGCCTTGTGTTAAGTTATCAGCCCCTTGTCTCCATCCTACCTGCTGTAATCCTTTTGAATTTCCTTGTATGGTCCTGTTTTAGAAGCCTCCAAGTTGTTCAGTACCTTATTGGTCTCCTGTACGCTCGCCCCTCCCCATACCTTTCCGATTGGTTTGTTCATATTATGCTTCAGACCCCGGCTACCCTGCCTATAAAGTCCCGTGCCTCCATTGTGTGAGGTCTTTTGGCCTCTGGAGTTCTTCCCCTGAATAAACCTATGAACCCCAAGCCGAGACCCCTCTCGCTTCTTTATCTCCTCGATGCCGTTCAGCTGTGAGCTGCCTCTGCCTGCCTCTCCGGGGCAGTCAGGGAGCGTCCGGTGCCCGAAGTCAGAGCCTGCTAGCAAGGGGAGAGAAAAGAAACGCCAACATTAAAGGATCCTTTTTCTGGCATTACAGCAAATATTGCTTCCTCTAAAAGCCTAGAGTGTTAGCTGGAGTAATGGAAGTTGATTCCAATAGTGTAAACCTCCCTTTGCAATTCTTGATGCACGAGAAGGAATGTGTCTGTAACACCAGAAGGGAGTCAGTGCAGGTCTGGGGTGCACCACGCATGGTGGGAAAGAGCAGGAGAGAAGTGCGGTTTTGGCTGCCATGATTATATCAGTACCTAATGACCATGGCAACATTTGGTATTGCATTGAAACAGAAGTTTGCAGGAGCAATTTTCAGGTTTGATATTCAGTAAAAACTTATCGTCAGGTTCCAGTTTCAGGCAGAAATTTATTGAAGCCATGTTTTACAACTCAGTCTGTGATCCATCCCATAAAAAAGGAACCCAATTTACCAAAGGGCGTGAGCATGAAAAAAATTGTGATTTGTTTATGTCTGATTTAACTGTAATGTATTCCAAAGATCACGGCATTTTTTTAAAAGACTGTTGTTGTTTGCTCTGGGATTTCAAAACTTCTCACACAGTAAAAAAGACATTGAAAGGGCTAAGCTAATGAAGAATTGAACTATTAAGCTAGAACAATGTCAGATTTCTTCCAAACCAAGAAGTTTATTGCCAAAGGTTTATAATGTCTAGAGCAAAGGTTTACAATAAATTCAAGCTCATATATTAGATCCTTGCAAACAACTACAAGTTTCTTCTGTCTGAAGCCTGGTTTGATAGAATAGGAAACCTGGGCTGCTCTACCCCAGGTCTTCTCTACTGGCTGATATTTAAACCCATGTTTAGTTAATCAACATATCTAAACTGAAAACCAATGACTCCACTATATAAATTACTATGACTACTACTACTATAATTATATAAATTATATAATCAGTTCTGAAAACATATTTTCTAGATTAAAACTCAGAATGTACTCCTTGCTCTCATAGTTACTTTCTTGCAGTATCTGTGTCCATTTTGAGTGACACTTGGAAGCATGTGATGTGAATATGAGGACTGGATGTCTCACCAAAATTGTGTTCACTATGTCTATAATGTTAACATTAAGGCCCAAATCCTAATACAAGGCCCCCAAATAGTAATATTAACATTATAAAGTATTACTATTACATTACAACAATGTATTTATGGTTCCACAGTCCTCATTTTGATATAAACTAAAACGCAGTTGAGCATGGTGCTTTGATCCATATCCATGCAGTTTAGCAATTGGATACAGACTTTTGACCAGTCAAAACACACCAGTCTTTATTTTAAGGGTAGAGAACAGATTCCAAGTGAGCTCCTTCCAGGAGCAGTTAATGCTAAAGTCATAAAACTGTGTGAGCTTTGCAGCAGAACACACCTAAAGGTACATCACAGGGTGTTTACTTTTGCACAAGAAACAAATCATATCACACACAATATATTCTTGAAAGTAGGTTAAATATGCTTTAAAAATTCACAAAAAAAAGGACCAAATGTCAAAATAATATAAATGCAGTGTATGTGGTGATGATTTTTAACACAGAAATGAGATCAGACAAGTAAGTATTTTGGCGAAAATCTGTGAAAATTTCTGAGTTGAACCAGAAGGGCGATTCCGTGCCAGTTTGAAATGTGACATGTATTTCTACACACATATTTCTTTGATGCGTATAGAAAGCCATATTTGACACCTTATTTAAAAGATTCCACTCTGTATGAAACAATTCTGTACTAAGTGGAAAATGGTTTAAAGTGCACACTTGACTTTTCTATTGGAACAACGATTTCAGCAGATGGCTGAAATTTTGTCACATGTTCCTGTGATTTCCATAACTCAAAGGCAGCTGAGGAACCATTCCACAGTTCAACATTCTTTGAAGACAATGTGAGTCCTTCCACAGATTTGGGATAACGACCAAAATTTTATTCAAATGTGAGCTATGTTCATATTTCATTGATTTTTAGATCCATCCATGATTTTTTTTTTCCAATACCAATCATAGAACTCAAAATATAGAACAGATTTCCTTTTTCATATCTCACTTCTCCCAGCCAGGTATTGCCATCTTTTTTTACCTTGTCAATAGTTTCTGAGATGCCTTCAGACACAGTCATGAAGTCCACTGACCTCCTCAGGAAATTGCTGAACTCAGTCAGGAGATCTTTCTTACAAGTGGTGCAAACAGAACAGGAACACTTAGAGCTGGATGCACCCAGTCTTGGAGAAAAAGTTTGGGCTTCCAAGGTCATTAATTTTATATATGGAAACCCATGGAATTGAATACACCCCTGCCACCTGTGAAATTTTTAACTGTAAAATATTACATAGCAGAACAGCTCTAATAAATAGTTTCCTGTAAAACCTCGGGCCACAACTCTATTAACATAAATCCTACAAGTTGCTGCAATGCTGATCACCAGTGTCTCTTCTGAGAGATCATAATGGAAATCCTCCTTTTCCCACTATGCAGATGAGGAAAAGTCTCTCTTTAAGGCTGTTGTGCAGCAGGATATGGAATAGGGCAGCACAGGGCAGCACATGCTCTTTCAACTTTTCTAGGGATTTTCTGATATAAGAATCTCCTCTATTTACAAGAACACTATTTAATTCATATTTTTTTTCAAATTCAAAATCAATAAGTGAGTGAGTGAGTGAAAGAAATGTTTGAACCATTACTTCCCAGGAGGAAAAACATGAAAAGTATTAGGGAAAAAAAGTTTGAAAGAGTTGTAGAGGTTTTATTATTTACACGTCATTTAAATTTTTTTTTAAAATTTCTTCTTTCCTATATTTGTATATTTTCCTGGTTTTTGCTTTCTCTCAACAAAAGAAAAACTATGAAAAATTAAAAGAATGACACAAACCCCATTCTTATTATAGGAAGGGTTTCCATTTCTATTTTTATGTTTTTGAAAGTGAGGAAAAAAAAGGGCACAATATCCGGTCATAAATACTGGCATTACTAGGAATGCTGTCCATTGATGGCGAGACGCTGCTCCAGCAAACATCTCACGTACATCCCAGAGAGGTGTTGTCCCCTGATTTCCAGTGATAGCTGAACCTTGGCTGCTGATGACTTTTTCTGCTCTCTTTAGCCTTGGTCACAATGTGACTCCCATATAAAATACTGTGAGGGTACTGTGGAGAACTTTCTCTCTCATAGTTGAAGAAACATCAGAGGAATTGCTGGATTTATTCTGCTGTAGTGGTGAAACCTGCCTGAAAATGTCTTGGCACATATAGGAATAATTTATTTTGTTCCAGTTAACATGTGGAGCTATTTGTATTGTACTGCATATTCATTTAGCTGTCATCACTGTGGGTGGGTTTCCATTTTCCACCCTCTGGCTGAGTACTGATTTGGTAGAAGACAGTTCCTATAGGAACATAGGAAAAAGTGATCTATAGTAGCCATAAAAACAGGCAAGGTGGAAAACAGTTTTACCTACAGGTATTGATATTTCATTGCACACTTCAATCCCTGTTGAGCAATTGCTCATAAAAAGAAAATGCTCTGGTTAAGCTGGCAAAGACTAGAAATGCCACATATTACACACCCCAGATAGCATTCCTGGCCTGGAATGCGGGTGCCCATAAGTGATAAATATGACACAGTAAAGAGATGGCAGAAAAATCAGAGACGTGAAGATCCTATGTCCTGAAATGGAAATAAAACTGGAATTTCATAGTGAGAGATTTCTATTATCAGATGGAAAAAAGAAACCCTCCTAGCCCATAACTATTGCCAATATTGTGATGAGTCCTTTGACTACATGGTGCCTTCTTTAGAACTGCATTGCTGCAAACAGGGATGGAACAGCACCAAAAGAGTTGTTTCCTGTGCAAGCAATTAATTTTGCTATTTCTTAAGAGTACAAAGTTAAGTTATGCACTCAGTTGATTTCATACACTCATGTTGCCATTTCTTTTGCTGGGCTTGTTGTTTATTGTCTGTGTATACCATGGTGAGTGCACACGAAATGCTCATCCCATATTGTGCCACTTGGGAAGTTCCATTACAAATAAATAAGCATTTGCCCAGACAGAAAATTTTGTAGTAAGAGATGGAAATATGACAAAAGAAACACTGAAAGAATGCTTTTTTTCTGAAGGTTCAGAGAGTTTTCTACTTATCTTATTTTAGATCTTACATTTAGTAAGATTAGTAATTATTTTAGATCTTACATTTTAGAGGTCCAGAAAATTGCAGGAAAAAAGTTTCTAGTTTTCATGTGGGTTTTGGTGTGGTTTTGTCTTTTGGAATAGGTATTCCAAACAACATGAAGAATTATTTGCTAAAGATGTAGGTATCTAATAGAGCTCTACAGGATATTTTCATTCCTCCCATAATGACATCACTTCTCGGTAAGCCTTCTATATAAACACCTCGCTGTTTGGAAAAACATTTATTTTTGTATTCTGTATTCTTTGCTTTATACTACTTGTGTGGCAGAAAGTCTTCCCTGAACAAAGCAAATTACAAAGTGTCATTGGAATGGCCGAATTCCATGGAGAAGGCCCCCAAATCACAGACTTAGAACAACCACAAAATGTTGGCTAAAAAATTGCAGAAAATACTACCTTTTCTATTCTATTCTAGAACAAGCACTGCTGTGCTGAGGAAAGGTAGGAAGCAGAGAAATGTAGACGATTCATCCTGCCATCAGAGAGTTTCTGCCTCAATGTTAAACCTGCTCCACAAATGCATTACTTTGTTAAAAAAGATTTTTCTGCTCTGCT
Source organism: Edolisoma coerulescens (assembly GCA_013397115.1). Lineage (NCBI taxonomy): Eukaryota > Metazoa > Chordata > Aves > Passeriformes > Campephagidae > Edolisoma > Edolisoma coerulescens. The sequence goes on from VWZW01006255.1 coordinate 1,894,965, forward strand.
TGAGATTCAGAGTAAGATAAAGTTGAAAAGTAATCTTGTTGGGGTAAACCTAGTAATTGGGAATAAACAGTTGGGGATTGGCAAGCTCAATTACCTGTGTTTGCTCACGTACAGTTCTCATAAAGAAAGGCAAGAGGAGCATTTGCAAACACTGCCCTTTATGCAGACTAAAGGCTTGCTCTCTGGGTGAGTTTGAGCTCTCTTACAAAATCTTACAAGTCTAATATTAGGGAGTACAGAGACAGGTGTATCAGAACAAAAATATCTCCCAAAATCCTCTTATAGAAAAAATATTAGGAGAAGTTGCATGTATTACACTCCATTTAAGAAATATGTTAAAACAATAATCATGAAAGTAAATGGTATATTTACTTTGTCAGGCAAATACAACTTTCAAATTCAGCTGTGTAGGTGGTACTGGCCTTTCTTTAGCTCCATAGGTTTGAAAAATGCAAGCTATGCACTGAAAAAGATTTGTCATGTTGAACATTTATTTTGATTTCATTTTGTCTTACAATCTTAAGCCAGAATTGTATTTCATGTTAGACACCTGTGAGCAGCTTTCAAACATTTCTTAATTACTTCAGTAATTATTTAGTAGTTACTTTATGTTTTAGTAATTATGGGATTACTTGTCCAAAACCACCCCATTGCCCCACGGCAGAAGGCCTTGGAAGCCGTGCACTGGAAGTGGAGACCCCAACAGCCTGCAGACATAGCAGCTCCACACATTCACCTCGCCCAGCAAAAGGTGGGTATCCAAAAACTTTGAGGGGGGGGTCTGCTTTCCTTGGCAATGCTGAGACTAATATAACTTACATGGTGGATGATTTTGATTGGGAGCAAAGAGAAAAAGAAAGAGATCCAAAGAGAGTCTTGAGTTTGATTCTGAGAGATCCAAACAAATCATAAAACAATTTCTTTCTCTGCCTAATTTGAAAGACTGTGCCATCAGATCTAGATTAGTCTGAAATAGTGATGGGGTGTCGTGCTGAGAATGTCTGTACCCATTTCACAAGAAGCTGTGCACTCAGACTCCTGAGGCATGTGAGCCTTGACAAGGTAAAACTGGTTCATTCAAGAGCAGAGGGAAAGAGGCAAGTTAGAGAAAAGCTGTCCCTCACTGAGAGCAGCATAAGCCAAAAGAAAATAATACATATCAAAAGCCAGGGGAAGCTAGAGAATAACTTGGCAAGAGCCAAGATAGACCCTGATTTATTATACAGATAATGTTCTTTGGCAACTTACGGCACAATGATGAAGAAATTTTCCAGGCTGGGACATAATTTTATACCAATTTTTCAATTTGTTTAATTTTGAGCTTGGCATAGAAACATCAGAAGGAGGACACTACTTGAAGGAGCTCAATTTTGTGTGTGCTTTGCATCTAACAAAAAATGTATTATTTTTTACAAGTTTTTATACGCTTGCATGTTTCCCTTATCAAACTTTATTTTAATTATTTATCTGTCTCAGTAAGCTTTTCTTAGCATATTTGCAAAAGATGAGTGCAATGCATTATGCTGTGCCAATTTCTTCCAAAATAGCTGATGAGAAAAACTAACTTACCTCGGAATAATGTGTTTGTTTTTTTTTTTTTTTACTACAATTTCAATGGTCCGGTCTTCATTCCAATCTTTTTGTGAAATATATAATCATGAAGGTGTATTTTGACAGCTCTTCTGAATCTGAGTAGAGAATAATTAAAGCAAATAGTAATTAACCTGTGTTAGGGAAAGCATCGTAATGTAAGTGCTGCTTCAGGGAAATTTCTGTTGTAAAATCAAAAGGATAGACAAGGAGAAAAATAGTATTTGAGGCAAGTTGCCAGTGAAATTATGTTCAGTGTGGCTGATTTAATGTTCTTTCATCTTCCTAGTCAGAGTCGTGGTCTTGAGGAACATGTTAGGAGCTTGCAAGAAGCTATAAATACAGAGGATATAAAATGGAAGAAAGACAACATTGCAATTTAGGATTAGAAAAATGAAACCTATATATATATATATGCACACACACTGATAATGAAAACAAGACTTATATAATTAGGCTTAGTTCTGTTATTTATAAAATATGGGTTTTATGCTTTTTTAGTGCATAAATTGCCTAATACACTGAAGCATGTCAGTAAAATCTTTAAAATGGCTATACAGGATAAAACCAAAGTTCATAATATGCTGTCTCAAGCAATGAGTAAAAGCAGATGTCTAAGACATACCAAACATGAAATCAGAAACTACCTCCGTCCGACAATTTTTTTTTCTCTATTCTTAATAATTCCATTTGTCTTTATTTTTCTGTTCTCTGAGCTGATGTTCTCATGGACTGTGTATTACTGTGCAAGATGCAGTCTGCAGTAATTTAGAACACATCATGCCGTACGTGAATTGATGATTTATCTTTCCCTCATCTATATCATTTCACATTTATTTTGTTGAATTGTATCTGCCATTTAAATGACCCATTGCCCATCTCAAAGGGTTTTTTCTATTTTTTTAGTGAATCTTCCACTTCTGCTCCTACTCTCTGTTTTCAGCTTTTTAATCCTCTTTTGGCAAGGGAGATTTTGAGAGCCTTTGGAAAGCCAGATATATCATATTAAGTGGATCTTCTTTATCATAGACTTTTTGTCTCCTTCCAAAAACCAAAGAATAGAGATTCATTTATATTTTAGTTTATCTGTTTCAATTTTTCATGTACTTTCTAATGATTTTTAAGGCATTGATATAAAATTTACTGTCTTGTAAATTTGTGCACTTCTCAGGACACACATTTATCATATTTTCTTTTTTTCAGCCCTCAAGTACCAAGGTCGTTTTGAGCCAGAGCTCATGAAACAGAGCCAGGTCAGTTATTGCATCACAGATAAACTTTAGAATGGCTGGAGATGGTCCTGGTAGATCTGCCTCTTGCACAGACTGATTTTCCTGATGTTAATATTGTTATGTTCTAACTATCCTTAGATATTCTTATCTACTTTATACTCTACAAAATGAGAACCAAACAAAACAAATCCTCTCATACTCTTGAGGGGAACTCTACCCTCTGCTAATTTGACTGTACATTTGGCTGCTAATGTCAATGGATATAAATTGCCAGATTCCAGAATTTACTTTTCCAACTCAATAGCCAATGAATAGAAGTGACAGGAAAATCACTTTTACAGACAGAGGAACAGCAAAGTGCTGTTTCCATTTGTCTTTCTGCTTGGTATGAAAAAAATTGTCTGCACCCACAAGCACAATATTGCAGAAAGTCTAGTATTGAAAATCCATACAACTCCATAAAAGAACATGGACTCTTAAGAAATTCTGGAATTTCTGGCAAGAGGAAGAGTCCCCATCTTTAATTCATCTGCCTTACTTGAGCAGTAACAGAAGGTGCATAATAGAGATCTGATCCAGCAGAATCTGCCACTGTACTTCCTTTAATCAAGAAAACCCTTCTGTACATCTTAAACACAGAAGAGTTTTCCAAGAACTCAGACAGAAAATATTCAGAATGCCACTGCTGCCCTGACTGCATGAAGTACTGAAAAGGGTTCTTGTTGATATAAAAAAATATTATTGCTCAGCAGCAGGGACCATGAGATACTTAACTGTAACGTCACATTATTAGGTTTAAGGCAAAAGGAACAACTACAATGTTGGTTTAGTATAAAAAGATAAAAAAACCCTCAGGAGAATAAAACAGTAATTTGAGTTTCTGCTGCAGGTTGAGTCAGATATTGTAGTATCAGCCAAGCCCCCACCATGACTGAGGCATGGGCTGATGGCATGAACTGCCTGGAAAGCTGGTGAAAGCTGCAGTCTGGAGCCAAAGCACGTTGGAGAATTACTGCAGATTAATTTCTGTTGGTGTTGAAGGGTGCATCTCTCCTAAATCCTTTGCTTGTTATGACTCTCCTCCGCTGAAGTGGACTGGAAAGAGATAAAGCTGAAAAGACATTTTACTAGGGAGATAAATACAGCCAGGATCTCTAACATCACAAAATAATATACCTTGCCAAATGCAGACTGGAGAACAGGTATTGTCAAAATGGTCCAGTCAATGCAGCTTGTTACGGGTGAAAGACATCGGCATTTCCAAAGCAAAATGTATTTTCATTCTTCCATGAATTTTGGTGAAGGGATTCATTTGAAACTGATAGAAGCTCACACATTAATTTTGCTTAAGTATCAACAACTAGTAAGTTTTGTTTTCAAAAGGCCAGGCTTTTAGGAAGGAAGAGAAACAGTCAATAAAAGCAAATGGGATGGAGAGGTTAAGTTATTTTTAAAATAAAGGCAAAAATTGTCTGAAAACTGGGTCCCTGTAAGATGTGAAAATTAGCAGTTGAGAGATTGTTGGACAAATAATCCCCTCTTGTAAGGACAGAAAAGAGCAAGCAGAAAAAAACCCAGCTGAATCTTGAAGATTTAGGCAAAGCAACAGATGAGGGAGAAGACGTGAGGAAGTGAAAGTCGCCAGACTTTGCAGAGGAAATTAAGAACGCACTGTAGACCTTGGATAGCAAAATGAAAGAGCAACGGAAGATGGGAGATTTAAGGCAATGCAGGAGGATTCTGCAGGGTCTGGGCACGCTGTGTTCTCAGTAGGAATACGAATGTAGTTTACGGGTGTGAACACAGGAGAGCTAATGCAAGAGGGTATTACTGAGAAAGTGTGACAACAGAGCTGGCAGTCAGAGTCAAGGACCTCCAGACACTCCCACGGAGGGATTTACTATGCCACCCACACAGTGATGAACAACCTGGCACGGAATACTGCAAGACTCTGGACAGGACTTTAACCATTCTTTCAGATGTGGGTGTATGGGGCAGATAATACCTTTTAGCTATATGACATAATGATGACCGAAGCATGGAAGGAGATGGGGAAATGGGTGCGGTGCAAGAGAAAATTAGGTGATGACTGCCCCAGGCAGGGGCGGGGAAACAAAGGGGGACAGAGACAGAAATGAAGATCCAGAAGGAAGAGGGCTTGAAAAGCAACACTGAGAATGCAAGAGCAATCCAGCAATCCACTCCATCTCTCAGACGTCAGCGTGGTCACTGTATGTTAGGTAGACTTCAAATAAGGCTGTGAAATGTGGCTGTGCTGGTGCAGGGAGTTCAGGAAGGGGAGGGAGCTGAGAGCAGGCGCCGCAGGGTGAGGCCGGGGCAGTGGGTCCGGGGCTGCTTTGTCCGGGACGGGGTGTGCGGGCAGCATCCCCTGCCCTGCCTGCAGCACCGGGAGCTGCACAGCGGCCACTCTGCCCTTTGCCTTTGCACGGGTTTTTCGATTGTGTCTCAGGTCAGGAAATTATTCTAGTATGGAGTGTGAGCTCTGCTCTTCCATGTATCACAGAACTGCACCCCTTCTCACACTTCACAACACCTTTAAATGAGTATTCCCATGGCCCAGATGGTCACACTCAGGTGCTGGCGGGCAGCAGCCAGTGTGATATCTAAAAGGTAATGAGGGACGTCCAGTGCTGAATCTCACACAAACATTCACCCACTGGGATGGAGTGCTAATGTTTGTAGCCATTAACGGTGAAAGCAGTTTTTTTGGGCTAGGGAGACACTTATCTATTACATTTTTTTGTTTAACACGGACATTGTGTGGCACGAAAATACGTAAGAGTTACATTAGCAAGTTTGGCAATTATTTTTACTTCAATCTTTGGATTTCAATCTATTTGTCATTTCCTATTCTGAAGTCAGCAGAACCCAATCATTTTTATCAGCGCTTTGAGTGCTACATTGCACCATCAAGACTGGAGAAAAATGGGGATATAAAAGTAATCTCTGCAACAGGTAGGGGTGTTTACATATAGATAGCATGTTTAGTTTGATAAATGCTTCTTCATGTAGTGATAGTTTTCTAAATATCTGATATCAGGAAAACACACAGAAGGTGCCAAGTTCCATTTCTGTTTTCTAGATAGAACAAAATGAACTGAATTTATAAATGCCACTGGTGTGCCACTCATTTACTGACATTAAATTCTGAAAATTGTGAAGAAGGACAGCAAAAGAGAGGCTATTTCATTTTAATAGAGAAGTGACAGTTCTGTGAACTTTCTTTGTCATTTCTCATATGAGCTTGCCAAGCAGCATGAGTGAAAATGACACTGGGAAAAAAAGGCCAGCATGGTGAATTTAGTCACAATTTGTTGTTTTCTGTTTTTCCCAGATACCTTTCTTGAGAAAAAGGGAACTCTGAAAGTCAAAAATTTGTGAATACAGAATAAAATTGAGTAGAATCTTATTACAAATTAGCTGTATTGGTTCACCCTGCCTAAAAATAAGGGGGTTAGATTTCTTTGTTCTTTGCTTTCTTTGCATTTGTGATAACCTCAATTTAAAATAGGAAAATATATATTCTTCTAAAACAAAACCATAAATATGCAGATATAGTGGCAGCATGATACCAAACCCCAGACACCTGAATTTAGCATTGCATTTTTGCATTTTTTTCTTGTACAGTTTAATATTGTTCCAGGGAAGGAAAAAAACAGACAAACAAAAAAGAGAAGACAACCAAACATCACATAGAACATATAAAAGAGAATTTCAAGATCGTTTTCAAAGCATAGTGTTGAGAAATGGTATCAAGCTACAGGAGTGGGGTGCACCACTGTGTTTGATTCCGTGGAAATCCCAACCTGCCGCCTCTCCTGTGCATCCCAGCTGCAGGGATGGGGCAGCTGAAGCCTAGGAGGGAGCTGACACTCGAGCAGCACACGTCCCCAGGTTCTAGCCAGCTTTAGCAGTGTGATAGTGCCACAGGGCAGGGGAGGTTTCACAGCTTCGCCCCTGGGTAGCCAGGGGCCAGCCCGAGGTGCACAGAAGACAAAGAGTGAGTACAGCAGCAGCTCTGCTCCCCTGGGCACCACAGAACACAGTGCTCCCACCCTTCTGCTCACACGGCCCTGGAATGGGAGCCCTCCCTCGGGCTGGGACTGTTCTCCTCATCTTGCTGCCCCAAAGGTACTAAAACCTAGTGGAAAAACTGACACTTTTTTTTTTTTTTTTTTAATGAAGTCCTATAGGTTATTTTCTCAATTTCCAATAAAGGATTAATTGGAGTATCTATTTTAACTGATCATGGCCTGCCAGTACAGGCTACAGCTGAAAAATTGTATTAGCAGCCTTCTCAAGCTAAATCTTATTTTTCATGGCTCATTAACTTTGGTGAAGTCTGCTCCAGGCTGAAATTTTACAAGATTCCAGTTCTAAAGTGTTTTCTTTAAGAACTGATAACTAGAAATGGTTGGCAAGTTCAATGGTATATAAAAATAAATAAGTTATTAGCATTAGACACTTCTAATTTACAAGGCTTGAAAATGTCAGATAAGAAAAAGGTGGCAGACAGTTATCACTGCTAATTACCTTCCAGCTCTGTTCTGGATGCATTTGCAGTAGCTGTGAATGAAGTGCTGCTCTTCAATGAGTAAGAAATAGACTAGTATTGTTTTGTAAAAACTTCGGTAAGAATATGTCTTTGTCAAAGGTAAAAGGTATCCAGATTTCAAGCAGAGAATTATCTTAGCAGCCAGGAAACTGTGCTTTCCCAGGCTGTGCAAGAAAAGAAGTGAGAGGAATCTCTGGCGAGCTTTCCTCGTTCCTTTGCCAGCTCCTCGGAGGCAGCAGCCAGCCCAGGGTGCTCCCAGCCTCCAGGGCTCCCCATGCCTGCCCCAGAGAGTCCCTGCCCTGCGCTTCCCCTCCGTGGGCAGCGTGGCCAGGGCACAGCCCCGGGGTCTGCCCCGAGCGTCCCTCGCCTGCTGCCCGCTGCCCGCGCTGCCCGGGGCAGAGACCGGCAAAGCCAGGCTGGGAATTGGCAGTCCCAGGGGCAGGAACAATTCTGCAGTCTGAGCTCCACAGCTTGTCTCAGCTCCTCGCTCAGAGGCAGGACGAAAGAACTTTCTAGTCATGCAGCAGTTATTAAAATGCAGACTTGGCGGTGCGGGACATGTCTAAACCATCCCTGGGCAGAGAGTGGGAGCTGCCCACCTCTGTCTGCCCGCTGTGGATGCAGATCGCCAGGTTATTTAATGCAGAGGGGCTGTTCTCCCACCACCCCTCTCACTATGTGTGCAGCGGCTCCCCAAATAACCCCGGCTCTCCTATAAAAACACAGTTTTTGTGGGGCAGGAAAGGGTAAGCGTGTGTTTGACACCACTCAAATTATTGCCAAATACTGTGACAACCTGCATATCTGGGAGAGGCTTAGGCTGCAAAAAAGAAGTATGCAAGAATTCAACAAGGTTTATTTCTGCCACTACACTTTTGCTTTCCATTTCTTAGATACTGAAAGAGTTTGGCCTTATATTTACAGCCAAAAAGATTAACAGTTAGATTTTTTTTTTGTACTCCTTTTCAAAAAAAGATTTGGAGTTTGTCTCCTTGAAGGGTGTGGGGAACTAACTGCCTAAAGCAAAAAGGACCTTTATTTTCACACAATATGGGTCATGTTTCTGTTACCAGGTCAGTTTGAAAAAAAGCTTTGAAAGAAATGTTGCCAGAGAATCCAAATCCAAATTAATATATTGTCTTATCAACATCAACTCTACGCTGTAAAGTACCCATTTCACAGAAATTGAATTTATTGATGAAATAATGGTAGAAAGTATGTTACAAAAAATAGACATATTTCAAAGTTTTTAGATTTTTTTGTTCTAGGTTTGTATTTTGGAACTTGGCTTTATGTTATACCATATATCATATCACTGAAACTGCTTCAAAGAAAGAAAAATGGTTTCAATACGTATGAAGAATTTCTTTCCATATGTCATGAAGGAAAAAAAAAATGTTTTGACAACTGTTTTCTCATGAGACAAGATTTGTATGTTCTGAGGTGCAGTAACATGTCACCAGCTAAGCTAGTGAACAGCAGCAGTTTGAAATAGCCAGTGAGGATGGCTGGGCCAAAAGACTTTTTTCAAAAAAAGCCAGCTGCAATGCCATTTTTCATTTAGCTAGTGACTGCCAGTCAGCATTTCTTTTGGATTTGAATAAATATGCTCTATATAATGATTTCTTATTATTTTAGTGTCCATTCTTCTTCTCTTCTCTAGCAATTCTGGGCTTTGTTATGTTCCTGACTGTGATATTTGGGACCTGGCTTTCTTCCTTTCCATTTTTAAAGATGACCTTGCTGGTAAATCTGCTTTCAAAGGTCCCTCGGCTCCATTTAAAATCCAGACCTTTAAACATAGTCTTTAATAGTTTTAAAATGTTCTCATAAATTCCAAGCTATGTATTTTCTATATTGTTTCTTTATGGTTCATTTAGTGTGACATTATATAAAAATTTTAAAGAGGCATTTCCTTCTCAATCACTTTTGAGTGAAGTGTCTGGAAAAATCACTCTTAAAACTTTCTGTTTGAGCCATTAATTAGCACACTTCTTGTTAACTGCTGCTGTAGCTTTTGATTCACTGGCACCAGCACCTTCTGGTGTGATGAATGTGCTGTAAAGGCTTAGATAGATGGGCTGTTTTCATGTCATAGTAAAATGAGGTATGGCATTCACTTTCAGAATGAACTTTATGGGATAATACTTTATAGAAGCAATGATGTCGTCCTGGATACTGCAGCTTTGTAAGTAAATACAAATAATGCTCCATGTGTTTTATTAGCCTTTGTCAGTGTAACCTTTAGCAGAAAATTAAGACATATTCAGTGCAGTATTTTAAGATGAAAGGGGCATTAACATAATGGCATAAATAACAACCCAAGAATTTATGTAGGCAGCTATGAATAAAGATACGAAGGTTTCCTGAACATAAGAGTCTGGCATGAGGAAAAACCAAAAAGTCTCATGGAAACAGAAGGAGCTACTGGAAATCAGAACCCCTTGAGATGGGGAGGAATTTAGTGGTTCCAGTTTTATTTTGACTCTTCTTCTATAAAATAAAATTTAAAAAAAGTTTTAATATTGCTGAACAGTTTTTTGTTATATATAACAAACTGCAGTGTAGAAAGCTTTTCACCTAATGGGAATTAATGACCAAAGGAAAAAAAAAAGAGAAAAAAGAGGGATTATGTGGAGTTAGCACAGCACTGATCACCATCCTCTCTCTTGCCCTTGAGACCACTGAGGGGTCAAAGGCAGTGAGGTGCTCAGATCTCCCTGTGATGAAAGAGCCAGAACAACACTTCAGAGAGGAAAAGCAGCCCGAGAAAAACAGAGAAACCACAACTGATTACTGTCCTTGGTTTTGTTGGTCACCAGGAGCGTAACACAGCAGAGAAGGGTAAGGCTTAGGCAACATCTGTTATTTGTCCAGCATGAATGGAGTTTGAAAGCTGTGCCACTGCTGGAGTGAAGATCCATCCTGGGGTGGGTTTTACACGAAGGCACGGGGCTGAGTGCCTGGCTCACCTGTCACTGCCTGCAGGTGCCACCAGCCCCTGGCTGCGCCCCTGGCACAGCGAGGCTCCTGCACTGCCTTCCCAGAGGGCAGCAAGGAGCACAGACAGCATCAGCAGGCCTATTGTAGATGTCCCAGAGAATTATCACGGACATTGATGAATCACACTGGCATTTAGACCGTGCTCAATGGGAGCTAAAAAGTGAAAAAGTAATTTCATTCTGTAGTAGATTTTCAAAATATGTGGAGGCAGATATTTCCCTGGGTCATGGTCCAGTGCTGTAACTTTCCTTCTGCAAACTCCTTCTCTTTTCGGTTCTTACATCAGGTGCTCTTGTATGTGGCATAATAATAATACATTTAGGGTAAAGAGAGCTGCCACTGACAGTAATAGCACCAAGACACAGTTATATATAAATTGCGCAGTATTTTCTTTTGGATATTACAAATAGAATTAATGAAAGGCAAGAATGAAAAATGCTTTTTAAAGGTGGATGAATCTAATAAATAATAGCCAGGAAAAAAAAAGAGATAAAATGTTGTCAATTTATATTCTAAAAAGCTTGTGTGGATTTTGGCAGTCAGCATTAAATGCAACTTTACTGCGTTGTTGTGCATCATCTCAGGACAAAAAGTATTATACAATGCTTGTATTTAATGTATTCTACTTATGTCAGTCAGTAAGTGATAGCATGTCCTATCTAATTAAATCCAGATTTTTGTGCATCTCTTCATTTACTTACTGTGAAAATAATGGAAGCTAGCATTAAAGTATTAAAATCAGATAAAATTGCATTTCATATTAATACAGTGTGTGGAAATGTATAATTTAAAATATATCTTATGAAATGTAATCTCCTTTACATATTGCATAGAGCTCTGATATTGATCAAGATATGTCTGGGAGTGTATGATGAGAGGAGAAAATGAGTGTGTTATCTTTCCTCTAGGTATAAGCTTGCTTCTTGCTGATCTCTCACACTGCTTCTTTGAATAAAGCTAGTTCTTGTTTGATCTTTTTTCTTCTTGTTGTTTAAGGAAGGTTAGTTTCAAGAAGGAATGTTGGAACGTAGTCAGCTTCTCTCCAGTCAGATACTTCGCAGAGCAGTGGGTGAGCAGTCCAGGGCCCCCACAGCTCTGTCCCTTGCCTGGTCACACTGGGATCAGTTCCTAAGACAGACTTTGCTTTGTTTTCCCGCTTTCAGGGCAGCACAGGCCCAGGGGAGCCAGCAGGGTCTGGCTGACAAAGGCACTGGGGTTGAGAGCTGCCCTTGGCAAGAGCGGGACCCTGGGAAGAGCTGCAGGACACCGAACCTGCAGTGCCTGCAAGGAGCACCAGGACACCTCGGATCAACAGGTCAATGTATTGAACTTTGCTTCCAGTTTGAAAATTCAGCCTATGTAGAGACATAACAGGCTTTAAGTTACTTTTCTGAACACTGCATCCTCCAGGTTGGTTCCTGTGTCAGTCACATAGATGTAAATCCTCTGAGGCCAATGGGAATCGTGCTGGGCACAAATGCAGTGAGAATGAGGTCCTGTATATTCAGGTGCAGGATCTTCTCTTTTCTGGAATCTGCCATAGCAGTGTTCCCTATCTGTGACTAAGGATTTGCTTTTTAAATCACAGTTTTTTATTTGTACCAGAACCATTCAAATAACAGCTATCCTGGGCTACATAAGTACACATTTGTAACTGAAACTCTCTAAAATCATCCTCTCTTGGTCCTTATGAAAATATGTCTAATAAATCCTGTAAAAAATCCATCCATGCAATCTTGAGACAGGCGCTATTAAAATTAAGAAGGACTTTCGAATTTAGGAGACATTTTGGGGTTAGAGCCTTATATTTTGATATCCAACACCAATGCTTCAAAGAAATTTATTCAAACTTGTACACCAGCAATATGGAAGGGGGCAGGTGTCTTCCTGCATCGTTATCTGCAGGCTGGGGACCTAAAAGCAAAAATTAGTGATACAGAAATCCAAAAACTGAAATTAAAAATTAACTCATAAAAAGATGACACGAACATTGCCTATATCTCTAGAAAAATAATTGTTACAGTTCATTTTTTTTAGATTTTTCATTAACCAGGCACTTAAAAATATTCAAAAGAATAAAATTATCTGAGAAGAAACAAAATTGCAACTATTTTCACTCTGTAATATTTACCCTCAGAGAAGCAAAATTGTCTGCCAAATGTGGGATGATTCCTTTCTTTAAATTCTGACTGGCGGGAAAAAAAATCTACTCTCTGCAGAAATTAACTAATTTTGTAGCTGTCTCAAGGATATGTCTCCTTTGATCAGATGATGCCCTTTCTTCCTTGAGTGGAACATTCACTGTGCTCCATAAACAGTCACTTTGCATTATGTAGATTATTTCCCAAGAAAAGTAAAGCAGTAGGCTTTTGACAATGATGGAAACAACGAAGCATTCAGAATTCAGAGAAGATCAAAGGTGCTCATTAGTTTAGATGGTAGGAAATAGAGCCATTAACAATAACACAGTATCTTTCTTGTTACTCTTTCATACAGTTTGAAATCCCATAATTGTTTCATCAGAAAATGCCTCATTTACTTTTCATGAATCAAATATTTAAAAGAAATTCTTATGCTTCATATCACATGTAGTAGAGGAACCCCCTCATTTATTGTATTACTTTGATGTATTTTTTTTTGTTACTTGAAAGGCTAATTCAGATTGCGGAGGTTTTATGAATATTTTATAGACTCGGTGTTGTGAATGATAAGAAATCTCTCTCTCTGATATGCTCTGGGCTTACAATTCAGCAGTGCTCAAATTAAACCCAGCAGAGGAATAGGCTGTGGAAGAAAAAATCCAGTTGAATCATGTTCCATATTCCTGCATTTCTACTCAGAGCATTCCTACGACAGCTACAGGTGCCTCCCATATGTATAGAGCTGAGCACATCAGTGGTGCAAAGTAATTTCTTATTCATGTCTCTTCTCTGCTAAGACATAACCAAGAGAACCTATTTCAGGCAATTTCATGTTATAACCATGTTATTTCAACCTAAAACTGTTTTTGATCTTATTTATTTTCTTGCTTTAAACTATAAAGGTCTGCAAATTTTCTAGTATGTGGTTTAGCAGTTCTAATATTATTCTTTCCCTGCTCCATTTGAGGTTGAAGTATAACAATAATACAACTGGTTTAATTAAATTTTTACTGCTTCTTTTAGTAGCACATCAATAGTTTTTAAATTTTATCCACTCTGGGATTTCTCCCTATATATCCTGGAAAAGGGGATCTTCATATTTAAAATTTTGTGATGGAATATTCTGCGCAAAGCAGTGGATACATGAGACAGATAAAAAGTAAATAAAAATATATCTTCAGCATCCACTGCAAGCAAAACTCATACTGAAAAGAACTGCCAGAGTACGACCAAACCCCACAATACATACAGAAATTGCTTGTTTGTAGTAGAATGGATACCATCTGTTCCTCTAAGAGTGATAAAACCTCATCAAGCCATTTCTGCTCGCTCATACAAGGTCTGTGCCACCTGCATTGCTCAGAAGGTTTGCTGTGAACCACTTCAGGTAAAAGGTCTCAACTACCCTGCAACAGGGTTGAAAACCCAGTCAGTCCTCCTGTGCCACAGCCAAATGTTCCCCTGCTCAGAGCAATTTTGTACGTGACATCTAAGCACTATATCAGGATAAATGGTTTCATCTCCTTTTCTGCTGATTTGAACTACAAACTCACCAATGTTACTGGTTTTCCACAGCAGTGAATTCCCACAATTGAACGTTAGCAGACAAATTGGTGTCTGTGCTTTCAGAAGTCACCGGGTTTTCTTCACGATGAACAGACTGGAGGTTAACACTGCTCAGGAGTCATGGGAAACATCCGTAGTGAAGGGATGTGGGAGGGTTTGTGCAGTTCCTCTCCCTCCTGCTCTGCTGTTTCAGAGTCTACTAACAGCTGCCAGTGTGTTTAATCATTACAAGCAGTAAAACAACACTGGAAAATGTATGCAAAATATGGGTGCACTGGGAGAGGACAGGAGGGTGGGAGAGAAAAAGAAGACAGATTTTAATGGTCTCTGCCTACTCCCAAAGTAAAGACGTACCCAATGTTATTTAGCAGCATGAAGTTATGTTTTAACAATAACCTTTAAAACAATGGTAAGAAATATAAATTAAACACTGCTTGTCTGTTCTCCAGAGTTTGAAAAGAAAATCAGCTTCTGCTTCACGGTAGGAAACCTTAGCTTACTCCAGAGAGCAGGGTGTAAAGCCACAGTATTGCATTGTTAAACAGATTTGGTGTTCCAGTTAGGTACTGAATTTCCTTTAATAAATGTTAGTACTTGGAAAGATTCTGAACTGTGTAAAACCCACAATTTCAAATTCCTTTCCAGTACTTTAGCTTATGCAAGACTGACACAGAAAGGAACTTCTGAAGCCCATAAAGGCGAGGAGGTTTACCTCCTGTTTTCATTTTTCCTAAAAAAAATATTAAAGCCATGCTCGATAATAATTTTTAATGAAAGAATGTAACTCTGTGAATTAAACACTCATCACAAGCCTGAACTTGTGAAAGAAGTGCATCTCAAGACTGTCATGAGTAATTGCAGCATATTTTAAAGACATCATTATTAAGATGAGCAGCTTTTAGTGCTGGTTGACTCTGACATTGCTGATTTGCAAGTGTGTGCAACTCTTACATTTTTGTTGTGCTATCTTTCAGCAGCTTCTGCTCATTTTGCCTCAGAACATGGGGCAGGTTCCTCTTTTCAATGGGGTTTATTGTCTCCCATCCTTGCAACTCTGTTAGCTACTGGAAAAAAAATTGTGATGGACCTGTGTATCATGCCCTGAGATATACATACCACAGATTTTTATTAAGAGTTTTCAATCATTTAACACATGTAAAGACCGTGCTGAAAGGTGAGATTCCAATACACAAGCCAGCTATGAAATAGCAGACATAGTGGTAGTTTTTCTTCTCAACCTATTGGCTCAGGTACTGAGGGGACAAGAGAGGGAAGGGAAATTTGCTACACAATAAAGGATCTCCTGACTCAGCCTAAGGGAAGAGATATTTTTCTGGTTCTGTGATCCAGATCATTCATGGGCAAGACCAGACCAAGGCAGATGGATCAGACAGATGCAAAACAAGCCCAGCCATAAAAACCTCAAATAAATCTTCCAGTCTATGTCCCAAGCTCTTTAGTATGCTCATCATTACTCTGTGAGTTTTAAAAAGGAAAGCACAAGAAGCAAAGCCCTTTGCCTACCTTTTTACTGAATCCTGCATTATACTTTCTTTTATAAAAAGCAGGCTAAATCTAATGACTGCAGCCATCTTACAAATCTGCAGGCCTTTCTGCCTGCAGGCTGTGATCAATCTATAAAGTACAGAGGAAAAAAAGGCAGCCCAGAGCAGGATGCAAAAGCTCCTGTAAGCTGCCAGTCCTCTCTCAGGTGCCCTCTTTGTGGGCAGCAGCACCTCTGCACTCATGGCAGGGGGTGAGAAAGCAGTTTAAATGAAGTCATCTTTTTAGAGAACAGTAATGTCATCCCTAAAACTTAAGTCACTTTTCTTAAGTTCCACTTCCCTGATTTCAGGGCACTCAAAATTTACTTACAGGACATCAGAATTTAAATACGGGACTCAAACTGTGTCAACTTTTAAATGATTTCTTGTTCTTCAAGATATTGGCAACCTGATACCAGAAATTCTACATCCCTTTATCTGCCTTAAGAAGAGCTTACAGACTTAGAAGCAATTTTCCCACTCTATCAGAATTCTACAAAGGACATGAGAAAGGTCAGAAGAAAAGCTCTGGTTTCTCTGACTTTGACCATAGAGCTCTCCAAAAAGCGTATTGAATATCATTGCACCCAAACAGAGAAACATCATACCATCACCTTTTTAATCTATGATGGATGGCATTATATGGCAATAACAGAGCAGTACAATGGCAACCTTGTCTTCTTCTGGGTTTTTTGTAAATCAAATCCCCCAAATGAAGCCAAATTTAGAAAGAAAAACAAAAAGAGCTGAACTTTAAATGCTACTACAATACAAGTGTGCCAGTTAGAGTCCTGCAAGGAGTTTCTTTTTATCTGGAAGCACATGCAAGTTCAAAATCCAAATTCATATATCTATATATTTTTCCCAGGGTGGTCTTTTTGATTTGGTGAGTCTCAGGCTCCTAATTATCCAGATCAGATGTCAGACCAGAGAGATAACGTTGGAGCCTTTGTGGGCCTGGCTTCATTTCCCCTGGAAACCAGCGTGCAGGGACCAGAAGGAAAGATCTTATTAATTTGCACCAGATTTTCTTTAAAGAAAGGTTTATGAACTGAGCCATGCTTATTTTATAGCTGTGCTGCAAAAGCCTTGGACATTTCTACATGGAAAGCACAACATAAAGGTATGACGAGGCTTAGGAGTGCCATGAAGACGTGTTCTGTCCTAAACAAAGACAATTCTTTACAGAAGAAATTACGAGTTAAATTCATGGTATGTTCCAGGTGTATTTGCTGTTTTGTGGTCTTCAAACAGGTGGAAGCACAATTACATGATGTTTGTTAATGGCTTAGCAGGAAGGTGTTACCTATGTGCAAGAAGAAGTGTGCCTGAGAGAGGAGGAACTTTCCTGTGAGTCTGCAAGATAAGATGTAGATGAGCTGTGGGTGAGAGGAAGACTTATACCACAGTAAGTGATGGTATTAAAAATAAATAAACATTTAAGTCATAAACCACGAGAAAAAGAATGAACTGCATTACTGAGCAGTTTAGAAGAGAAAGAATAATGAATCCAACCCCTTGGATCAAGGCAGTTAGAAATGGTTTATAGTTTTAATACTCAAGACTGGCATTGACAATAAAAATTTAAAAAACCATAGACACTATGGCCTTTATAATTCTCCCCACTTACAGTCAGGGAAGATATTTGTGCCTATTGTGCATTTATCAACACTCAATTTTCTGTAAGGTGTAAATATTGGTAACTAAAATGCTGATCTTAAATCATAAAATACATTGTTAAGTGAAAAATATTCCTCAAGCTCACATCTCAGAAAACAAGCATTCCATACAGATGGCTGCAGCCCAGTCATGGTGCTACTGGTGTGGAATTTCTCAATGTGGTGAAAAGGGACATGTTGTAGATTTTGCAGTTTCCCTGGAGGCATGTTAAACCTCACAGACACCTCTCCAGAGAATCCGGTGACTGAGATCTTTGTTCCCTTCACCAAGGAAATCAGACATAATGCACTCAATAATTGAACTCTTCACACGGCAGGTTCAGTACTGAACAGAAAAGCAACTGTTTGCTTGTCTTAAAGTAATAACCAAAACCTCTCAAATCTCTGCATAAGGACTCAAAGCTTGAAATGCTTGTGTCTAGGTGTAAAACACTCAAAGCCTTGGACTTGAACAGAGCAGTTGCTTAGTCTCATGTAGTACTCATTAATTTCTTTGATCGTGAACAGTAACACCTGTCAGATGTGCATTATCACAGTGCTGGAGGCAAAAAGCTCTGTTGTTGCTTTCTTTTGAGGTAATAAATGAAGTGATGCCATTCACATTTTATAGATAAGGACGTTAACTACAGAGAGCTGAAGTGTCTTGCCTAAGGTCACAGAGGAATTACTTAGTCTGAGCTGGTTACCACTTATTTTAGTCACATAAAAGAATTTGGACTACAGTTATCAACTATTTATCATTAAATACGTCATTAAGCAAAGAATAAAGACTCACCATCACTGTCATCATTCAACAGAAAAGCATCTTGCAAGGGCGAGTCATCACAAAGTGGAGCTCTGCAACAACAGGATGTTTTAACAAGGGCAAGGCTAGAGGCTAAATATTAGAGTTATAGAAAGCATATAATAAATACAAGATTACTGAAAACTCATCTAGTTTCAAAAAAAAGTGGATGTGGTGTGAATCACATCGCAGGTTTCAGATTCTCACGGCCGCCTTGGTGTCAGGCTTAGGAAAAACAGTTCTGATTTTGGCTTCATGTTGCAACCTTGTGAAACTCCCACTTTTGAATTTTGCTGTGAAAACCAGCCTTACTTATTTGAAATTTTTTGAGACTTTTAAATTCCCAGACTCAAATAAAATTGCTGCACAGCTAAAACAACATATACGACCAAAGCAAAATTTTACAGGAGACTCCATGTGACCAAAGACAGCTGAACTTAAGAAATGTCTATGGAATATACAAACTTGTGTTTGTAGTCAGTATTTGTTCTATTACATCAAGCATGCTTGCTCACCCAAGCTGGGCTGTAAGATTGACCCAGCAGAGTTAGTTATTGCTACTCTACTAGGACTTTTTTATCATTTGCAAATTTTACTAGCGATGATTTTATATCACTTTTCAGATATTTGCTATTTGTGACTCAAGAAATTTAATTACTCTGAATCAAGAGTATTTCTGTGAAAGACTTGTTATAAAATATGCTAGTGGAGATTTCTTATCAAAGATAATTTTTAATCTAATAGTTGCTCATCCCTAGCCCACTTACATTGAGATATATTAACTTTGTATAGGCTTGTTTGAAATACATTGCTTTCCGTGTCATTAATTTCAAATATTTTTAAACTTTAGATGGTTTTGTCACTCAAAATGGGTGTTTGCTTTGAACTTCATTATTCTAACTAATGGGTGAGTTTGCAAGCTGATGATCAGATGCAGAGAAATAACTGACATTTTTATTCTCCCATAAAATTTTAATATGAATGGCAATAAACAGCTCAACTAGAAGGCTTATTGTTAATTTTAAATTGATTTATGTCCTTTTTAGAACTATGGTTTATTGTCCTCTTTAATTTTTACAGTTTATGGTGGATTTTGGTAGTAGAGGTTAATTCCTCTGATAAAGAAAAAATAGCATGTGCAATAGAACGTATTTACAAAGATTAATTTTACTGCAGAAATTATTAATCTCCTAAACTTTATGATAATAAATATCCAGATAAACTGCAATAAAATTCAGTTTATTTCCTAGACTTTCAGAAATTCTTAGAATGAGGAGAAATGGGAATCCATTGGCAATGAGTACTTGGTGATGTATGGAAATACCAACACTTTTCCAAGCACCTCAGACGCCTCACCCAGTGCTTCTTGGCCTGAAATTCCTACATAACTAGGGAGAGAACAAGGTAATTACAGAAGGAACACTGAAAGAGAAAAAAAAAATACTTCAAATGCTATTTAATTAATGTTATTTTCAGGATAATCTTTTGATTCCTATGGAAATCCTTTTATCACGATTTGGAAGGAAATTGTTGACAACACCAACATTGCAGAGCTGGAATCTTTTCAGGCTATATTCATAAAAAAAGGAAAGCTCTTCAAAGGATTTAATACCAAATGATGTAGTTTGGTGCAAGTAATTGCATACTAGTTTACATCTATCAAACATCTAACTATTGATTTTGATTTATTCTCAGAATTCTGATTTGAGTCAAGAAGTCCTGGTGTTACAGCCTGTGCTTTTATCTTCCAACCCTTTCAGTGTGCAGATGCATTCAATGCTTCTGTAAATTGACCTCATAGCTCTAAAGAGCACAGGGGGATTTTTGTGGCTTTTATTTGTTTATTTGGTTTTGGTTTTGGTTTGGTTTTGGTTTGTTTTTTTCCTGTCCATTCTCTCCATGAAGAAAATTAGTCTTGTTAAACCAGTTAATTTAGAATGGGCTGGGAAGCTACTGAATTGACAGTAATTGTGTATTGTTACATTTTTTTCTTTGAATAACAAACCATTTTTAATTCTTGGTGATGAATAAATGGTCATAGAATATTTTAAGCCAATGTCACAGCTCAGAGAAAACTAAAGAGCTTTCTGAGTGCCAGCTGACTGAAAACCCCAGTCTGTTATGTTTGTGAACTCAGGCTAGTAGTGATTTTTCATTGAATTTTTGATAGATCAAGTCTAGTTCAGTAGGTGGAATGATTTTTATTCACATTATCCTACAGAGTGTTATTTTTTAGCCGATTTTAAGCTAAAAATAGAAGTTTTTTTAATATACAGGAAAATAATACCCAAAAGTATGCAGAAAATACTTCAAATTATTCATTGTAGCATTTTTTAGATACGGTCAGAGAGCTTGGCCATGGTGAGCTGTATCTAGCCTAAGGCTGAACAAGTATTAAGAAGACACGGTGGCTTTATACCAACTGTGTCTTTTATGAATTCAAGGCTTCAGAAAAGGGCAATTTGGCTTCCTTACAACAAGTGTTGTGTAAAAGCAGGTTCAGAGCTGTTTAAATCACATCTGTGGGATTTGAGAAGCTGTACAAGCCAGAGACCAGCAGTGACACTTGGCTGCTTCCTATGTAACACAGGGGGATTTCTAAGAGACTCTTAGAGGTCATTGGTTTCCAAATGCTGAATAAAGATGACAGCAAAGAGGGACAGGTGGAGGGAGTTTTTGTGCCCATTTCAACAAAGTCTAAATTTACTAAATAAAAATATATCTGCTTTAAGTAACAACTTGATATAGCCCTATTTATAACCCAGACAAATACGAATTGGAAAGTATCACATTCATGATTTCTCTCTGCTGCTTTTTATTAGTACAAAAGTAAATAAACGAACCTCAAAGAGCCATAGAAGGGGACTTCTGTGCAAGTGACTTGCATTGGTTCATAAGAAAAATCTCTACGATAATAAAAACAAGGTACTGTCAAAAATGTCTGCCAGCTTTTTGTTTCATTGCCATCTCACTTTTCCAAAACAACATCCAAAAAAAATTCATTCTAACCAGGGTGTAGTGCAAGGTACCATTCATGAGGATGCCACAGAAAGGATCATGCTCTTTCACGAGCCAGGCAGCTTACCAAGAACACTGGGATGCACACTGAATTGAGCCAGCTCTTTTTTGGATGTTTCTGTTGGTTTTATCAAGCAAAAGAGCAAAAAGCCTTATAAATCCTTTTTTATAATGCTCTAGCTGTGCAGATTCTATACAAGAAAAATCTTACATTCTTTAATATTTAAAAACTTCTCATAATGCCTTTGCTAGAGCAGACACCACAATCACTGTACAGTAAAGGAATTTAGTGCATTCTGGTTTTGCCAGTAGTACATTGCCTGCGGGAGGACCAGGAGGAGGTAATCTGTGTTCAGTCACTCCTTTAGCCTAAAAATAACTGAAAATGAAATTAGGAAATACTTCTTCAGCTTCTGCTACAATATGAAGGAGTAGAAAAAGCAAGACATGGTTTTGCAAATCCACAACTATTTGGGGGAGCAGGAGTCACAAGTAAACTAGCATATTATTTAAAAATGTGTTCCTATAAAAGGGGGATAGCAAGAGGACAAAATCAAATTGAGCGTAACAGGGATGGAAGAAGCAGCTTACTGGAACGAATAAGTAGTCCACGTAGGATAAATTTAGTATATTAATATTAAATGTTTTATAACACTATATCTGAATTTCACTTTATTTCTCCATTTATTCATTTCTTATTACTCTTTTTTTTTTTTGTACAGCCTCTCTGAAATGGAATAAAAACCCCCAAATAAATACTTGAATTATTTCTAACCAAATAACTTCTTATTTAAACTCAGAAACACAGGTTTCTAACTGAATTATTTCCTTGTCCCCACTTAAGTTAGGAGAAAATTGGCTGCTTGAGCTCCAGTTACAGGCCTGTGCTTAAGAAAGATCTGTATAATTTCTATGCTTGCTGAGACAACACAATAGTGCCTTAGTCTCTGAAATATCTCTGAGCTCAATTATTATTTTCCAGATGAATGGTATTGTCACCAGTGAATAGGGATTCCCAGTGCTGATTTGAAAAGAGACAGGCCAGGCACTTGGACACTCAAACTGAGAAAGTGCTCAACAAGGACCATGGAATTTGAACATTTGCAATAAATGTTGAGATTAATCTTAGATCAGAAAAATCCCTTCTCCTTAGAAAACAGCCTCCTGCAAGTGAACCTCAAATTTCAGTCGACAGTGACTCCAAGCACCTACTTGTTCCCCAGTGATCTTTTATGTAATTTAACAGGATGCAATATGAAGAGTGTTTTTCCCTAAGGATCAGCATAAATTTCCTTCTGCTTGCTTTCATCCTGTTACTTATGCTTAGACTACTTCAGATTATCTTAAACATTTCCACGGTACCTATTGACAACAACACCCCCAGAGAAACTCCTGACTGGTGCTCACTCCTTTCCAGCTACAGTGCAATCAAGGAGGACAGTGCGTGTGCTTGAACCCCCACAGCAAGAAGCCAGTTTTTACCAATAAGGTAAAAAATGCTGCAAGAACCAGAAAGATTAAAAAACCCAATAAACCAAACAACCAACCATCCAACAAACAAACCAACAAATCCACCAAAAAAACTCCAAACCACTTGCAGAAGTAGATTGTATTTGAGCCTGGAAAAAAAAAAATTACTGGAGTAGACATGTATTCTTCCAAGTTTTTATGGAGACAATAAACCAAGAACTGGGTAATATGTTCTGATCATCTGTTTTAAGCCGACTCAAAGGACTTGCCTAGTAAAATTATTGCTTTATATAACAGTTCTTTTTGTTTTGATTAATGACCATGCTAGTTTCTAGGCAGAAACATTTCCTACAGCCTCATTGGAGAAAGAACATTTTTCGGATCTGCTATTACCTGCCAGTGAGAAAATGGTTGTCCTGCCAGTACATTTTACTGAAAGCAATTAAATCTTGTTCTAAAATAGAAAGTGTCTTGTGTTGTTTTTAAACATGCAACAATTTTTGAGCATCCTGTTCTTGTTTTTGTAAGTCAATTGCATTACCAACCACATGAATCTCCAGACAAGATAAATTGCCTTTGTTTGAAATCAATTAACTATATAAACACATATTCTCTCCAAATATCTTTGGAAATACTCATACTTCCTCTCAACTCCTTTTGCTAGCTCAGACAGTTTTTACAGCTTGATTTTTTTTTCTTTTTTTGGGGCTCAGTGCAGTAGAAGCACATTGTGCACATATCTTTTAGTGTTTCATCTTTTTCATTTCCAGAGTTTGGCCACAGAACAAGGACTCCTGAAAACAGAACTTCATTTCATAGGCATATAAAATAAAATGGCAGCATTCAGATAAGGCAACTGAAAAGACTTTGACTGTTGCAGAAGCTTGAATACTGTTGTGACTCTTCCTGTCTGAAAAACGCAGAAAACTGCCACAGCTAATTTTGATTGAGAAGATGAGTTGCTTTGAAATGTGGTGGAAAAACACAGCCCACAACCCACTGCTTCCACTTCTTCAGCTCTCATGCAGCCTAGCAAACAAGAGTCAGACCAATATCTGCAACCAAATACTGGTGATCCAACCTTTCTTTCAAAGAAATTGAATTAGGACAGAGGAACCTTAGGCAAAATGCTGGACTGCTTTACCTTTTTAAAGAAACATCTTCAAATTTTTAGCTTGTCTTTGAAAAAGAGGAAGGACTAGGAAAACCAAACAGCTACTTAATAGGTCACTCTGCTTTGAATGCAGGAACTGGGAAGCAAGTCTTAAAAAAATATTTAAGGTCTACAGTAGCAAAGAAGGTGCTTTTGTTTCCAATTGCCAAACATTAGAGCTGCATGGGTAAAAATCTCATTAAAAACTGCATGGGATGAAAAATGCCAAAGTGGTAGCCAGATTTCAAGAGAGCTTCTTCCAGAGAATTTTGTTCAATTGCACGAACTGTACATATGGATTTAGTTATATTATGCGAGAAAAGTTTGGAGCACAGAAATTGTACTTCAGTAAAAAGCCAAGAAATATAATGCAGAGGCACTAGGCAAAAAAAAAAAGTTTTTCAAACTAAGGCAGAAAGTGAAAGAAAAGATCACAGAGTTGTGGGATCTTCTGTCCAGTAATAAAAGGGAAGCAAATTTCTCAGAACATTGGTGAATAAATCCAGAGCTTAGTGCTATATTTCAAAAAGAAATGACAACAATCTGCATACAGAAAAGGTTAACAGCCAGTCTGGTACTATAAACTTATTTGGTTTTGTTTCTAAATCCTGTTATTGTGGGTTTTAGTTGTTGGTTTTGTTGTTTCTTGGTTTTGCATCTTTTTAAGAAACTTCCGACTACAGAGACAACCAGGCCAGAGACAGCTCTATTAGCACAGAGGACATTCCAGCAAACACCAGAGGCTTTTTCAGTGAGCACAGGGTGGAGAGGACCCAGCCTTCCCACCAGAGAGCCAGCCAACACTTCAATAGCTCCCACTCCCACTTCTGTATCAGCCATGGGGTAGGTGGGGCCTATTTTTCACTTTTAACATTTTGCTTGCTAAGTTTTCTGTTTACCTTTTATACTTTGAGCCAACTTTTTCCTCAATTTCCCAGCTTCTGGCTGCTGTTGCACGTGGATGGATGTCTCCTTACAGTCTCTCTCTCCCAAACTTTCTGGCTCTGGAGGAAGATGAGAGGTTTTCTCTGTTACTTTTCTCTTGTGTAGAACTTACTGCACAGAGAGTGATTAGTTGCTGTATTAGCTGATTATTGTTCAGAGTGGTGCAGGCCAGAAAACACCTTTCTTGGAGACTTAAACTTGCTTAGGACTTTCTACACCCATTGTTATTCTAATTCCTTGGAAAAGATCCTGAGCTGCTTTTTTTTTCAATCCACATGATCTGCAGATGCTACCAGATTATATAATCAACTTTCTCACACATGGTTGGTCTGATCAGAAAGAAAAAATATTTGCTGGTGCTTTTCTTATTTCAATAAACACCCATCCAAATTCTCCTTGCAGTTAGATCTCCACTGTATTTCAGTATCAATGGAGCTGAAAAACATAAAGGGCAATGTAAACACATTGCTATAAACACATAAAACATTCCTAATGAGACCTTTTCATACTAGCAGCCAAATTACCTCTATGATCCTCCAGTCACACCACCTGTGTCAGCAAATGCAGTTTCTCTATAATTTCATGCTTGCCTTTCTTCCTGAAGTCACTGTCAAAGAACTAATTAAAAATGTTAAAATATCAGGATCCTAAAAACGGCAACGTAAGAGAAATCTGAGAAAAACTGGATGTTTTAAGCTCTCAGTCTGATTCCTTCAGCCTAGTCTGAGGTTCAAAAGCAATGTTGCGTTTAATAAGAAATCTTAAAGTT
Source organism: Edolisoma coerulescens (assembly GCA_013397115.1). NCBI lineage: Eukaryota > Metazoa > Chordata > Aves > Passeriformes > Campephagidae > Edolisoma > Edolisoma coerulescens. The sequence goes on from VWZW01006255.1 coordinate 1,920,435, forward strand.
TGTCTGTGTATTCTTTCTTCATGCAGCTGTGGGCTCAGGGCTTCTAAAAAAGGATGAATACATGAAGACAATCCAGTAAACAGAACTGGCAGCGCCAGCAAAAGGCTGAGGAGCTGGGATGTAGCACAGGAAAACTACAGAGCAAGTCTGTGTGATGACTTTAACCAACTCTATCTTTGACCTTTACTAAGTCTAATTATTGTGATTTTCTTTCGTTTTATTGTGGTTTTTCAGAATGTGTCTGCACTTTACAAATGCTCTGTTTGCTTCAGTAGAAAGAGTCAAAACAAACAAGCAAAAAAACCAAGCCAAAAGTACAACCCCAAAGCTGGAAACTACATATTAGAAGTAGGAATGGCCAAACTCTGCTTGCTCAGACTTCTCTCTTATTCCCAGCCCTGTGTTCAGAAGGGAGGAAGCAAACAAAGGCCGTGCTTTTGTGGCACTTCATGTGACCCTGGCAACCCAACCAGAGCCTGTCAGTGTCCACACACCCCGCCAGGCAGTGCTGTACCAGCCTGGGCTGCCAATAAGCCCATGTTCCTTGGGAGCTGCTGGAAGAGCTGTGCAAACCAGGTGTGGACACCCAGGCTGCCTTCCCCCAGGAAAGGGCTCATGTCGAAGTGACAGACAAACTACCTTCAAACCAGCATTTCTACATCATCTATAACAAAATATAGAAAGTTTTTACTACTTTCTTCAGAAGTAAAATACAGATGGGGACTGGAAAACTGTTTTTGGTCTCTTTGGCAGAACATTGCTTTATGATCTGAAACCAACATCTGCCAAAGAGGCATTCACTCACAGGTACAAATGGGCTCTATTGCAAGACCGAAAAATTAATTAAACCATTGTTTATTCAATTACATTCTGTGGCCCTGCTGTATCTAGATAAACAAGCTGAATAAACTTCTGAAAGCTCTCAGCCTGAAGAGCCTGAATCCTATTATCAGCTGTTAAATTAAACATTTAGAAGGCCACATTCCATGAAAGGATATTTCCAAGGACCTATGGGACTTTGAAAGCAGCATATTTAAAATATTTTGGCATTTTAAACAAAATTGTCTTGAAATTTTCAAAATCTGAAATAGGCCTAAAAATGAACTACTTCCGTTTAATTTTTTCCAGCAAGTTTTGTGTGCTAAAATATATTTTTTTATATAAACCAAGGAAAATAATCTAGTAAAGAAGAGATAGTGTGTTTGGTTGTGTTATATTTTCTCACCTGCGATCCCAGACCTTACAAAAGAGTGTGAAATTCCTCTCTGCCTCTCTACAGAACCCTGTAACTCGGTGTAATTTCAGAGCAGACTACAGAAATTTCACACATTATTCAATGGAGAAACTAAGAGGGACACTCAAGCCCAGGACCAACAGCATTTACAATTAGAAGAAGTTGTGAGAGGCAAAGCAGATGTGCTTGAGCACAGAAACCACCTGGCAAGTGTCACTTTACAGTCCTGCATGTGCAGAAATGCTTTTCAGAATTGATGAAATTTCCAGCACCGCTGGAATCCTACACTTTACTACACGAGAAATTGGCAGCAATAGCAGCCGCAGGACAGAACTTTCACGGGCCAACTTCACCTTTTTGGAGGGGGCAAAAAGAAGCTCATGTATTCAGAGGTTTAAACCAGAACATGATATGCGTGTGTCACTGGGATATTCACTCATTTAGCAGCTTTAGCCATCAGCACTGAAGCCAGTGTTTCAAGTTTATATTTGGCTCTTGGACAGGGATTTTTATTAAAAAGGCTAGCCAAGAAGAAATAGTGAGAAAAAATGTATACCACATAAAATTCCATCTTTCTTTAAGAGGCACCAGGCATAAAAGCCTATGGAAGAGTTCTCACCTTAAAACAACAAACCAAGGAAAAAAATATTGTCCCTACTGAGTAACACAAAAAACCCATAAAAGAACTTCAAAATTAGACAAGACTACCTACTCTGAGTAAGCAGAGTCAGTAAGTTTTATACTCATTTCACTGCTCTCTTGTGTTATTTCTTTATCTGTAAACAAACTCTTATTTTACACGATGCTGAACAAAGAACAGCAATTTTCTCCATGACTGGATAAAGGCCTCAGAATCAGAAATCTGTCTCCTGTGTCAGCTTGTCCCCAGTTTTTCTTTATTATTTATGTGGTTTTGCCACAAGGAGGAACACGGCATGTCTCCGTCCCAGAAACGGACTGGAGACTGACATGGGAAGGTTCAAGAAGGTTATTTATGCAAAATAACATTTTTCCAGTATAATGCACCTCTTGATTTAACACTGGAGGCAACAACCTTTGCTCAGCAGTGAGAGTGCCAAAGCATCACACAGCTGCTAATGTAGTCTGAAAAACAAGAGCTGATTTTTGCAACAGCAGTGACAATACAAAGGCATGTCAGGACCCTGAGCCCAGAGTGAGTCACAGCATTTTTCTTCTATATCTTGTAACAAGAGGCCAGATCCTGCTCATAGCAGAGGTTGACTTGTTCAGCAGGGACTTTAGCAGCAGCTTTGGGCTGAGCCAGTGCCAGGGGAGCTGAGTGTCTGGGTGAGCAGGGAGGTCCCCAGAGCCATCATTGTTCCCTGTTCTCACTGGTGGCAGCGCCAGACTCTTGCCCTGCACCATCAGGCCCAGGGCCCGAGTTGTATTCAGCACAGGACATTTAACATCTACAATTATTCTCAGTTTTTGAAAGTGAGCAGGTCTCTATCCAGGTCACAGCCATCTGTGACTGGTTTCATGCACAGGTATGAGACCATTGTTCTTTGCAATATGTCATTCAAAGGCTTCCTGATCAATGTGGGAAAGTTGATGGATTTGGCACCGCATGTCAGGAGGAAAAGGATCATGGGTTAAGCTCAGATGAACAGAGATATGCTATGATGCTTGAAACTGAGCACTGTTTAGATTACAGCTCAGACTTCACAGCATCAGCCTCCTTTGGTCCTTCTTGAACAGAGCAGACAGAAATCTGACTTGGATGATTAACTCATGTTATTAAAGTCTAGAAAAGAAAATAAGTACTATGCAAATGAAAAACCTCTGCCTGTGACTGAAACCACAAATGCAATTGTGCCACTGCTCTGCAAACTGAGCAACTGGGGCTGTGCCCCATGACCCCCTGGGCAGCAGCGATGACCTGCACTGGCACTTGAAGGCACTGTAAATCAGCTGCCCAGGGCAATATTGTAGACCTCAATAGATCAGATTAGCCCTTACTGTCTTCAGAGTAGATTTACCAGGGCACTAATGGGATTTTAGCCCTTCCATCTCACTCAGTGGCACTTCCCCAAGCAATGTTATGCATATTTCGGGATAAATGACACACCATTCAGAGCAGTAACTTTTGTGCAGCAGACATGAACTTGGTTTTCCCTGATCTCTGCAGGTGTACTACACAGTTCAACCAGCAGTACATGAACAGCTGTCCTTACTTCACTAGTGACTGCCCACAAATTTCAGTCTTACCAGAAGTTGGGCTGCATTTCTCCAGAGAGGCCAAATCTCTTCAGACATGATGCCCTCTAACTTCCCAATGGAGTACAGAAGGAAACAAAATGAAAAAGAGCCATGGATTTCTACCTAATCAGGCTTGCAGCCCAACTCTATAAAGACTGAAATTTCTATAGCTCACATTAAGAAAGGCACAGTCACACATACTACAAAAAGCTACTAACTTTAAACAAGACCTGTTTTGAAAGGAGGAAAATGCAGTAAGAGAAATTTTGCAGACCACCTGCCCAAAACCAGAGAACCAGTGTTCCCCTGATCTCTGCTCACACAACCAGCCTGGCAACCTCAGCACTCTAGAGAGACACAAAAACTTCTTAAGAGGATGGATTTTTTTTTTTCATAGTTTTATGTAATTTAGAATCTTAACTGTGAATTCCTTGCAGGTCTGCAGGCTGACAGGGGCAAAAAGCTTTAATCCAAATATCAAAGTGCCCAAGGAAACTTCCCCTGGCCCCAGCAGGGTCGGAGCTCCTGCACAGGCAGCTCTGCCACAGCCATCCACAGATGGCCCTGGGGCCAGTGGGGCCAGTAGGGCCAGTTTCACCCTGAATGCTTTGAAGGTTGCCACTCTCCTCCTTTCTGTGGAGAAAGGTTGCCACACTCCTCCTTTCTCCACTATGTTCTTAAGAACTCTGGTTTACACACAATGCTGTGGAACAATATTGATCCAGTGGTGGTGTGTTTTTTTCGAAAGGGATAACCTTTGGGACTCTTTCTGGGTCTTGAATAACCTTTATCACTACCAGAGCAGCATAAAGAAGGGTTTATGATACAGGCTACTGACCTATTTTTGATATTTGTTTCTACAGAATGACCTTTTCTTTTGCTTGAAGTTTTACTTTACTTATTCCAACGATTCTCAAAGCATTGCACTATAGAGATGAAAATAAAAATGGATGATGATAATAATAAAAGAAAATATGGCATCCCTAATTTTCATAAAGCAAAAAGAGTTAATATTTTAGTAATTTCCAAAAGAAGAAAATCTCTTTTATTTCAACTCTGACTGCTCTAAAAGACAGGGGAGAAGGAAAACAGCAGGCAATGGATGCAACTATCTACCTGTTCTCTTCAATCTTCTGCTCTGGGCTTTCATTTAAGTGTCAGGCTTCTTCTCTACAATAGGTATAAAATTGCTTTTGTTGAATTTATCAGTAGATCTCACATTGTGTATTTATCAATGTGGTTTTTTCCATAATCAATGTTTAAAGAAACAGCAGAAGTCTCTAGTACGTGCACGCTCAGTTTTCTGAAGGTGAAAACACTACTTTTGTTCTTGAAGAATTTTACCTTACTCTATTTGAGGTCAGTCCAGTCCACCTCTTTATAACTCCACTATAATCTTGGAGAGCTTAAAGGAACTCTTCAACTCTTTTAACTATTCCCTTGTGATTGAACTTTCATATAACCTGTTATTTTCTTGAGTTTGCTTTTTTATTTTCACAAAGGATTCTGAAATAAATCTCTGCCCAAAGCCCCTACATGAAAATAATTGAAAAGGCAACCAAAGCTGACCACAATAACATTTATTTCTGTGGTTTGTATGGCCCAAAGAAGCCTTGCTTGGGAATTAATTTTTCTCTATTTGATAACAATTGCAGCATATTTAGAGACTACACCTATCTAACAGCCTAACCTGCAAAACTAATGATTAAACATCAAAATACTTACCAAAATAATGTATTTAAGCAAGTTATCCATTGTTTACAGAACAACGTGAGAGCAGTGACAAAATAATTCATTACTTTCTTATCTCTGTTCCTTTAAACTTTGCTTGAGGTACCTCTTTTCCCTGTGGAATGGGAAGCTTCCCGTTGGGAGCTAGGTGTGAGCAGGCCTTTTGAATGCTGATGCCAGTCTGGCCTTTCAGCATCAGTCCCTTCTCTGCGCCTGATTACCCACCCAGCGCTTTCTGCACCACAGCACTCACTGCCTCTCCTGCAACACCAGCAACTCACAGTGGCTCCAGTCATTCCAGTATCTCTTTTGAGAGACACTCTCCAGGTCTGAATGCAGCACACAAACACACAGCTTCAAAACAATCCCTGACTTAATTAAACTGCCAACACTGACTTGATTCAAAGGGGAGGTTGTCTTAGTTAAATTTGTGCTATCTGGCCATGAATCATGGCTACATTGCTCTGTCTTTCCTGTTCAATTCAACTGCCCTAGTTTGATGCAAAACAGGGCAGAAGGAGGCAGTGATCCATCAGAGCATTTAAGCACATCTTCAGTTTGCAGTCCCTGCACTCTTCCATCGGAGTTAATGTTACACCTCTCCATATTAGAATTTACGGGTATGAGTTTGTCAGTTGCTCCTTACCTTGAGTTTAAAGAGTTTTGACATGTCCTTTAATGTTCATGTAAATTGACAGAGAATGTTAACATACAGCCATAAAATCCAGCCTGCTCTGCATGGTACTTTTGAATACAAAGATAAAGCAAAGAATATACAGGGGCCTTGATTTGGGCAGAATGCCTTTATCCTCTCCTAAGGAAATACATGAGATCAGAGTCCAATATTTTTCACCCCCCCGTATCCAGCCTAGCTAATTTTACATTGCTTTTGTTTTGCAGCCTAATAAATCACAGTTGGCTCTGTCGGCTGATGTAATGTCACCGTAATGCTCTGAGACAAGTGCTGGTGTGTTAGTTATGGAGATGAGAGTGTGTAGGCAAGCACTCATTAGCCTTAACTAATGAATCCTCTAAGTAAGTCACACACAATTGAGAGGAGCACAAGTAACTGAAGCCTTGAGTCTTATTGCACTGAGTTTTCAGAGAGGGGTTTTTTGTTTGTTTTGTCCTGATTGAGTGAAACTATTCTCTGCCTTCCTTGCTTTGTCAGAGGCCACAGTCCCCCAGTATGTTTCTGAGCTGAGTTATGGTTTATGGGAGACCTGACTTTTATGTGGAACAAAAGCCAGGTTTGCCTGGGAGTGGTCTGAGACGCAGCCTCACTGTGCTGTAGCAGTAATAAAACAAGGTGATCCTGCAGATATATACAGATGTTCTTTTCCGAATATACGAGTGGCTTCAGAGCACCACCGACAGCCCCCAAAAGCTAAATGAAGCAGGTCTTTGTACTCTGAAAAACAATCAGTCCCCTGAAGACCTCAGGGAAAGCATAGATGTGCTTTCGTTTCTGAGGAGGCTGGGAAACAGAACAGGTTACTGGGAGTGAGAGTACTGTGGAAAGATGGCATGAGCCACTCTCTCATCTTATGAAGACTGCTTCCCCTTCGTTTCATACTTAGCCACAGAGATCTCTTCTGAGTGCTTGCTTAGGGAACATTTTTATCCTTAGATACAGTGGTTTTCTCTACCTTCCCACTCGAGAAATGACCGCTACAAGGGGAGGATTGTAGCTATTTAATATTTGCATTTGATGATTACATGCTTTTTTAAATTAGGTTTTTTTTTTAATTCCTTCCAGAAATCAATGGGTCAGGAAGAAGAGACAGGGCAGCATCTTTGCTCAAAAGCTGCTGAGCCAGCTCAGGGTAAGAAGCTCCAAGAGATTTCAGGGACAGGGGAGCCAAGCTGGAAGCTACTTCTGTTGTTTCCAGAGTTCATACAGTTTGTCTAAGCAGGTCTCCTTCAAATCTCTGCTTGAATATGTCCAGGGCTGTAAAGACCTGGCCAGGCATGGAAGACTACAAAGCATTTCCAGGGAACTCTGGCACGGCAACGAAAGCAGAGGAAAGCTAATGATGGCTCATAAAATCTCTATTTTCAAAAGGCGCAAAAGTGAGAGGCCTCACGGAGTACAAGAGAGCTGGACACAATTTCCAACTTCTCCAGGTGGGAATTCACTTAACCCATCTCACAGTCCGTGCCTCCACCCATACTCGGGGATGTAAACTCTACTTTCTTGGACTTTTTTGTTACTATCGTGACTAACATTGCTAATTGACTGATTGCTGTTCCTCAGAAGCACTGATAAAAGGAGCTTAACTCTTTTAAACCTTTTCAGAAATCCAATCTCCCTTCCCCTCCAGCTTTAGTTTGAAGCCATGGAGTGAGAAGGAGTCATCTCCAAGGAGTGGTGAATTCTCCCTGCTTTACTCATCCTCAGCACAGCAGGAGGGAAGAGCAGGTTCCCTGCTGAGCACACGAAGACATGCGAGGAGAAGATGCATCTTCCTCTTTCTGTATTACTAAATTAGAATTACATACCTAAATTGTTATAACTTTCCTGCCAAAATAGACTTGCTTTTCTCTAAGTATGGCAGTAGCATTCTGACCATGGGGGAGTAAGAACTCTGGTGGGCTCTGAGGGAACAAGCACAGGCACTGCAGAGCGTAAGTTATGCACAAAATGAGCGACCTTCAGAACGCTGGCAGACTTAACACCAACCGATGGATGTATAGAATGATTAGGATGAAACACTGCCAGCATACAATGCAGTAACGTACCAAGTAAACCACATGCCAGCATAAATAAACGAGACTTCAACATTAATAAAGTACATAAAGAAGAATACCTCTAGCATTAGCAGGCAAATGCTATGTTCAGTCTGGATTTCATTGAGGATTCATTTGAGAATTTGAGTTAGAAAACTAATCCTGACATCCCATCTTGATTGAATGAAATTTTCTCTGTGCTTTCCTTTATGTGAGTGGAAAGTTATATGTTTTAGATAAAAATCCTTCCTAATCAAGACAGTTTGTAGTACAAAAGAAGAATTTAAAATAAAGTTGCTTCTTGGAATAGTTCTCACTAAAAGATCCTACACTGCCCTACACTTTAAACCATTTATGAAACCACAAAGCAGATCATGGAACAACTGGGTTGGCATCCTGCTCTAAGGAACTATTCCTGTGAACATTCATCAGTGGGCAATGAGCCCATAGTGTGAGAAGTACAGGAAGACTGTCCCCTGCATCCCTCATATTCCCGGTATGGCATACTGTACCATTTTACTAAAATTATTAGGATATATTTATTAAAAAAACATAAATTAAAAAGGAAAGGTTAAAATCTCCCCTTCCTTTTAAGGGGTGAAGGGAATAAATACAGTGTCTGGCTGTCAAATTAAAAAGCCATAAAATCTCCATGGAAACAAAATAATTTATAAATTGCCTGTTTTTAGCCATCATCCCCTTGTTTTACAAACCAACAGAACTGGAACACAATGTGAAAGTTGCAAAAGGGCCAAAAGAAAACGGAATAACAGCTCTCCAGTAGTTTCAGTTTAGGACAGAGCAAGGCTCCTGGTGAGGACACACCTCCCTAGGCTAGCAAAGAGCTCCCCTTGCTGGCAGATGCAGCCCCTGAGTTATTGCTTCCCACTTAATTAACCAAACCAGAAGTAAACAGCCATAAATCAATTGGCCAGCCGATCAAGCCAGAATAAAAGAATTATACTGCAGTGACAGCTCACATACTTTCAAACAGACTTCCTGGTCTGAAATGAAACTTTGAACGAGTACGTGGACAAAATGTAGAGTGGTACTTAGGCAAAGTGGGTAAAAGAGTGAAGAATGATACCAGACCCACTGGAGTCTTTCCCATGCCATCAACAGTTCTTGGCTGAGCTCCAGAACAAAAGTAAGAGAGAGAGATTTTGACACCATCAGTTCTTTCTGTGAACCCCAGATCATTCTAGTCTGGTACACTGACATTTTGTGGTAAGAAAATTAATCCAGATGAATCCATAATCTCCCTATGCTTTGCTATATTGTAGTGCTCGATATACACAAGTTACAGTTTTTTTCCCAGGCAGCCTAATGCTGCACAAAAGATGGTGCTCTTTATAAATTCTTTTGTAAATGGCCTTTATGAGTATTCTCCCGCATCTTTATCTTTCATTAGAGCATTATTCTTTTCACCTTTACAGCAAAGTTGAGTATGGCTGGTAATTTTAGCCAACAGTTCTTCAACAGCACCTCATCAACATTCACTCATGTGGATAAAATTAAATTTCATGGTGTACAAAAGCATATTTTCCACAAAATGAATGATCAAAAACTATTTTTCTCTATGCCTGAAGTATAAATATATATACCAGTCTTCATATTAATTTAATTAAAAAACTAAAATTAATTTTGAAATAGCTGGTAGGATCCCATGGAATAACACAGTGATAGAGGACTATAGCACTTTTCTAGAAAGGAGATAAGAATGTCAAATTTTCAGGAGAAACAGAATATGGACCGGACATGAACCAAAAATATTGTAAAGAGCATTTTAATTGCAAAGTATTTACATACCATCAACTCAAATTACACAAAATACGTACAAAAACCTTGGGAGCAAGGTTTCTTTGATGGATTTGACCAAGATCACTATGAAGACATTCTGATTTTTTTTCAATTAGCCATCTAAATTGATTTGAGGGTTGGTTTTTTTTTTTGTTTTTTTTTTGTGGCGAGGTTTTTCAATCAATCAGTGAAGGACAGATTGTGACACATTGCCAATACTTCACTCACTTTTTTCTTGGTCTGCTGTGTCACAGGGACTGTTGATACACCAGTGCAATCTCTATCCTTTACGTCCACGCACACACCCCAATAAGCAGATTATCCTGAACGAGACATTGGAAGAGCAGTGCTCTCAGACTCAGGAAGCATTTAATGTGGAGAAATTATTGTGCAGCAGAAGCAATGGGAGGGGTTCAGAAAGCTCTGTTCCTCACCCTGCTGTGTTGAGCACTGCTCCTTTCCAAGGAAACCGCCCACTCTTTGGGTAATTGCCTGCAGGTTTCCACCATCATAATGATCTGTCTCATCTCTTACAGGGTTTAAGATTTGACTTTTCGCACAAAGGAGTATTCTCACTATGCCTGAGATCAGAATCAATGTACAGATGGGAAAGTAGTCATATCCCTGTTGTTTGGCCTGTTTAATTAACCCCTTGGCAACATTACCACAAATGGAAACTTAACTTTCTGGCGCCTCAACTGGCTTCTGACATTAAACACTTGCTTTCTAAAAATAGCTTTCAAGGAAACATGCCTTTAGGAGTTAAATTAAGACTCCGAATCAGTGCAGGCAGAAAACCCTCCTGCATTGCTCAGTTCCAAGGAAGAACTAGTTTGAAGGAGAGAAAGCACAATAATTATGCAGCTCTCACCACCAGACAGAAACACGCTGGAAAGATAATAAATAGCAACATGAGATAGATAAGCTTCCTTTATTTGTAGACAGTGAATTGGCAGACAAGTTCAAATGTTTTTTTCCTACCAAATATTACACAAATGGCCTCTAGAGGGATCCAGGTTATTGCTTTTCTGTTGAAATCCCTTAAGCTTGGTTGTCATTTTTATTGTTGTTTTTTCTTTCCCCTCTGTTACTTCTCAACTAGTGAATCATTCATCTAGAAATAATGATGCAAACAATTTGCATTAAAATCACAGAGTTCATGACCAAGATGAAGCTTTTTGAAAATCAAGAATTAAAAAACCTGGAGGGCAAGGTTCACATTCAGTAGAAGTCCAGGCTCAAACAAATCAGCTCTCAGCTCATATCACACTCAATAAAAAAATACAAACCCAAAGAAATGCCTATGCATTCAGCTGCTTATGTGACATGCAGCTGAACTGGTGAATCTGCACAGTTAGGTTAGGAATGTGGTAAGAATTGGGATCAAGTTCCTGGGGAATGAGTCAGTATTTCCCACTTGAGATCCTAGAATACTCACGAAAAAGTATATTTCTTCTAAATTATCATATCTGGCTTGGGCTTTGTTTGCCAGAATTATTTCACCCAGTTAGAATTTTCACAGCTAAGCTTTTAGTAAAGCAGGTGTATATTTAGGAGTCCCAAGTTAAACAAAGAGCAAGAATTTAATTCTGTGGTGTTTATGTTCCACACATTCTATATTCTGGATTCACCAAATAATGGGTATAACAAGCAGCTTCAAGACAGCTTCAAAATTCAGTCTAGCAAGCTTTTTATTGAATGTGCACTTCACGTGCAATCAAATGTAAATAAAGGAGATGTAATGACCATAGGCATGTGGAAATGACTATGTACAGGTGTGAAAGGAAGTCGCAGATATGCTCCCACTCTGTTTGCAGCTTTGTTTTCAAGTTCATATTCTGCAAAAATAGCATTTTCAGGGACTGTCAGGCACCCATAAAAATATGTGAAGGTCCTCAGCTAACATCCTATTCTTCTATGTGGTGGAATTGTTGTTTGGCTTGTGCAAATCAAGACAGGGAGTGGAAGAGATAGCAAAAAGGTTATGCCAAGGCCTCATTGTTTTGGAAAAACAGGTCACAATGCTGCCATTAGAGATTCTTTGCTGAAACTGGGCCCTGAAATCAGACTCCATTACAGTTTGTATAGCAGAGCACCACACAAAGCCAGTCCAAAACCAATCTGGTTCACTGAATTTAAAGTTTCATTTCATTCCTTCTGTTAGTGCACTAATAGCACTTCGACACAGAAAACCACTTTTGTGGCACAGGCATTTGGCTCAGGTACAGGAGGAGCTGTTCATAAACACTGAACACAGCACCAGATCCACAAAAATGTTTACTGTTTCTGATGTGCCTTGTTCCAGCCTATAAAGCGCAGATAAATCATCTTCTCCTAAACAACAATTTTGTGAAGGTTCTTCATTAGCAACTGCAGGGGCTCAGCTAAGTGACTAAAGCACAAACTCAGCTAGCAAAACTCAACAAATTAAAACAGGCTTTAGATAAAAAAGAAAGACATAACCTTTCTCTGGTGACACCAATGAGAGCTCTTGTCTCCCGCTCAAAAGGAATGTCGCGCAGTTAAAATCTCCTGCTGCTGATTTTTGGTTTAAAATTTGGTTTGCAATGAAAAGAACAAAACATTTAATTAAAAATGCCAATATAAACTAGGCAAAGTTGCCTTATGCTTTACTGTGAACTTTGTATAAAATTAGAAAAGCTACAGAATTAAACATTTAAGCTTCTTCCTGAGGGTAAAACAAGAAAACAACCATAAACTGAAGTCTAAACTAACATTTCTTATTCCACCAAATCAGTTGCTAGCTGAATCGCTCAATTGCACCTTCTATCATTTAGTAATCCAGACCACAGAATAAGTTCCTACCAAATAGCTGCAAAATGATTATTATAATATTTCAATGAAAAATAATACAAAGTGGTTTTTTCATTCATGGATTAAAAAAGAATCCCTTTCTAAAACAAAACTGTTTCATTCATTGTACAACTTGTTATTCCCACATGAATTTTTCTCTCCCTGTAATTATTTGATATTATCTATAAAAACAAACACAATTAGTCTTCCTCTAGCTGGAATTCACAGAAATAGTAAAATGGTTAGATTTCTGTGGCATGGTTTTTGTTGGGTTTTTTTACCCTCTGGAACTTGAATCCACATTTCTAATAATTACCTAATGCTTTATATGCAACTATATGGTGCTCTTGAATGGTTTGATAAGCAAATTCTACCTATTCCCATTCCACTTCATTTTTTTTCTCAAGACCTCAGTAGGACAATAATGGGTTTTATGTGATTATTTTTACTATTGAAACTCTTCTTAATGAGGTTCTCCAGCTAGACTCCCCTCACAGGTCAGGGCTACCTGTCAAAAAAAACCCCAAAAAACAAGACAGAAGGGAAGGAATCCTCAGATATTAAAATGAGGATTTCTGCACTGGAAATAACAGCATTCACAGAAGACTACCAAGAATTTTGCACAAAATTTTTTGCTACTTTACAGCAGTTTGCCTTGAAGTGGGGCTTGGAAACTTCAGTCATGCTGGGTCTCTGCTGTATTCACTTCAGAGCTCTCGAATGCCGCCCAAGTCTGTTATGTTTTTTTAGCTTCAGTGGGCTGTATCCCAGGCCAACTTGTGGGTAAAGATGCTGGACTTCTGTCATTACAGGCTACCACAAACCCACCTGGCTGGAGGAAAGAGAGGCTATCAGATCACACCTGTTAGGGAAAAAAACCCAAATCTTAAAGGTAGGGACCATTATTGTTGTGTATTCTCCAACCTGCAAAACGTAATCATGGAAAGAAAACTAAAGGAAAAATTCCTGTGCTGCTTTTGATATAATATTCAAATGGTGATGTCATTAAACAGCAACTAGAAGAACCAGATAGGGAATTTACGTGAACAGCAAAACCATTCCTCTCCAACCTCACAGTACACCTATTACAATTTTTAGTAACACATCTGCTAATGAAATTCTAAATACTTCAAACAGCAAGAACTAGTGGTCTTTGTATTTAATTTTTGAAAAAAATCTATTGGCTCATTCATTTTTGTTTCAGTATTTGATATGCACTATTACACAGGTTTAAAAAAACCCAACTCCACAATATTACATGAAGAGAGAAAAATATCTCTTATAATGTTCCCTCACTTAGCAATAGTACTTCTGGTAATTAAAGAGAATATGTGTTATATTTTTAAAAACATGAGAAGCTATTTCTACATCATCTTTACACATGAATAATGTTAATAGCTCTGGTTGTTGGAGGAAGCCTCTAGGAAACAGGTGCTCATTTTTTGCAATATTTCAGCGTATCTGCTCCTTTGTCTAGATTCTTTTACCTTCTCACTGCCTATTTTGTCTCCTTAGATGTTCTTTGTCAAAGATTTTCCCTCTCTAGATGAAACATGGGCAAAGCAAAAATGAGTAAAAAAGTTGCAATTTCAAAAGGCAATCAAGCCTGAATATAGAACATTTCAGCAAAAGCCTGAGATTGGTTTGTGATGGATGTAAATATTGCACAGAAGATGACCTTTCCCATTTTCAGGAACTCTCTTCCTCAGATCTTCACCAAGATTCTGCCAGGGAGTATAAAAATATCCATCTGACAACAAATTCTCTTTCTATTTTTAAATTTTTTTTTGCATGATCTTGGGCTGACCTGGTGTTGTGACTAATAAATATCCATTGTCACTTTTTGTCCCCAAAATGAATGAAGTCAGAATGCATCAGGTGGTGTAGATGACCAAATTGCTTCTTATTAATTTGGTGACAAGCCCTAACAAACCTACAGTACTTTGATATCCACACATAATTTTGGATTTGCCAAACAAGGAACTGGGCTAAAGTTTGAAGAATAGAGATTAACTTCTGACATTTAGTTTGATGACAGCAGAAATACAGGAGATTTTCCATTAAGAACTTGGCACATGAAAAATTGCTTAGAGAAAGCTTCAAATGGAGAACTCCACTGACCAATTTTTTACTCCAGTTTCTAATATTTCTTTAAACAGCCTTGTAGCTAATCATAAGGATAACTGTTTTGCCTGCACAGGGAGAACTAATACACGCGACCAGCAACATTTATGGTCGACTTTTAAGTTGGTTGTCAACCAGCTCAACCCACATAAGTCTGTGGTACACCTTGTAATCCACACCAGAACCCTCTATGACTTTCTGATTTCAACGTTATTTAAAATGTTGATTTTTTGTTTGTTTGTTTGTTTTAGTGAAACAACAAATTCAGATTCTGAGTCCTCCCTCTTCCCATAGCCAGCTTTGGCTTAGCTCAACACTTTCCCAAGGGCCTGAAAACAAAACACCCTGAAATTTTGTTGTACTCAGGTATTTAAGTTAGACAACTACAATTATAATAATATAAATTACTCTCTTTCAATTGGATTAAATTTGTAAGCAGCCTTCCCTATTCCGGAAGTTTATTTATTCTGATATGACTTTTTCTGGTTAAGTCATTTTAGTTTTACAATGCCGGGAACATAAAAAGATTTAAGCCTCCAGCATCCTGCTAAGGCTTACATGCCTTCTTTACACCAAAATTCTTACTTTAGCAGAATAGCTGAATTAAAGAAAGAAGAAAAATGTGCAACATGAAGTGATGTAAAACCTCTTTCTCTGTGCAATAAGTTGTTTTACTCAAGGAGAAACAAGCATTTTTCAGGTTGAAATACCACCTATCACACATGTATGTGACTTGCCATCATCATGTTGTCCTCTCTCCTCAAGATACTGGGTGATTTCTTGCATAACTCCTGAGCTATTAATGCATTGAAATCTTCATTGTGCTACATTTTCCATTTCACCTGCTGACGTTTTGTTTTATTTGGCTTTTGTTTTATCAGGAAAACCAGAGATAGTATCTAGTAGAAAAATTTCCGTTTGCTAGGTAGGAATAGAAAGCTTTTTTTCCTAAGGAGTATTCATGGGATTTTTCTGGAATACAAGGAAGCCCCAGGAAAAGATTCTTCTTGATTTAAACAAGTGTTGTGATCAGAACATCAGCCTTTGAAATTTCCATTTAATTTCAGTCCAAAGGAGCAGTGATTCTGGAAAAACTGCATGGGAAGTGAATTCAGAGAATTTACCTGACCCTGTTAGTGGGGTCAGATGAGCATGACAATGTGACTGATTATTTTCCCATTGCATAGAAGAAAAAAATGACTTTTTCTTCCCTAAAGTGTAACGTATGTTTGAAAAGGTACACTACATCTCCCTCTTCTAACTGGCTATATATTTTCTTACATTTGTAGTAATAACTTGCACAAATACCTGTTAGACTAAGGTTTAAATGAGTCAACTGCTTCAAAAGCAGGAGAATATAGACAAACACACTCCGAGAGACAGAGCAAGGGACAAGAAAGATGGGAATCCCATTACCATCAACACCTCTCAACAACTGATTTTCTTAGAACAAAACCAGCCAAATTTTATCGCTTAAATTTCAATAACCTGATTCAGATAAGATACTTTGTATAGCTACTA
Organism: Edolisoma coerulescens; assembly: GCA_013397115.1. Classification (NCBI taxonomy): domain Eukaryota; kingdom Metazoa; phylum Chordata; class Aves; order Passeriformes; family Campephagidae; genus Edolisoma; species Edolisoma coerulescens. The sequence goes on from VWZW01006255.1 coordinate 1,936,609, forward strand.
AATGATTGCAAAAGTACTTTTTTACTGGCTTGTCAGCAAAGCATTTCAATTTCTTGTGCTCAAGATAGACTGTAAAAAACAATAGACTTGCATCAAGTAACAGGGATTAAGAAGCAGGTTTTTCTTAATGACTAAGTCATAAAAAGTGCATGGGAGCATATTAAACCTTCAAGCTAGTCGATATGCTTTCTTTCTCAATTAAAAAAAAAACAACCTAAAAACCCAACCAACCAAAACAACAACAACAAAAAGCTGCTAAAAAATTGAACTAAGTAGAATTTTGAATACTGAATTCAAAATAAAGCCATTTCATTCTTTCCTTCACTGGAACAACAGGCGAATTTCAATAGCGTTTTCTGTGAAGCAGTGACTTCATGTCACTGACATGCATTATGATAATAAACCAAGAACAAGTAAAGGAAGATTATTATATGAGGCAAAGGTAAAGCAATATAGCTACTCATATGCCACGTGGCTTTTTGACACATTCCCTGGCATGACCAAGTGCATTGTTTCCTCTTTCTATAATGTACCATGTACATATGCACAATATATCTGGCAATTCTGCTAGAGGTGTTTTGCTAATTACGAAAGTTCACTTGATTCTTTGTTCATAGAGGGAGTAAGGATCCCTATAGTTTGCATTGTTGTATTTTCCTGCCACAACAGCAGTTTGACCCTTAATTTTGCAATGGAAAAGGCTGCTCTAAAATTTTATATGTTCAGGGCTACATCTGCAGCTATACTACTTTATTGTTAATATTATTGCTCACAAGGTAGCATAAAAAACTTATTCTCAGCAGAAATATTTGCATGTGTTTATTTTTAGCTCCTGCACAGATGAATACATCAGCAGGAATTACTGTTATTTCACTGACATCAATCAATTCTTGTCAGATGAGAAAGCATCATGACCAAATGAAGCACCAGTGTAACGAGTGGGACTTGCTTTGGTGGGTACACGTATACTTAATAACAAAAGACATGATGCTGCAGTGAGAGTAAATGCTTCAGTTCTTACTCTTGAATAGCGGACAAGAGCATTCCGTGGCTTCTAAATCTTTTATTAAGCATTTAACTGAATCTCTATGGTTTCTATTTTTTCTAAGTCAGCTCTTTTAATATAAAGAGGACATCTGTATTCCTTCTCTAGGTGATATGACTTACCCTCAGGAGTTGTTTGCATTTTTATTATCTTCTAAAATTATACTGAAGAAAATTTGTCCGACCTGAGTTTGAACCACTGTCTCAAAACTAAACTTAGCCACTTAAAGCAACTGTGACTGGGATTTTAAAACTATCTAGTTCCTCCTGCCATAATAGTACTGTTCACTTGGGTGCACACAAAAATAAACAGAACATTCTTAATTAGCTCATCTGAAAGTGCCTCCTAAGCGTGTCTTTCCAAGCTCTGTTTATAGTTGTGAAGTTGTCATCCTAAGGGGAAAAACGTAACTGTTTCCATGTTTCTGCTATACAGTCTTAAGCTAATGAGTTTGCACTTGAATTTATTAATTAACATGTTTTATATTCTTCATATTAAAAAGCTTGCCCAAGACTCTGTTAGTCAGAATCTAATATGTGGTGATTTAATGCCTTTAATTGTTTAAAAGACCATGGCGATTATTTGGCTGAGCAACATAGGTCCATATCTTGATGAATTTTAGATGCTGCTGCAGTTCCCACTGAAAAAGGATTATTTTGAGCAATCACACTGATTACCTCTCTTTATATCTTGAACTTGAGAGAGAAGCCTATAATTCTATATTCCTATAAGTATTAAGGTAATCACTATCCAAGTTTCAATTGCATGACCCTTTCACCCCCCAAGATTTAATTGCATGACTCTTGAGAACATCTATTTCCCCATTAAAGAACACTTTTTGTTTTTCAAGACAAAAAAACTTTTAAAATTAAGATACTTAAGATGCAGGAAAAAAGATAGTGTAGATAAGATCACCATACCTTTTCAATAAATAAAATATCTTTCAAAATGTTCTTGGCTGTAGAATTGCAACACAAACCATACTGGTCAAAGATCAAATAAATTTTCTGGATGTCAATACACCTTGGCTCAATCATACTGTCACAATAGAAACAGTAGCATTAGGTATGAAAGTGTACATAATCTTACGAGGTCGTGGGCTTGATGAGCTGCAAATGGTACATGGAGTCGGAAAGCCCCAGAAAACCCGTGCTGCACTGGAAATGGACACTGTTGGCAGCACTGTGACACAGGGAGTTAGAATAAGACAGATGAATGTGTCTCATTTATAAATACGAGTTTTGGCAGGGCCTAAACACTCTCTTCATTAAAGTGAGTGAGAACAGTCTCCACTGAATTTAAAGAACTTACTGAATTTCAGAGATGGGTTGGAGTAACTAATTGAATTTAAGACTTCAGCTATTGCCTCTTTTTCAAATGTCTGTTTTAAGTTCTTTGTTCACAGTATTAGTGCATTTAAGAGGATTGCAAATGAAAAAAAAAATCTTCATGGAATGTCTGAAATAACCACATATTTCTTAGCTGTTCTCCAATGTTAAAAATAAAACTCAATACCAACATATCAGAAGGGAGAAAAAGAAACTAAGCATAATAAATATGCTTTTGGCAGTCTGCTTGCTTTCTCTGTGATGTGATGATTTCTCATAGAAATAATGTGTCTGAAAAACCATATCTGTGTTGCATTGCATTTGATCAGTTTGATTGTTGTAGCATTACACCTGAAGGCTGATCAATATCAAATTACCTTGAACAAAGTCAAGTCTACAGCACAGCTGGGCCATTGCATTGTGTTAAAGGTAAAGACATAATCTGCAAGTACAAATGAATTGCCTTTCTCATTTGCCGCCCTGTCACTGAACTTGAACTTTATTCTAACGTGTGGCTCCAAATTTTGCTCTGTTATTCTTGAAAAAGGAAATACAAATCACAGACCCACTTCAACATTGCCCCATAACATTAATGTCACCTGTCTGAAGAAGTCTTTTTTCTATAAATAATGTTCATACCTGTCTGAGGTGTTTGTAAGAGCAGTTCACCAGGTCACACTCAGGCATTGAAGGCATCAGGAGCCTGCATGGGGCAGTTGCATATCAGTCTGGCTGAAAGTAAATGGACGTACATCAAATTTCTCAAATACTAATTCAGCTGTTTTAGCACTTCTCATCTGGATATTCCAAACCAAATTTTAACTGAAATTGATCCAAAATTGCAGGACACTCAGTGTGGGTTTCCCACACACCTCAGGGAGGTTGTTTTAGGCAGTCACTGCTGTCAGTCCCCACAATGACCATGTTTAAGAATGTTCCAGATATAAACACAGTCTTAAAAGAAATTGTTCACTGCTTCACTAAAGTAGAGTTTGGGTATTCCGTATTTCACAGGATTAAGCCCATCATAGATATGTTTAATTACCCTGTTTCAGATTCAGCTGTATTATTAAGACAGACCCAGCAACCTCTTGCTGATAGAAAAATCAATACGGGTGACACTTCCAGTCACTTGCTTTTTGCATATCAACTTCACGAGGAACCAACACTGTCATGCTCGAGTTTGACACATTCATAGTGAAACAGACTTCCTGCTAGAATCCTAGATGATACAAACATGTCTTGAATATAAAAATTCAAATTCTAGTTATTCAAACAAGAGCTCTGCAAAAACGTGAGATTACATCTGGAGTTAAAAGTGGTTTATAATTAATTACAATTTACTGATTCATAATCAGTAATCACACTATTTAAAACCCTACTAAAAATAGAAAATTACCTAATGTTCAGGATTATTACACACAAATATATTATTTTGTTTCTTATTCCCCCTCCTTCTCACTCCCTCCTTTCTGAGTATGAAATTGTTGTGTTTGAATATTTCTTTAATTGCAGTTCAGATCTTCCTTCACTTACCAATACTATCATTTGGAAAATGTAGCATTCAGTGTGACAATGAATACAGTTTGAAGGGGGGAGCATTTATCTTGCTACTTTTGGTATGACATTTTTTTAATCAGATAAACCTCCATTCCCAATTTCTTACCTATTAACATCTCACAATTGTTTTGATTGCAATGTTCATTTACAAAACAGTGGACAGTCTCACCTGACAGCTTATTAAAAGATCTTGCAGAGATCAAAGTATTTTTGATTTTTTTAAATAAAAGTTTCTAGTGCTTTTACAATTTTCCTCATGCTTGCACGGGTGAGAATGAAGGCTATCAAAGCCTTGGAGCCTAGCACAACTTTGTTAGAGACTTCAGCCTTCTTAAACCCCTATCGTTTTTCAAGAAAAAAAGTCAGAAGTATTCCATTTGTTGGTTGAACTTTATCCCATCAAACTGGATGCAGTGGAAGGTGAAGGTTAAGCTTTACTCTTGGTGATTTGAAGTCATTCCTCTTACGAGAGACACGTGGGATAAAGTGACCTCTGGAAGTGCCTGTGTCTCCATTTTGTAGGAGTAGGATAGTCAGCAGAGAGAGCAGTACCTTCAGAAGGTGATTCCTCTCATTTTAAGATTCAGATTTCTACATTAAGGTGAGATGAGACCAAACTCCTCTCTCTTCCATAACAGCTACTCCGAATCTGGGGTTTCAGGTATCAGATTTTTTGTTAAAGATTTAGCTTGCCAGCAGTACCTGATACAGAAGTGAAACTCAGAGATGCTCTGAAGAAACAGGCTGTCTTCTCTGGATCCACACCACGTGAAATATTGCACACCTCCAAAAGTTACATTTTGCCCATCAAAGGCTGTGCAGTGTGCATAGTCCCTGGTAGCTGCACAGAATATATGTATTATTTGATGATATAACACCACCTCTTCCCAAAACTCAAGCTTGAAAAATGAGGGTGGCCTTCCCCAAACCATCATCTAATTTCTATTTATCTTACCCTGTATGTTCATATCACTTTTACTGCTCTGTGCTTTGTAAATATGAGGATTAAAAATAATAAAGACCCTAGGTGACGGTGGTCAATGTAGATATTTCTTGTGGTATATTTCATTCCACAGACTAAATAAATAAATAAATAAATAAATAAATAAAACAAGGGCTTGGAGCTGGCAATGAGGCGTCTGAAACCTGCTATTGTGATTAAGGTGTCTTTCTTCCTCAAGCAACCTGGAGTTTGTTATACACAAGTCAAGCTATAAATCAGTAGATACTGGATGACTCAAGCTATAGAGAACATAAAATTATGTGGCTTCAGCTTAAAGAATCACAAGCAGAGAGAAATTAGGGATGGAAGTCTTATTAAACTGTCTAGTTCAATCTGTGCCAATACGGGAATATTCCCTGGAATGTGTTTTACAGCACATTATCAAAAATTGTTTCCATATGTGATTCCGCTCTGGAAAGAGCCTATAAAAGTGGTCTGGTATAGTACCATTCTGACTGAATTTGTGATTTCTTTCAGTTTCAGAGAGTTCAAAGAAATATCTTTTTCCTCTCAGTTGAAGACATCCACTCTTTCAATCATACACATAAATGTTCTGTGAGGCACCCTTGCCTTTATTTGCATTATGTAACTCCACATTATGTCTCGACTCACTCCTCTTGCCTTAGGCACACTGTGATGCAGGGAAGAGGATGGAGGTAACAGCAGAGGTAAATGCTTTATCAGAGATAACGTGATACAGATTCTTTGTATTACCTACCTGCGCATTGAGACTTACAGCATTAATACTGTGTCTTCCACAGCTCTTCCTCTCCTATTTCTGACACCACAGATTCTGAATCCTGATCGAATGAGTCCTTCATTATTCTCAACTTCCTTCTGATATTGCTACTGAAATAATTCAAATATTACTACCACTCTCCCCAGGAGACCTGTCTTTTATAGCGTGAGGTGAAGGAATGGGTCAGTTACCTGAATCCTGAAGCTGTTGAAATTATTCTTCTGCCTCATAGTAAGTTCGTTTGCTATTTGTTTAGTGCTCCTTCATCTTCTCTTTGACTCTGTGACCTTTTCATTCTTGTCTTTGATTTTATTCATAGTTCTTTTCTTTTTCCATTTCACAGTTTTAAACTCCCTTCTAGGACTGGAATATAGTTTTGATTTCCTTGACTAGAGTGACCAAACAGGCCAAACTCTTTAACTGGCTAAGATTTCTCTTTGTTAGTTCTGCAGGATGCATGCTAGGCTCTATGTAAGTGGTCCTCCTCATTTTGTTATCAGTGTCCATGCTTTAAGGTCAGATTCAGGCTGGGTGTGGGTGAATGATGCTTATGCCTGCTGACAGCAGGGAGCGAGCCATGCCCATCTGAACACTGACCGGAACAGCTCAGCTGGGATCTTCTTGGGGTTTTTGGCCAATTAGCCATTTACATTTAATTTTTTTCTCCCATTATTCAGCAGATTCCTGTTCTTTGAAAGTTTTGCATGTCCTAATTTTTATGCTGATTTCAAAACAGTCCCAATTCTAATGCCATCAAGATTCTTTTTAATTATTCACATTCTCACCATCACCAGAGGATGTCAGCAGTTCTGTCTCCACGACTTTAACAAAAACCATGCTTTTTTTCCTCAATCTTCTCCACTTGCCTGTCAACATTAGCCTTTCTGAGGCTCTTCACAATGTCCTTATGCTGTTTCCTCACTGTGGCAGGCAGGCAAGCACAAAGCATAACACAGACACCTTCTGGAAACCTGACTTGCCCTCTCAGCTTGAAGCCTTCCTGCAGACAGCCTGTTCAGGCTCTCTGGTGCAGTGAGATGCTGGCAGATGTTTGATGTTGTGATCTGAGGGCCCTGAGAGATGCACTTAAGCACGCCTTTATTTATGCTTGCTGGGTCTCTACCACCAGTCAGGCTTAAAAATGCACTGTAGGTATAATGGTCATTATTTGTAGATTCCCTGTCATCGAAGCAGAGTTCACACCTCTTCAGCTCACTGCAATCATCTTTTCTCACAATCTCAACAGCATCTGTGGGGTTGGAGCACTTACAATCCCGCTTCGCAGAAATCCCACTTCACACTTTCCCACTGTTTTCTAGGCTGAAACTCATCTTGCCTACTGCAGTTTCTTCTCCCCCTCTTTTATATTTTACTCTGTCTCATCTTTTATAATTTACAAGAGAAAAATTAACTTTGTCAGTCCTTATTCTTGATGCTGGCTGTACTACAGCCTGAGGCTTCCAGATGCATTTCAGGGAGGGCAGTGCTGACTGCAGCAGCCACAGCATTAAGCAAGACACACTGGGAACCTCAGCTTTATTTTTACCTTGTCACAGGCTTGCTGAAGGACTGTGGCTATTGCCCGGGGCCTCCTTCTGCTTTGGTTTCAATATCTTTCATACAAAGATAGAATCACAGAATTTAGGCATAGGTTGGAAAAGACCTTTAAGATCATCAAGTCTGACTGTTAACTGAATGCTGCTGAGTTCACCACTAAATCATGTCCCTAAGCACCACAGCTACAGGGCTTTTAAATACCTCCAGGAATGGTGACTCAAATACTTGCCTGAGCAGCCTGTTCCAGTGCTTGACAACCCTTTTTGGTGACGAGGGTTTTCCTAACATGTAATCTAAACCTACCTGGTGCAACTTGGAGGCTATTTTCTCTTATCCCTTGCACCTGGGAGAAGAGGTCAACCCTCAGCTTGCTACAACATCCTTTCTCCCCCAAGTCTCCTTTTCTCCAGACTAAACAACCCCAAATCCCTTCATTGCTCCTCCTAAGTCTTGTTCTCTTGACCTTTCACCAGCTTTGTTGTCCTTCTCTGGACACTCTCCAATAACTTAATGTGATTCTTCAAATGAGAGCCCCAAGACTGAACACAATACTCAATGTGCCCTCACCAGTGCCAAGTATACAGAGGGATGATCACTGTTCCTAGTCTTCCAGGAACACTCCCTTTTCCCCTTCAAATATAGTTTAATCTCTTCCAGTGAGCCCTGCTAACTCCTTTTCCCCTTTCGAGACACGTGTACCCTGTCTATTTCCAGCAGGCCTGGTGTTGTGTAAACTGACCCATAATAAAAAAAAACCCAAATTCTGCCAGTGACACTAGGTTCAGAGACAGATATTAATCTTATGGAATTTCATGTTTTTTCCCTCATCATGAGCTGCAACCAGAAAGATAGAGGAGAGCACTACTTGTGCTCCTCAGCCCTGTTGATATTGGCTTCTTTTATAAAATGCTTTCAGTCTTATTGAAGAAAAATAACCTGGAAGAGAAATACTACTATTGCTTGGCTGATTCAGTCCTTGCTATTTTCTCATCACAATCACAGGAACAGAAGTGTTGAACAGCCGCAGAGCCCGAAAGCTCCCCAACCTACAGAAGTTCCTCCTAAGCACAGGAGTGAAGGGCTCGGAGCCCTCCTAGACTCTCTGGCATCTCGTCAGAATGGCAGTGGGTCTGCCAGTACAGAGACTTTTTTTAACTTTCAGCTTTCCAAAAGCTTTCTAGTCCAAGCATTTATTTACTTTTTATACTGGAAGGGAAAAATAGAAGAGAAAATAAAGGTTGGACAATTTTCATGTTGCACATAAGTGATTCCAGTTTCTGATCCAGTTGCAAGAGTAAACTCCTCCTGTTGTGCCACCCAAAAAGACTGGAAAATGTCCATTCTAATTGTTTTCCCTAGGCAATGCTGAGTGAATGTTCAGCTCCCCGAGGCTGAAGTGTACTGATATAAATTTACTGTGATAGAGCCGCACTGCTGCTGATTGTTGCAGAACTACCACTGAGTAGTAAATGCTTCACTGCTCTGTTACCCGGGGGGGCTGAGCATTAACTACACTATTGAACAGCAAATGCTTATCATCCCCTATAATTCAAACTATATAAATCACTGAAGAGAGACAATGTGCCTACAGGGAACTCACATGGTCTATAAAAATGTAAAAATCAGAACTATATTTAGCTGAGAGAGCAATACTTAAAAAAAGAAGAAAGTATTCAAAAGATAATGTCAGACATTAAACTTATCTTCATTTCAATCTACCCAAGGTTTGGTGGAGTTTAATCTTCTCTGCAAACATTTTCATCATTAGCAATATTTAAAAAAATAGGATTAACAAATAAAAGCTGTTACTCTTCTCTCTCCCCCATCCTCCAACCATTCATGCAGCACATAGAATGACCTCTTTTAAGCCCATCCTTAGAGCAAAGCAAAACGCAAGCATTTTTTATTCACTGAGAAAAGCATTTCTACTTTGCTTAAAAATATAATAGAAGGCTTAAGATATCTTGCTTGTAAACCACTGTAACCACTGAAAGCGGAAGACACAGTTCCCTTTTGTTTAAAGACAATTCCTCAAATGTAGGGCTTATGCAAGGTTCATTGCACTGAGAGGAAAGGCAAGTAAAAACATTCCTCCAAGGCACTGTGCTGTGACTGAGGCCATAAACTTTCATTCCTATATAAGCAAACACTTTATGTGAGGTGGACAAAAGTAGTTCCATTACTGTCAATGAATTACTTGTGGCTGTGAAGTTAAATACACGTGACCATTTGAAGCATCAGAGAACTTTATAATAAGCTGGTGCTGCATAATCCTTAATGTACACATAAGAGCTGTTTTCTGTTTTGGCCTTCACCATGCAATAACCTCTGGACCGGCCACACCATGTATTCACAATGCAATTTATTGCAGAGCCAAGGCCTTCAATACATTCTATATTAAAAAACAAAACCATCCCCAAACATCTATCCGTAGAGAAATAAAACATGGTAACCTTTAATACACAAATGCAATTACAGAAAAAGACAAAGAGCAAAACCAGATGAGAAAGGCCTCAGGGGAGAAGTGCTGTGGGACTTTCTGAGTGCTCCATGTAGCATTCAGAGAGCTGATGAAAGAGAGGTTTGAGAGCAGAGCTGGAAAATGATCAGAAGCAATCAATGTTTCAAAGAGGTCAGAACAAAATCAAATAAGGGTACTAAGCTTTATTCTTAATCCACAGACAACTTTGTAGCATCTCACTAAGATCTATCCTTCTTGAAGATGTTTTAATGAAACAAAGAAGATTTTGATTTTTTAATCTTATGAAAGGTGATGTCATCAACAACTTGTGTTTGATTTTTTTTCCCTATACAGAGAAAATACCTGTACTTGATCAGCATGTGTCCTACCATATTTTGTGAGCCTGAGCTAACCAAGGGTAATAACTGATTTTAAACAAAAATATCATTAAACTGTGAAAATATGTTTGAAACACTGAGAGAAGTAACATGAGGTATGGTTTAATTAGACAATCAGAAAAGAGTTCTCCCAGCACACAAAACCATGTACATACAAGATTACTTTGTAAGAATGAAGCAAATAATGCCAACATACTTCAGATGTTCTATCAGGGCATCTCATTATCAAGGGAGATAAGATCTTTCTGTATATACTTGCAATGTGGCTTGAAGATGTTGCTTTCAGTTGTCTTCAGACGAAGAGCAGATGATTAACTCTAAAAAAAATCAAGGAAGTTCAGAGAAAACCAATGAAATTTCTAAAGGCAATCTGGTCTTCTAAAGGCTACTATTTCATGCAGTCCATGGCTTTATCTCCTGTGGGCTATTATATGTTCATCAGGAGGTCAACACTGAGAAGAGAGAAGACTATACTAAGAAATCGTAGTGAAAAAATGCTTAATTTGTGATTAAGAGCAGAAAAATTAATGTGATGCAGCAGTAGTTTAATATGCTGGCAAAACGAACACTTACAAGTAATCCTCCAAAATGTACACCAGCTGCAGAATTCCAGATGAATTTAAGATGTTCATCCCACAGGACCACTCAATGAAAATGAGCTCATGCTTCAGGATTTTCAGATCAGAGCCATATGCTGTACAGTAACACATTTGCAATATTAGTACCTTGCAGTAAATTTCTTAGAGCATTATTGAATCTCATTTCCAATCCCCACAGTCAGCAAACTTCTCTCATTTCCCTATGGACATAACCCTGTTGGATCAGCCTTACTTGACATTACTCTGGTACTAGGCTGAGAGTATATTCCACGTTTGACTAAACATTAGATAGCCATAACTTCTGGTGATGAACAATTTAATTGATTTTAAAAATTTTCTGGTGATGTTACTCAGCAGTTGGTGGAAACTGCTGCAGTTCCAGGAGTGGAAATGGGGGGTGACACTTCTGAGGGTCAGCTGGGCAGCCTGCAGCACCCAGCAACCGTGGGAATGCTGGCATGAGTGTGGATCAGGTGTACACAGACCCTTCCTCTTCTTGCATGTCAGGAAGTCTCATGAAATAGAAACAGACTTTTTATTTTATTTAGTTTATTTGTCTCCTAAAAATTTTTAGCTTTCTGTTGATGAAAACTAAATATCTGTAAGCAAAAAAAAAAAAAAAGCCTCTTAAAACTTAATCTAATTTGCCTTATGTTCGAGACCCACTATTACACCCCAAGCTCATTATGTCTGACCTAAAAAGAATATTAAAAATCTCATTATTTTGTTGCTGGATTTTCTACTTAATTATTACCACAACAGGCAGGTAATCATTATGATGATTAATCAAGACTGAGACGTAAATAACTCACATAGGGGTTAATAATCAGATAATAACAGTAAGCACTGTTTCTATATAATTAAGTCAAATGACATGATTTATACTGGTGCAAACCTACCTTCAGAATGCGACATTTAAGGATTTTACTGTCTTTTCAAACAGCCCTATACTTTGCAAGCCTACAGTATCTGAAGGCTGCTTAAACTCTGAACTTTTGACATTGAAGAAATTTGAATTGAAGGGAGACATTTTTCTTCAAAATTGTAGTAATCTATTTGCCATCAATGTTGGCTACCATTTAAAAAATTTTCCTTTTCGATAGCCCACGCTTCACAGAATGGCTGAGGGTGGAAGGAATCTATGGAGATCTTCTTGTCCAACCACCCCAGCTCAAGCAGGGCCACCCTAATTGATTGCCTCCAGAAACTTCATCTCCTGTGCATCATAATAGTCCTGTAGGAACATGCTGAACTTCTAATGTGGCCAATGATGAAACTCTCCCTGATTTTCTAAAACCAATATATGACTTATAACATAGAGGCTTTCTTCTATCTACTCATAATTGGAAGGAAGTGTTAGTTGCAATTCTTAACAGTTGTGTAAGCACCAGCAGTGCTACATGTAAAGCAAAATAAGGCATTTCCAATCACATGCAAACCTAAAACAGGAAGGAATGTTCCATAAAAGCAAAGGTTTTCTCAAGCTATAGCCACTCAAGGAACAGCTAAGTATTTTTATATTAGTACTAAAATAACTTATATTGCTGTCTCTATTAACTCAAATCTCTTTTTCAATTATGTGCAAGTAAATGATAGGATGCAAGAAACATTTCCTAGATATAAATGCTATTTGAATGATTGCTTGAGAGGAATTCTGGAAGCTACTAACAGATTTGCATTTTTGCTGAGGGCCAGATGTGAATCAACATTTCTAAGTTTGAGACAAAACTTACTTCTTGAGTAGTCCTACTGATTGAAATAAATTTTGGGGAAGGGGTAGGTTTTCGTTTACAGACCTTCCTAACGTGGGAAGATTTTCTAAAATGTGTTTTAGATTTATTTGTCTTTGCAATTTGTTATCCTTTGCCTCTCTTCTTACTTTTCTCATTCATCTTTCCGTAAACAATTTTACTTTAGCGCTTTGTTAGGATTGCACAGGCCTGAAAGCACAGGGACAGAATTGTAGGGTTAAGAGAAGAGGGGCCATTTTCCCACAGGGAGGATTTCCTGATTATTTAGCCACTCTTCCAAGCTTCAGAAGTTCCTGTAAAGCCCTGCCTTAATCTATTTAGTAACCATAGGGTTGCAAAGTGAGTCAGATGCAGAATTCAGGAAGGAAATTTCACAGAAATCCAAGGAGGGACAAACAGAGCTTTAGGGCTTGCTATCCTCACAGCATCAACAGGCACAGTTCATTCCACCAGTATAGCTTTTACAGCTGTGGTTGCCAGTGACATTAGGTTGGGACAATCTACAGCAACACATTTCAGGTGATAAGCTGGAAATTCTTGAGGAAAGAAAAGCAGAGATCTCCACACATTGTCTCTTCTCCACACATTTTTAGCTAGTTAAGATTGTTTAGACATTTTAAGACCATTAAGAATTAATATAAACAAAATTATATGAAATGTCATTTTCAGGGAGGATCTTTATCCTTCTCCAGCACAGTGTCCAGGGGAATACAATGCAGGCAATATTTCTCCCTGACACTTATTGTACTGCCAGGATACCAAGTAACTATGAGCTGGATGGTCAATAATCCTGGAGATGTCTGGTTGAATAAAGTTGTATCCACATTTGAATGCATACCTAAATAATTAGTGTCAACCTGACACCCGGCACTGAGGTAAAATATTCACTTTCATACTGTAGCAGCTCAGCAACAAATGCCAGAAATTTTTCATCAGGACCTATGCCTTATGAGATAAGGTTTTTTAGCACTTTTACAAACTTGTTTCCTTTTTCTACTCTGCATTTTTCACTGTTTTGCCTTATTTTATTAATGCCAGTCTGCTTGAAAAGGGCACAGCGAAAAGCAAGCATTCTGCAGGGTAAATGGGAAAAGAAATGGACAGAAGCTTCTCTTAAAATGTCACTGCTCACAAAGAGCTCGTGGCAGACCAGCGTTATATAAGGCTGGGTTTTAAAGATATGTTGTTAAATATGTCCTGATCTCTCTCCTATTTCTAGCTTGCAATTTTAATCCTCTCCAAACTAAATTTTAATCTAAAAGTATTTTAATCTGTAACTTGTTACAATCCTTTGTCATGTTTTGTATCCACTGGAGCAATGCTGCCCTGAATCAAGACAGAGTAGGAACATCATGGCTGTCAAAAGGTGTATCTGACAGAAGAAGTCATTGCTTTAGCAAAAAACCTCAAAGCCCTCTGTGCACAGCCTGACCCATTACAAGAACCTGTTGTGATGGTATTTGGGTTGCATACTGTTTTAGTGTGTCTTTAAGTCTATTTGCACATGGATTACACTGTCCTTTATGGTCAGCACTCAGGTTCTGAACAAAGCTGAAATTATCATCAGAGAAATTACATTTAACATGAATGTGGTCCTGGCACCAGTAGCTTTATTCTATATTTTATATAAGAAACTGAATAAACTTAGATAAAATACAACTAATACACATATAAGGCTTTTGATGAATTCAGTCTAAAAATTAGAGAGGAACTGCATCGCAGTTTTTTGAGTTTGTCTCCTCTCTGCACATTTTTAGCTAGTTAAGATTGTTTAGACATTTTACGACAATTAAGAATTAATATAAACAGAATTATATGAAGTGCTATTAAAATAATTTTTGCCTCACTGTAAAGTTCCAAAAGAAAATACTTTTCAAGCCTTCCTCCCTATAACAGATCTAAAATGTAACTGAACCATACAGAAAACAGTAGATAAGAGTATTGGGAATCTTCCTACTTTAAGTGGATGTCAGCTAAGAGGAGTGATTATTTTCCAGGAAATGTTAAGTATAATCAGCAATTTAACACCTTCCTTAACATCAGAGTGCTTTGATCGCCTTTTCAAGCAGTCCTGAGAGCAGGGTCTCTGTGGAGTCAACACACCTTGGTCTGTTCTGGGACACTGCAATCTCCTACCACAGGAGAAATATAGAGTTCAGGCTAGGGTTTCCTTAGTACAAAACCAAAAGTGTGAGAGGAAGAATGGATTCTGGAGTGGGGCCATTATGGGCTCTGTCCTTGCCTGCACTGCTGTGGTGTTGAAGGCTTCCTCCCTCCCTCCCTCCCTTTAAAACCAGCTAAATCTTGCATTTGGGTTACGTTTCAGGTCTGTAAGTCAGGAGAAGATATTCAGTGAGGCTTATTCTTTGAATTGTTCCCAGTTTTCAGACTGGGACAATCTGAGATTGAGACAACTCCAGCAGTAAGTGCTGAAAATGCTCCTGGGCTTTTCATTCCTGTGCCTTGTTCATCATTTACCTTCACCAGCACCAACAGAAGCCCTGTTCAGATTGTAAATCTAAATCAGCTGTACATTGATCCCAGGAGGTCTGATTATATTTGTCCAAAATAATAGAGAAGCCTAGCTGACTCTAAAGAAAACTCTAAACTTCCCCACCTAACAATTTAGATCGCAGATTAATGAGCTCTTAAGTAATTGGGTCAGCCATAAATAGGGCTGTTTGCAAAGACAAGAATACGTTAATCTGGAAAGGTCATACTGCTCATATCACTGAGAAGTATTAGAGTATTTATAACCCAGTTTTGAGGATCAATTGCTTGCAGTCAGACTACATCTGTTCCTTTTAAATACATTCAAACTAAAGAGTCCTCTGGAGGTTTCTTCCATGTAGTCTACAACAGAGAGTAAATACTTAGGTTCAAAGCAGAACAGATTTTGTGTAAGTATCTCCTATGAAGAGTTGCAAAAACCAGTATTGATTTCTGGATGTTTACTTCAGGAAAGAAGAAAAGGCTTACCTGGTGTTGGAGGTCTAAGGAATTATTACAGACAGGAGAAAAATCCCCAGGATCTGCTTCTTCAGTAGCTGTCTGATAAGAGATAAAATATTCTCTACAAACCTGGGTGCACCTTAGAGACATGTAGGGGCCTCTGCATTGTATCCCATGCTGTTACAGAAGGCTTTCTTTTCTCAGCTCTTGCAGGAACTCTGTATGTACCATGCTGAAGGGTAAATGATTTGTTTGGGGACTTCTGCCTGGTCTGACTGAACCTACTATTCCAATGGTCCTTGGAGGCATAAACTACAGTAAACCTAAAAAGGATATGATTTTACAACTTTCCTTGTCTGAGCTTGTTATGGGAATATAGGAAACATCAGCACTGTAACACTGTGAACTGAAATTGCTCACTCCCTATTTACTCAGCTCAGGACATGCTCTACATTCTGTCTTGTTGGTTCCTGACCTCTTTGATCAGGTTATTAAAGAATGAGAATGGAAGTGGTTTTCTAAGCCATTCAATTAGAAATAAACTGCATAATATACTGTTGTCTTCATCAGATTCTGGAGGGTTTAAACCACATTGTTGTAGTCCTTATTTGATTTAGGCAAACAAACCCCCCTTATCATAATATGCAACTAAAATAGGATAATTTATTCCCTTAATCTTAATACAGTCCTGCTCTGTTGTAAAAAAAAAAGCCCAGCTTAAAGCTCCACCTGAAAGATTCACGTTTTGCATTGGGATCACGGGGGAAATGGAAACATGAAAGCAGCCAAGAAACCCAATTAAGAACAGAGGTACTAAAACAGGCTAGTCTTAAAAAGTGTTGGAGGAAAGAACTGGTAGCTAAATCTGAGAAAACACCTCAAAAAAATAGTTTCATTGTTTCTATCTAATTCTTGCTGTTTATAAAATATGCATGACTTGACTGGGAAATTCATAAATATAAAACTAATTTAAAATATATGTATGGGTAAACTTCTGTGAAGTCCATAGACATTACAAACCACAAGTGAATGTTCACCAGATGGCAGTGGGTGAGGCATTTGGACCAGCAGATGACTTTAATCTGGCATTAAATTTATTGCTATATAATCTAAGTAGTCTTATTAAATTTAAAATGCAAGAATTATAAAATTTTTGTTTCAAAATACTTGTTTGGAATATTTGAAATATAGTTTACACACCTCTAGAATAATTACAGAACAGAAAGTTTGTAGCAGAGACAGACGAAGGAAAGCATCAAAGTCATATTCAAAAGCAGAAAATTCAGCCAAATTCAGCCAAAAGAGTAATTAATCATAGAACCACAGCATAGTTTGGGTTGGAGGAGACCTTAAAGATCATCACTTGTTCCAACCCCCCTGCCATGGGCAGGGACACCTTCCTCTATCCCAGGCTGCTCAGAGCCCCATCCAGCCTGGCCTTGAACACTCCCAAGGATGGGGAACCCACAGCTTCTCTGGGTAACCTGTGCCAGCACCTCACCACCCTCACAGGGAAGAATTTCTTCCTCATATCTAATGTAAACCTACTCTCTTTAAGTTTGAAGCCATTCCCCATTGTCCTGTCACTACCTGCCCTTGTAAAAAATCCCTCCCCAGCTTTCTTGTGGCTCCTTTAGGTATTGGAAGGTGCTCTAAGGTCTCCCTAGAGTCTTTTTTCCAGGCTGAACAACTCCAGCTCTCTCAGCCTGTCTTCTTATAGAGCAGGTGTCTTTAGTTAAACATTCACTTCTGGAATATGCAGTTTTGGGTTGATTGAATGTTAAAGTGTTCCGTAGACTTCTGTGTGAGATATTGCAGTGATGGATCTTGATTTTACTTCTCACTTGAGGGCCTTCAGTCCTGGAGCCAGCTCTGGATTTTGCCACTCTCCTGAATTAATTCATTCTTATTCCAATACTGTCTAATTGGTGAAGGAGGTACAGAAGACACCAAAGATACCTTGCCAAGAATTCACTGTTTTTAAAACCATAGCTATAATTTTCCCCCTCTATGAATGTGCACATAGCCAGGGGAGTGAGGAAAGCCCAAAATATTCATCACCATGCGACGCTGGCTGCTAGAAACAGAGAAAATGGTGCCTGTAACCTCCAGGGAGCTAGTTCATCATTAGATTAACCACCACTAGGGTAAGGCCATACATCATTAAAGATGACAGGCACAGTGTTGGCAATACAAGAATAATAAGTAGAACAACTTGCAGTGTCACTGTGCGTGGGAATGGGGGAGAAGTCTTATAGATGCTGCTGAGCAAGGGGAGGCTGAATAGGTAGTCATTACCTCAGGAGAAAAATTATAAACTGCATTCTTATTCAGCAGACGTGTCTTTGCTTATCAAGTTTATCTGCATTTACAGTACACTATGAGAATCAAATACATCAGTTACTCAGTGTCTAAACATGCTTTTCCAACAAGAAAAATATGTTGCCTATCCTGATAAGAACTTAAATGCTTTTCATTTAACCTTAGCTTTCTCTACGTCAGTTTTAATGACAAATTGCTATCTACGTGAAATGTTTTCCAGCTAAGCTCCTTAGCACAACATTGCTAGGGAATACTACAGCATGAATCTCCCTGTTCCTCACAGGAGTGCTCTCCTCAGGCACTTGCTGGTGTTCAGTGTGACCAGAAAAGGCAACCGGCTGAAGTCCTTTTGCACTCAGAAGATTTTAGAGTATTCAAGGATAAAATCCTTCAGAACAGTGGATGAGCAGTGCATCACTTCTTTTTTTTTTTTTTTTTTTTTTCTTTTTTTTTGAGTTAATAGAAGGAAAAGGTTTCATTTTGAGAGTTCCCCACAGAGGGCAGACATTTATTTACTAGGGACAGTGCAGACTCCCATGGCACCTAGCGTTCAACATCCTCATCCTCGGTTTAGTTTCAGCCCATCTCTACCTTTTCAATTTGCTTCAAAGTTTTATGAATTGAAATAAAAATACTTATAGAGAGTCAACACAGGTCAACTCTTTCTTCTGCAAATTAGCAAGCTCTGTACTGTTCAATATCTTGGCATCTCTGCCTTCCATGCAAAGCTGACAGGTCTTTGTTTTGCACACCCAATTTGTGTTGGTCATGGGATGCACCAACAAATAAACAAAGAAATCTTTCTCTGTTTATGCCTCTTACCAGTCTCTGAACCTGAACTATCTCAATCACCTCTTGTACTCTGTCTGATAAACTTGTCTATATCTTTTGTAATGTACCAGAAGTTGTAATGCTGTGCCATGTGAGGCTCTGGGAGCATTTCAAACCATTATTTCCTTGGCTCAAGTCAATGCAACTTATTTAAAAAATATCTCTAGTTTTAGCAATCCAAATTAGCACTTAAGTTGCTTTTTCAGCAGAAGATCAGAACTAGAGATCAGAGTATGATTATTGACTTATAAATGTGAAAAAGTATACAACTTGTATGCATGACAGCAATCCTGTGCTTGAGGGTGCATAACCAACTTAATATACCTAATAAACCATTCAATTTCTCATGTCTATGATTCCATGAACTTTTGAAAACAATGCCAGCTTCTTCCTATACTGTGTCATCAATACACTACCCAATCAGTAAACTAGAGAATGGAGACAAAAATAAGCCAGCAAACCACTAATTTGTTTTATAACCTTTCAAAATTTTTATTTTTGACAGAAAAAAAAATATTTAGATAGTTAAACTTGTTAGCACATTCACGTAATGTCTTTAGAAAGTAGATTTTGGTACACTGGCAAAGGCCTTCATCACTTGCCCACTTCATGCTGTTACTAAATTCTCCAGGTTCAGGATAAGAAATGTGATCCTCATGGCCTCTGTCCTGAATTATGCAGCTGAGCCCAGAGAAGGGTGACGGTGTCACCTGCTGTGGTGGCGTGCCCCAGGGCACTGGTATAAATCCACAATAGCTCACACTTCATCTTGCCATAAGCTCTGCCCAGACAAATCCCCCACCCACTTTAACAAGGCTCTGCAAGGAGGGATATCTCCTCTTTCTACTTCCATGTTCCCCCTCTTCTCCTGTGTAGTCTCCTGCACACTTTAATAGACAAATGGGCCTAAAAATGGGGCTCTAACTACATAAAATACACTGAATTAGTTCACTTATCAATCAAGAAATTATGACTTACTGCCATGAATATTAACCAGCCAAAACAGGTGGAGCATTAATGAAGATAGTGCAGATATACTTAATCAAAAAAATAATTTTGTAGTATGAAAGATAAACAACACCATTGGATAAATCCTGAAGACTTAGCAAAACAAAAAACCTTCTTGTTTATACTTTTCTCAGAGTAGAGTGGCCTAAGTCTTCAATTAATCTTAAAAATCAGAATAGAAAACAACTCCCACAAAAACCCCTTAGTATGTGTCTTCTGGAGGGAAAAAAAAACCTCTTTAGTTAGAACGGGATATTATTTATGTATCTAGATTTTAATTGCACTCATCTGATATACTCATTACAATTATTTTCATTACAATCAAGCTTTTCACTGTTTTCTAGCTCCATTAGACTCTACTATTCATGGAATGGAAAAAAAAACAGGTTCTGAACAAAATTATGGCACCAGACATCCCTTGAATCTGAATTGAACCCTATTTCTTCTCATAGGAATACTCCTATTTAAATGGATATGACACAGTTCTAAAAGCCTGCACACACGGCTGGGGCCACCCCACAGCCTTTTCTTCTCTGCCTTGCCCCAAAGCAGCCCTCATGAGGATGCTCTTTCCCAGCCTCGCCCTGCTTCCACAGGCCTCCACAGCTGCTCTCAGGGTGGGCTGGGCCCCTTTCTGCCTCCAGCAGGAGCAGGAATGTCAGTGGGGCACCCCCCCAGCCCCGGCTCTGAGCTGCAGAGGGAACGTGGCACAGGGGGATGTACACACCTCCCGGAGCCCTCCTCTGCACTTGGAGAGACCTGGCAGCTCCTGCTGCACCCGGCAGCTCCAGGGGCTGCTCTGCTCTCACAGGCCCCTCTGTTTGTCAGCAGCACCCCTGTGCCTCCCACCCCACCTCAGCTTCCACAGAAAGAAATGGTGCCACAAAGCCCACCATGAGACGCCCAGGAAGACGCTGTGGAGCTGGTTCCATTTCCCTTGGAGTCAGTGTCTCTCCAGGGGCTTCAGAGACACGCACGTCACAGAGTCTCTTACAAGAGAGTCTTTTACAATGTTATAATTCTTGTTCTATTATCTTCACACACCAAATTAGCTTAGGTATATTTTTCAGAAATGGTCCCCTGGCCATTGCCATCACTGTGACTGCTGAAACAAATCAAATGGAGCTTGATAGACCCCTCAGCATCAGACCTCAGCCAGGCAAAGTAGCTAAAAAAACCTCAAAACAAGCATGGAACTTCCCTGCAACACTTCAATTTTTAGAAATAAGCAAATGCCAAACTCTTTAGTGTAGTAAGTCCTTTGTAGGTGCAAAGTATTTAATAATTGCCTCTTTTGAGTCAGTCTGTTAAGCTTCTTGCATTTTTGAAACATCCAACAATCCTCTGAAAATGTGTAAAACTTTTCTGAATCACTTTTCTTTTACAAGTTATAACACAAACTCCTAATTAATTTCATTAACTTTTGTATTAGCTTAGTTTCACTTCATTGGAACAAGCCTTTATTCTCCATTTCTGAAGAAATTTAAAAATAAATAAAGGGGGAAAATATAATATAAAGTAAACTCACCCAAAGAATTGCAAATAACCTTTGGAACACAAGTCTTTATTACAATAATTAAAAACATATTTTTTTTTTCTCAAGAATTTGGTTATTTCCAGCATTTTGTGTGCTGAATTATAAGTAACACATTTGCAATTTGTCCTGTTAACCTATCTGGCCCACTGAAGAAGGTTCACTGTAACTACTCACAGAGATGATTTCCTGTTAAGAACTTGAATTAGTATAAAAACGTTTTAGTGTGCATAATTTCAACATCTGGTAGTATAACTAGCATTTTCTTCCTGAAGAAATTATATTCAACCCTCTTTCTTCCCCTTGCAATGAAATGCGTTATTTTCACATGTTTATTTCTGTTCACTTACAAAGCAAAATACAAAAGAGCAATTTAGGTAATGTCTTTCCCTTTCACATAAACAGTTTGATTTGATTTTATTTAAACAAAATCTAAAATTGCCACAAAGAGAATATATACTGTAAGAATTTAAACGCAAATTAAATAACAGAGTTGAAAGTTTTAATTTTTTTTTATATATACATGCAGCGGAGCTATAAGGTTTTTCTGAAAGTTAGGGAAATTCAGATCAAGATTGAGATTTTTAACCTCTGACTCTTCCCAAAATACCAGGAAAGCATTCACCAGCAACAATGAGTTTTCAGCATTGTCATATTCCTCAGCTATTACACATACAAACACACTACAAATTTCATGTGTTCTTAATAACCAAGCATCACTCTGATCTGTGCTCTCCCAGATGGTCTTTCAGTTTTCACCAAATCACAGGTGTGTTACTGCTGGGAGACCTTGGTCATTATAAAATCTGACCCTTGGGATTATCCCAAGAGCTTGGCTTCTGGTTGGATCAAGATGAGAGATGCATGGGAAGCATGCTCACATTTTGTTCCCTTTTTTTAAATCAGTTTATTTAGAACATAGCCCATAAGGACAGTCATAAGTTTTGTACAGTAATTCTCAGCAATGGCAGTTCAGGTGAATAAATTCTTCTTAGCCAGATTTTATTCTGCCTAATTAAAATATGTAAAAGTGCTTTTTTTTCTCTCTTGTACATACCTGGGCTACTCCTCAGTGTCTTAGAACACAGCCTGGCTCAGCTGCGTGTGCTCTGTGTCAAACCCACAATTAGAGCTATTGGACTGTAGCTCACAAGGTCAAAGCAGCTTCTGGTTATGAGAAGTTCTAAGAGGTACAACACTTGAATGGGAAGTTCCCTGTCATCACAAACTGTGCCTTTCTTATTCTCTTGGTTTCTGTATTAGAGAGCATCAGTCACAATGTCTCCTGCCTGTCAGACAGCAATTATCACTGACTGAAACCTCACTGGCCTGGACATACACTGTTGTGAGTGGACACTGAGCAGCTCTGTTTTGTCAGGAGGTCAAATAACCCTTTCATATTACTTATCCAGCAAGATTGAAAGGTTTTACTGTCCATTCTGTTTGAAACACAAGTTAATGGGAAGAAGGGGATGGGGGCACTTTCCTCAACTTTCAAAACCTTTAGAAAACCCTTTACAGAAAACACACATAAACAGTTTTTAACACATTTCAAAGACAGTAAATTTTTGAGGAAGAATTTCAGTTACCTTTAATGGCAGTATCTTGAAATCCAGCAGACCTTCTCTTCAGCTCAAACCTGCTGAACACAGCGGTGTTGACTTAAGCAAACCACCAAACCCCTTAATTGAGGGCATGTCCTCCACACTCAGTGCAGAAGGTGTTAAAGATGATTCACAACAGCAGCACACTGACATGGTCACTCCCAAGAGAGTTTTATCTCCGAAATTACCCATCACCTGGGCTGATTAGTGCAGGCTTAGGATCTTTGGCAATCTCTTACATCTCTGGGTAACTGTAAATCAGAATACTACATTAAGTATAAACATTACCAAAAGTCCAGGATACAGTGCAACATAGTAAGATCACATTTCACTGAATTTATCTCAATGCTAAAGTTTTCAAACAAAATGCAAAAATCTGTTCCCGTGTGTTTGTAACAAATGTCTGTAAACCCAATATTTTCCTATTACAAATGGCACACAGAACTTTTTTAGTTTAATTTCTTCATCTACATCTTCCAGGGAAAGACTTGCTCAATAGTTCTCTCACTGGAAAAATCCAAGAAATAATGATATTTTAAGATATTATTCATTGTGTATAAATTTTAATTCCTCTGAAATATACTGTCTTAATAAGGGGAAATTATTGCATGGTACAGACAGAAGAGAAAGTGAAATAATTGGGTTTTCATGTTTGAGTATCTATGCTCCTTTGTATTAATTCAGTTTGACTGTTGGTGGAGTTAAAATTTCATTATAGAGTGAGTTATTATTTCTAATAAGATATTACTGAAACATTATTTCTAATTTGAAATCATGTTTAAATGATGTACCTTATGAGCTTAACTTTTAAGGTCTAAACCATCAGGGAAAAATGTTTAAAAAGTAAGTTATTGTTCTGGAAGGTTAAAACTGGTTCTTGGCACAGCCTGGGAAAGGGCTGGTCTGTAGGCTGGTCAGCACGGGAGGCAGACAGACTCAGTGGCAGCTGCCTTCTTGCTCCTTGCAGAGGGGCAGAACTGTGCCAGGTGGACTTTCTGGCATTGGTCAGCAGATCCTGCACCTCCTGTGAGCCAGGGTCAGGCACTACAGGGGGAAAAGTGGAGGTTTTTTCATCTGTTTCACACACACAAGTTAAAAGATACTTAGCACACAAATATTAATACAAGTGAGTAAACTCTCATTTCCTTTCACTTCATGGTGTGTGTCTGGTACTATCTGCAGTCTAGTCCATATAATTTAGAGGGTCTGACATCTATTGCCCTGATCTCATTTATCACCAGCCCATCTTCATTTTCGAAGCACAGATACTCAGTGTACAATTTTTACTGTAAAATTGAATTTGTTTCTTGTGACAGAGTAGGCTTGTTGAATTTATGATTCAGCATTGAACATCTTTCACCTTGGAAGTAGCTCTCCTGCTGTAAAAACGAGGCATCTCTCTCCTGAGGACAGTATAACACCATGATACAGATGCCCATCCTGTTAGACAAGGTCGTGCCAGGAGAAACTAAACTTAATTTTCTGAGACTTTACTACACTTAGCCCTATATTTCACTTTACAAGGATAAATACTGGGAAATACTTTATCCCAATGTAACAACTGTCCTTTTGATCAGGGGAACAAAAAAAAAGTGTTTGATGGTCAGTTCAAAATGGCTGAGAGAAAGAAAATACAAAAGGCATGCTGAAGACTCATTACTTTTCTGTTTGATGGCTGCTGCCTTTGTCTTTACATCACAGCAAATAATCAAATTATCTCACTTGTATTTTGGAACCAGACTCTTCATTATGTGTGGGTATTTATTCAAGACTATTTTATGACTTGCTCAAATCCTTTGTCACTGGGTTCACTGCTTTGCTCTCACCTTAGCCTAACCACTGCAATTACTGTCAAGTTCTCGAATAAAACTACCACTAAATTGGTCTTAATTAATTCATGTTACACAGAAGCAGGGACATCTTGCTGTTTCCATCTTGTCTTCAGACTTTCACAACCTACTTCAAGTCTGCAAATCATATCGTTCTTCTTTCATAGCGCTTCACAGCACTTCACACACTTCTGAGATAACGAAGTTCTGCACTAACTCGACCCCTTTGTCGTGCAGGGGACAGCATTTTCCCTCATCCAGCTACAGAAGCACGGATGGGTTCATCTGGCTCCATCTCTGAAATGCAACCCAAGAGGTTGCAAATCCTCATTTTCCAAGAAAAAAACAAACCTGTGTCTTTCACATCATGCCTTGCCTTCCTCCCGTTTCACCTGTTCACTATTTGTAGAGTCCCCAAGCAGCCACAGCTGAGCTCCTCCACGCAAGAAAGCAGCAACCACCATCCTGGTCTGCTGCACCTTTGTAGCTCATTTTCCTTCTCTAGAGAAACTCTGTTGCTGCCAGCTGTTAAAGGTGCTCAGTAATTTTCCAGCGGAAGTAAACACCTACAGGCTGTAATTACAGCCTGTCAAAAGCACTCTCAGCCTTAAGGAACCGAGATGCTGCAGACTAAAGCTCCTCAGATCTGTCTGGATCCTTTTACAACCCCAAAAAGGAAACCAGTTCACAGCTGGGGAAATATTTTCCCAATTATAATTTAAATTAGAGCCTGTGTGTTCTGCATTTGAATGCACACTCCTGGGAGAGCAGCTGGATCCTGCTGTACTTGAGAGATTTTATAGAGGAATTAGTTAAATAATTAAAAAATATATTTTAAAAACCCCCCAAAAACTCAAACCAAAACACAAACAGAAAACCCCCACTAACCTCTCATGCTTTCTAAATTACAGCTCTTTATCTATTTTGCATTGCTCTAGATCATCATTCATAGGACTTTCCTGGACTATTGCAACAATATTGAGCAAAAAAAGCATGGTGCTTGATGCCCAGGTTTATTCACACTTTTTGATTCATTAATTTCTGTGGTTGCAAGGAACAATAGAACATCATGGACCAAATGTTCCACAGCATAAATTTCCACCAAATTATCAAAAAACTTTCAAAGGCTTAGACAAAGCGTAAACCCTCTTTTTAACAAAGAAGTAGAGAGCCTGATGTTCTCTTGGTGTGTTTATTCTTCAGCTATAACAATGGGCACCCTTAAAGGGACTCTGGTTGATTATGCAGTCGTATCACAAGGTATTACAAGCAAAGGATGGATAAACCTGCATTTATCTGGGAGAAATAAAAGATTATTGTACTAAGGGCTCAACTCTTCTCAGATGTTTTGGGTTTTTTACCCTTCCCCAAGCAGTTCAAATTCTATAGGCCCTAACCTCTGATTTTGATTCCTTTTCTACTCCTGTTTATTTCTCGCTTACTAAGAGCAAATCACGAGAAGAAACTATTTTGAAAATAGCTTGGACATGTTTTAACCAACAAATCCAGTGTAATCAGCAGGCTCAGATTCCCAAAGTTGAAGGTTTATTTTAGAACAGCATGCCATGTTTAATCAGTTTTCCTAATGCTGAACAGTACTATCTGCTTTGACAAGAATATGTTGATCATATTACAGAATGATTACTGCTAATGGAGATCTTTTAGACAAGATTAGATTTTGCTTCTGTCCAGATGCCTCAAAGAACATTATTAGTTTTTGGTGTCATATTTTTGTAATATTAATATGATCAGCTTATGGGCTTGCTCATATGCTATAACTGCAGCAATTTATCTGACAGTTAAGCTGTCAGGACCATGCAGCATCTAACCCAGTGAGCACCGCTGCAATCTGGATCAAATTAGGCACTGCCCACACAATCTTATCATAGCTGTGAGGTGACCAATGAATATTCTGATAAGCCCCCCACCTTTGAGGTTCAGAAATTTGCACATTGCAGCTCAAGAGATGTTTCCAAGAAAGATGATTACTTCATGGAAATATCCCTAACAGTGAATCTGCCCACTTTTAAAGGAATGTAGGCTGGCTTTTTTTCCCCCATAAATCAGCAAAATGGGACCTAGGCTGCTTTCACAACTGGTTACCGTGGCACTGTAGCCTGTTGGTACAACAGCAGTGGTGACAGTAGGAACATACAGAAAGGAAAAATTACTTGAATATAAAGCACTTTTCTGTCCTTCTTTCAAAGTTACTGAAGATGTACAAGTTCCTTGCATGACCTGTATTTACTGGTTAGACAAAAAAATAATTATAAAAGCTGAGAAGGATAAAGATTAGTTTTAATACATTTTGACTAGAGAGCCTTACAGTATCAACAAAGCAACACTATGGCCCTTAAGTTCAATACATACTGATATGCACTCTGATGGCATGCTTCATCCCTTTTGATAATACACCTTTAAAAACAATGTCCTTTAGGGTCCAATGGACCATGAAATAGTCTCTACAAAAGTACCAGTGGTGCCAATGCTGAGACAAACATTCATTTTGGCTGTCAGCTTTAAGGACTGAGGAAGAAATAAAGCACATTTATTATATACTGATGTATTCTGACTAGATAATCCTTTTCAGTTGTAGGCACTATAAAGACAAGTGCAGATTACTGTGGGGGAACATTAAAAAAAAATTGGGATGGGCTGAAACAGTTGAGCTTCCAATTTCACAGTTGGATAATTTGCCTTATAAACTTGTATTTAAATGAAAAGTTCTACTGGCAATGAAGTATGCTGAATAAACAATGTATAATTTGAAAATGAGAAAGTTGGAGATACTTACACAGAAACTGTATCTACTAATGCTACACTTATTAATTAATTTTGGAATTTGCTTTTCTATGCTGCTGGCTTTTTCAGGGTTTTTTGTTTTATAACCATTGTCACTGAAATTCTGTAAAATTTTAGTCCTTTGTCACAGCCCAAACACTTTTTTTAAGAGTTTTGTTTAACTGCTGAAAGTTTTGTGTTTGAGGGAGAGTGGAATTGACTAGAGACAGACGGCAGACTTCTGTAACAGCACAGCCTTGCTACACGGTGAAAAGCACATCATTTTCTGGCTTCTCTGCTAACACATGCCACAGCCAAGGCAACACTCACTGCTGAAGAGCTGCCTGGATCCTGTTTCATTTTGCTGGCAGGACACCTTTCAGAATATGCAGTGTACTGCAGTACTTTACCTATGTATTACTGTTGTCTTTATGGACTCTGAGATCACACATAATACTTATGAGAAGTGGGAAGAAGTGGATATCATTCATCTACATACTGAATAATGCATTCAGAAGCTGAAATTTCTTCCCCTTTCTTCAATGCAGAATTCAGTTACCAGCTGTCATCCTACTTCAAAATTAAATTGATGCACTGATCTTCCACTGGTGCTAATATTATCTAGATTTCTAGATTAGGGGCTGGGTTTAATCAAATTTCTAGACAAGATCTTCATGAAGAGTTTTGGTGGGAGTGGTTCCTTTGAAACCAACTAGAGGCCTAAGTAAATGCATTTTACCTTGAAAAAATATTAAAGGCAGTTCCTGTAAGCAAAGTTTGGATCCTGGACTACAAGTACATGAGCACTATAGTTCTGAAAGGAAGGAGGCTTGTACCATGTGGGGCTTTGGTCTGCAAACTTAATAGACAAGGAAATCAATTTCTCTGCCATATTATTCTCCAATGCTTATGATATATTTTCGCAATGTGCAAGACATAAATATCACAAAAGATATTGATCCACATTATTTTAATCTCTACTAAAGCAGATAGTATTAGAAGAAAGTCGATATTATGACAGGCAGCTTAAAACTTTTAGACTTTTAACAGAAATATAAATTTCCTGACTATATATTTTCACAGTTTCATAACACTCAGTTTGCAGCAGCAACAAATCTGAGACTGTTACTATGACTGCACTGAAATAAAAATTAACCCTTTTATAGTAAAGAAAATTTACTCTAAATTTACTTATTAAATTTATTGACACTCACTTGGTAATTAGAGGATGGTATCAATGAAAACAAGGGGAAATTTTAGGCTAAGGTCTGGCAATTCTGTGTGGCACTGAGGAGGGCCCAGTACAAGCATTTGTAAAATGAACTTGTTTTTCATTTGGTGTGGTGTGGAGAGCAACACACTCAGAGAAAACAATCTGCTTGGACTATACCTGAACAAAACTGCTATTTTTGTTTCCTACTCAAATGTATTAATGAAAAAAACACACTGAAAGTTGACAAAATATCTTGTTCTGTCAAAATATTTTTTTCCAAATTCTGACTCCTTAGACACTGAATTTGGTTAAATATTATTTTGAAATGTAACAGCAAGATGAAAACTTGAAACATATGGTTTTAGAATGTCAAAACCATATCTATTTTATTTTCTGTTGCCAAAACAAAATCTCTTTTTATTTTCTGTTTCTGAACATTATTCTTACTTTGGTTAGTATCAGCCTCAAAATGCATTGAAATTATTTTGAGCGTGGAGCCTGAAATGGAGTTTTGTGAAAAACTTTAGCTTCACTAACTGTTTAAATAAATCTACTTAGCCAGTCTGTTTTTCTGTATTGCACGTTCTCTCAGCCAGGAAAATCTCCATGATGTTTATTTTCTGTCCCACTCTCTGCATGTCATGAAGCATATGTTGTAGGAGACTGATTGCATCTCAGACTGACAGCTGCTCTGCTCTTCCAGTTCTCTGTCACGAAGGAAGATAGCTTCCATTTAGCAAAGAGATTCTGCAGTAATGTGTTTGGACACTTGCCTTTAGAACTTAACCACTATAAACTCTGGGGTTCAGTTTGCCTGAAATCAGCATTCTGATTCCCTAATAGGCTTCTCAGTCAACTTTTATGGAGGTAAAATTCTAATCCATATTAATCTCAATTCTTCTGGGAAGCTGTATCCTATGCCACTCAATTTATAAATTAATTCCTTCCACTCATTTTACTTGTAATCCTTCTGGCAAAGCTGGAGCTGCAGGGAGCACACTCTGTTAGAACACACATGAACACGATTGGGTTCTTTACTTGACATCACACAGCCCCTCCAGGGGGAACTCTTTACGAACCATTTCTTTCTCACCAGAATTGTAGAAAGGGCTGAAACAGAGCAGGGCATCTTACAGGTGACCTATTGATGGCCCTCTACACAGTTTTATATTACTTAATATTTCATATGAACTCTGAATTGCAGGGGTTAAAGTGCTATGATTGCATCAATTAAAACAATTAGGGTTGGAAGAGGTATCATTAAGTTATTAAAGTACATGGTGTTTGCTATTTGCAGAATACAGGGCTTTTTGGCAAGGTGAAATAAGCAAGAGGGTAATACTGCAAAACATTAAAGTGACCAGTCAGATCAGAAGTCAGAAAGATGCCTCTTGGGAGAACTGTAAAGTTGTTACCATATAAACCAGCATAGACACTCCTGGGTTTTCCTTTCTTTGACTTTTTAAAAAATTATTTTTGTGAGTGTGTTACATTAGAATCACACCCTTAGGTGTTTGTATAGGTCACAACAAATGTTTTGGAAATGAAACAAAACATTCTCCTTACTAAGCCAAGATCTTCATCATGGCATTTCCTAGACTGGGAAGGTAACCCAAAGAATTCAAACACAAGTGGTTATCAGAAGCCATCAGGTAAAACAAAGTGCTGTAATGTGCCCTTTTCTCTGCTATGAGGTGACAACAGATGCGGCTTCCAATAATCAAGGTACAAAAGAAAAAGCATTTCCAAGCATGGATTGGTAGATATTGGTGTCATCAATACGACAAATGAGGAAGAATATCATTGCAGAACATCTCAGCAGTGACCAGTGCACAATTAGTCTAATTAGTGTCTAATTGTTCAGTGATCTCAAGCTGTCTCCTCTGGAAGCTTTATCAGCTTTACAACCCCTAGGTTATAAGATTATAATCTTGCTTTTT